>VZSV01000204.1:1063296-1080796 GCA_013398735.1 Nothocercus julius | reverse complement strand
GATTGACAAGCCGGCAGACTGCAAAGCATTTTTACTTGAAAAGGCATCGTGGATAGCAAATATGCATTATACCTTTTATTCTATTGCTATACATTAACAGTTTTATAGGGTTTTTTTGATTGTTTCTCATAGACTTATTGGTTGATATTTGATTAGGGAGAATTTGCATGAAGTAGAAAGAAGGAAGGAGAGAGACATAGGCAGGAAAAAAGAAAGGAAGCGACACAAAAACACACAGCAGAATACTCAGCCATTTTTCATGTGTTGTTACTGACTGTTTCATGTAAAAAATTTTGAGGTTTCTCTTCACCTCATCTTCTCTGCTTTCGGGTCAGGCTATTGGGATGCATTCAAAAATATGGAAATGTAAATCCTAGTAACGTTTCCAGAGCTTGTGAACAGCAGCAAGTTTCTCATCAGCATCGCTCACATGTAAGCAGAGTGATAAAACTCGCAGTAATTTTATCCTTGACTCTGCTTGCCATGGGAAGTTATGCATTTATAAAATAGCGTGAGGCAAAAAAGAGTAGAAAATGTTTTATGTATGTTTTTTCATCCATAATGTGTAAAAAAAAAGATCAATGCAAAATTATCAGAATTCTGAGTTTTATTCATAATGCATGTCTCTATGGTTTGTATACTCAGGAAGATTTTCTGCTGAGATCACCAAATATTTTAAAACTTGCAAGTTGGCTGAGAACTCACTTTGTTTTGCTTTTTTATGATGGCATGTTGAATTATCAAACTTACATTTCCTTCTGTGTAACATCACCTTTATAAAAGAAACATTATTTTAAGTAATATATAAGAGTGTTAAACAAAAGCATCTTTGGTGGAAAAAGAAGAGGGGAGCAGGGCAACAAAAAGGAAGGAAAAGAGATTTGGTTATTTTTAAATTTGAAATATTCTTGAAAATCTTTAGATGTGCTTAAGCCAATAAGGGGTAAGTACAGCTGCAATTTTTTACTCTTAGCATTTTCCTTTTAGATTCCACACTTAAATTTCTGCAGGTAAACAACCATATAAGCAGTAAAGTAGTACCAGAAATTAAGTGGAACTTGAACTAGCTGAATTTATTGTTTCTCTGTCATTTTATTTTTTGGTATTGCAATGTAACACTTACTCAAGAATTCTTAAACAAGCAAGCAAACAGACAAAAACATAATTTTGAAGGGCCTCTCCTTCGTAAAATGAATATTTAGGGCATTTTTCCCCATATTTAGCCTTTGAGGCAATCTCATCTAACAAAGAGTTAACATGATGATCTACACAGGAACATTTTCCATGACACAGATCATTTAAAACAGATTGTCTGCACATAAATAAGTCTATATCTGCCACAAATCAAAAGTTTCTACTTCACAAAACTTCAAACGCTAGATAAATAGACCTGTGTACATTTTTGTCTTGCAGTGCATGTTCCAAAATAGGTTGTGCAATAAGATTTCATTTAACTATACAGATTCAGATATTTGTTACTGTCCACTTTGGGAAGAAAATTAAAACAGTCTGGTGGCTCACAAGGTATGTAAGGAATAAAAACACAAGCACAAGGGTCTTAGACATGCACAAGGTATATTATTAAAAAATAATAGAATACAAATAGTAGGGAATATCTTTCTTATGTACAATGTTTCTGGCTACGTATCTTAGCTTCATTTTGTATTTATGAATATATTTTCAGTAGAAGGATAAATAGGTGAAAATAGTTCACTACCATATGATTTGTTTTATCCTTAGGCATCGCCTGGGGTTACTGGTACAGCCCTGGCTCTCAATACTGAAAAGTGAAATGTGCAACAATGAAAATTTTATTAAAACGTATGTTAACCCATTACAGTATGTTCACTTCCAATTCTTTGTAAGAATGCGTGATGTATCATTTTGTGTGTGTCATTTTTTTAAAAAGATATGAGTCAAGTAAAGGAGCAAATTTAATGGGAGAATTTTATGGGAAGCATTATACAAATGGCAGAGTGTGCGATTCCCATTATTAAAATAATTTGTCATTGTATGAAAAAATGGTATAAATTTCAAGATAGAGTCTTCTTTAGTTATCTGCCCTTTTTTAATGACAGCGGCTTTTGTGCAGTAAAGGCAGACACGTTTTCAAGCAAAGCCCATTTCAGACCAGAATTTCTGAGAGCCCTATTAATGTTTCATGCTAATCAAGGAGAGTGGGAAATAGAGCTGACAGGTGCTTTCTACTCTGCTTATTCCTGTCTTCCTGCATTAGACATTACTAGCTAAAAAAGAGCCAATATGGTTTCTTTCCAGTGCATGTGGTGACAAGGGCAGGAATAAAATGCTTCTCTTTATAAGTTTATAGTTGTTTTTTTTCTTATTGCCTCCACTGATGACATCCATGGATACAGAGATACAGTGATTATTAATAAAAAAACATTTTACTTCAAACCGTGGCCTGAAGTAGACTCTGAAATTTCCCCCCCAGTCCACTTTGGAAACTCCAGGGTAGCGCATCTTCCGAGATAACCGCGATGCTCCGGGGAGACCGGCTTTAGCAGTGCACACTGTAGAGTTTCCATCCAAGGCAGGAAGAAACCCGTACCTGCACCCTAGCATGAGCCTTTTTGATCAAGAAATCTGAAGGTGAAGAATAAAAGTAAGCTCTTCTTGAGATCCACAACATGTGGATCTTTTAAAGACGAGGGCAATTAAGGCCATAGTCATCATCACAGGGGCACCCTCCCCTAGTAAGGAATGAGGTGCCTCTGAGAGTCTGTGGGGATGTCCCATCTGCTGAGTTTAGGTACCCGAGTTAGGTAAAGGGGTTGTCCCTCTGAAGGTCCCCTCCAAGGCTCTCATCTCCTGTGCCGCACGGGAAATTGAGGTGCTGCCTCTGGGAAGGCGCCTTCCATGGGCACGTCCGTGCTGGTGCAAGGCAGGTGCGCGAGCGAGGACGCCCGGACTGCAGCCGCTGGCAGGAAAATGCCTGCATTCTGCAGAGCTGGGCCTTTGCTGAAAGGTATTCATACAGTGCATACAGAGAATTGCATGGCTGCAGCTAGCGCTCCTCAAATGTCCTTTGCTGCAAAAATCTGGAAAGGAAGGACTAGAGCCCTCTGTCCCAAAGTACTGCTTTTCCCATGCAGAGCAGATACCACTAGACCAGCCTAACTGTGTAGCTGCTTTTCCATGTAAATTATGATCGATGCAGCAGCTCAGAAAATAGTTATTGACTTTAGTACTTCTTTAGTATCCCTGTAGCATTGTGAACTTGCGAGCATGAGAAAAGTTGCATTTGGTTAACTGAAGCTGCATTTGGTTAATTATCATGTGTAACCGGTGCAAATCCATAATCCGGACCACTTAACACTAAATTAACCATTGCTCACTTTGATTTTGTTTGTTAGTAATTTATTCCTTTAAGTTAAGCCAATATGCATATATGGAATGTACATATATAAGTGTGAACTCAGGATAAAGGAGCTTATATTTAGAATCTGAATCAATTTAGCCACATTTATTTAAACCAATTCAATTCCCTTCATGGCAAAGACACGAATTTATTAAAAAAAAAAACCCAAAAGCATAGATTATAACATGAAATATAATTACCCCCTTTCTCTAGCAGGGAAAAAAACTATACTGTTTATTTGTTAATTTGTTTTAAAGTGATTGCCAGCAGTTTTCTAGCAAACATATTTCTTATTTTGCTTTTAAGAACACAAGGTTTCTACAGTGAATCGTGTCTTTATTTAGATTTATGATCTCTATGAAGTTATACTCAGAACAGTAAAATTAAAGTTCTTACACATGTGTTTTTACACCATCATTAAGACACTCCTAAATTAAGGATGGTGAGGAATGTGTGGCTCATGTGACTTGTACCTCTATTGTCTCTTACACTCTATCCAATATTCTATATTGAAAAAAAAAAAAAGTTGTGATACATCTTTTGATTCTGCCAAAAGCAAACATCTTTTAAAGTAAATTTAAAGATGAGTGAAAGATTTCTCCCTATTTACATTCTACACAGTTGCTATTGCCTTCATGTAGTATGTGGGCATGACAGTGGTGCCTTTAGGATAGAATAAAATGTCATGATTTTATACAAGAAAAGTCATCAGAAAAAAATACTTCATCAGAATTTTGGAGAACAGAGTTCTTTACTAGCAAGAATCTCTAACAAGAAGATTTTTTGCTTTAATTGTGCACCCTAGCTGTTCATAAATTTATTTTTGGGGGTCCTTGTTTTTAGTTACTTAAAGGTTTTCATACAGGAAAACCCCAGAGGGCTTACTTGCTGGATCTGATATTTCTCCATTACACAGAGGGAACTGGGAAACTTGCAATTCACCATTGTATCTTCACTCTTTAAAATCCATGAAGAGTCTCACATAAGTGAGAAGTGTCCACTTTTTATCCCTTGGATAACACAGCTTTCACTGTCAAAAGCACTGTGAGCTCCACCTGCCCTAGAATTCCCCTAGCTGAAGCCCAGATTACATAATAACCTTGCTTAGATTTGGGCTCAAAGCTCAAGGCAGAGATCCCTGGTAGGATTCACCATGTTCATTGACTTTTCTGCATAGAAAATGATCACTGCAGTACAATGTTTGGAAATATGTAGGGAGTCTGCAAAACAACAGTAGCTGTTCCTGTCACACATGGGCAAGAATAACATAACAGATATTTCTGAAGGCATCTTCCATAATCCTTTTTTTTTTTTTTTTTTCCAAGCTGCATGTCTTTATTTCCTTCAGTGCAAATTGATAAAACTGCCTTTTTTTTTCCCCTAGAACAGATCACACTCTCGAACTTTCAGATGATTCTTGGGTAGTAACTTTCATTCAGTCACCCCAAAGTGCTGAATATCAAATCATAGTGTGGTTAGAGCACTGAAACACTCTGTTGCAAATTAACATTAAAAAATATCTGCCTCATCCTAATACATTTTAAATCATATATTTTCTTTCTGTCATTCCATCTGAAAGAGCAAAAGAAGAAAATCCAACATGTATGTATGTTAAATTTTTTGGTTTCTTCTTGAGGAAATCAAAATTTCAGTGTGCTCTTATGGAAGCTCATTGCAGACCTCTCTCAAAACACGGAAATTTAAGATTATCTGTTTTTCTATACCAATCTAGGGAAGATCCTGCACAGCAACTCCTAACCAGTACTAAGTGTTCTTTAATGTCCACTTGCTGAAAGCAGGTGAAGCAAAATAAGGCGAGTTCCATGAAGTTCTGAGAAAAGGAGTTAAATGTACATGCGAATAATAAAATGCATGTGTGCATGTTATAAAATGTGCATACGCCACATCCACATTCCAAAGCTCACTATTATTAACCCTTGCTTTCTTCACTACTTTCACATTTATGCAACAAAAATTTTTGATCTGTGCAAATAGGTAGTGTACAGGGAAGACCCATTGGGACTGTGAAGTGAAACGTGTAGAAGTCTTCACACAGATATTCTACAGGCTTCTGCATCCAAAACGATGCTCTTTATCAAGGGGGAGAAACACTCTGCTCAAAAATGAGTTGCTCCTCCTCCCTCCCTATCCTGCCTTCTTTGAAACAACTCGGAGCGGGGCTGTTTATATAGAAGGACCCTCTGCAAAAGACGTTATTACTCTGGTAACATAACGAAAGCTGAACCAAGATCCATTTGGCCTATTATGGCAGATACTTTACATATACAAATCAAGATATAATCTCCTCCTGAGGAGATTATACAGTCCAAATACACAGGTTAAGAAAAATGCAGCCAAAGAGAGTTTGTGTTTGAGATTCATCTTATCCGTCCCTTGATTTCAGAGTCACTCTTTTAATTAACACTCTTTGACCATGATCCTTTAGATTTATTTTAGATGTTAATATGGTGAAAAAAAGAACTATTCTCTAGCTGTAGTTATTATAAAAGCAACTGCGCAACTAGCTGAGGTGCAGATGTTGTCAAGCGACTGGTCCACAATTTGCTGGTTAGTGGCAAGGCTGGAAGTAAAACTTAAACTCTCCAATTCCATTGTTTTGTCCCACTATTACAGCATGCTCCCTCTCACCTCAGGCTAGGGTACCACGTATGTATACTATAGCTAGGGCTAGAGTAAAATAATGCAAAAGAGATGCAGGTTGTTACTATTACATTAAAGTAAGCAAGACACTACGGATTTCTGTCCATGTCAGTATGTTCTGACAAACATTTTACATTTAATTAACAAGACCAAATTCTTTATTTATGCAAGTGAAGCTCTATTGGCTTCAACAGTTAGCTCTGCTGTAATTGAGAGAAGAATTTGGCCCAGCGTCTGTAATAAATCATTAATGAGCATGTAGTAAGATAAGTTTTAATGATTAATTAACAATGTATTTTTTGCAGAAAAGTATTCTTAACATGCCCTTAATGTATCAAGTGATAATTACAATATTAAAAGCCTACTGATTAAAGCAATTAATTATATGCTTAATTTATTTACTAATTAAGCTTTAATATATGTATAGTTAAGTAATTGCTAATGAGTATTTCACATTTGCTAAACAGATCTGGCAGTAATTATATGGGAAACACTATAACATGATTCTTCTAGTGATTATATGAAAAATATGAAAAATACAACATTCTTTTTTTTCTTTTTCTTTTTCTTCTAGTTAATTACTTGGTCTGTGTTTTACTAATTTTTGAATGTAAGCATCACAGGTCTTAAAGTGCAGTGTTTTTGGATGAACACGATGAATTATGCTTCTGAAAGAGCTCAGTCATGTCTACATGAAAATAGTGATCTTCTCCCACTTGCACATGGAGATAAAGCCTGCAATTTTCCTTAGCTGATACTCAAATCTGATTCAAGAAAAAAAATAGCTGATGGCAATTTACAGTCTTAGGGTCGCCATTGTTGTGTTTTGATTATGGCAAGAACTTTTGACTGCTCAAATGGACTGTATATATACCGTGATGTTCTCTCTTTAAGTCATATATGAGGCAGGAGTCAGAGATGTATCTTTCAGTCAGAGGAAGATTCCCTAAATCAGCTCATATTCACTGCCTGTTGTTATGGTCCTCTCTCTTGAGTCCTTTACTCATTCCTTACACAGATAAAACTCCAAAAAAAGTTGACCATAGTTTTGCCTAAGCAAAGAATAGAGCCATAGGGTCCCTTTTAAACATATCTGACTATTCCTAGTCCTGAGTGAAAACTGAAGCCCCAGTTTTTGGTCCCTGAACAAGTTTTTTTCATGAATTACAGGAGAATTCTGAAGATTCTGCAGAGATTCTGTAGATTCTGAAGTGATTAAAAGTAAAAATATAATTACGTACTGCAAATAGCACAGTCTGGCAGAAAGCAACTCTGCACTGTGAAGTTCCAGAAACGGGTTACAGCTATGGCTATAGGTACTTCTTACTCCACTAGGCCATATAAGTGAGCAAGACACCTACAGCATTGCCTTGCGGAGGCAAAGCCTAGGACTGAGAAGATCTCCACCTTAGTTAGACTGCCCCAGCTCTTGGAGGAGAGAGGTATGGAGATATTTAAGCAGTTTTCCTCTTTCTATTGCCTTGAACTTGGCTTCCTTCACTTCAAGCTTGGATGTGTCTCTGCAGAATCCCAGCTGCTCCCTCTTCGTTTTTCTAAATTTGGAGCCCGGGGAGACCTTTTTCTCCCCTCCCCCAACCCTCTCTCTGGAAACATCTTGGTGCTCTAATTTGTGTCTAGCAGGTGAAAGTGCGTGTGACCCAGAATACATTCCTTGGAGAGCCAAATTAAATAGGTTCAGTAGGTCTGGGATGCACATAAACAGGGCTTAATGTAGTGCGTATTCTCATCCCATGCATTAATTAAGTGGGAGATGGACTGAATCTCACTGATGCAGAGCCTCTTCGGAAACTTTCTATGCTGTCACCAGATCAGAAACAGACAGGAATGACAAATGGACACAGGGGACTACACCCCAAATGCAAGGCCTATCCCTGCCTTGTAGAAAGCCTACATTTTTCTGCCAATAAAACATCATGTAATTGGATGCCAAGCCTCCATGCATCTGCCTAACCAGGGGAGTGTGATAAAACCAACCTAGTCTACAGCAAAATTCCCAGAACTAGTCCCAAGGAGAGATTAAAAGACATCTATATAGCTTTGGCCATTCCTCACAGTTAAACTATGGTCTTTGAGAAAAAAAGTGGGTTCTGTGTTTATGTAAGGGATAGCAAGCAAAGGATAAAGGCATGAATTGCAGATGGGAAGCTGCTGGTAAAGATTTAAGAGTGGGAAACAGCACATTACTATAATTTAAAAAGGTGTCATTAATAAGAAATTTCCGTCAAACTACTTCCTCCCTGAGGAATCAAACTTGTGACTGAGTAGCTTCAGCACCTACCAGCACTAGTGAGACCATGGAGAACTGTACTTGTATTTCCTAGGGCTGACAGATTTTTCCTTGGGGATTGATCTAGACATACTCCTCGGAATTAGATAAGTCTTGGCCACCACACAGGAAGAGCAAACAGCAGTAGGCCCTCATGGGATCTGGAAACCACATGAGGTACTGTTCTGTAGCTGGACTTCTGGACTTCTGAGCTGAGACTTGGGGTTTTGGGGCTCGTAAAAGGAGAAGACAGATTTACATGTGCACTATGTTCAGGTTGCCTGAGGGACAGAAAGATATTTCCTCTTTGTTCCCTGATTTTACTTAGCTATATCAGGGGATTTGCATTCTTGAAGCATAAGACTCACCATCCAAGATGGGGCTTTTTGTGCAGGCTTTATTGAAGCCTGCAGACTTTATGTAAAATATCATGAAATTAGATTTTTTTTTTTTTTTCTGATTGCTTTCATGGTAAAACCCTAATGAAAGGAGCCAAGAGGAGGCTCCATGAGTGTTTTTGATTGTGATCCATGGTTTAAAGAGTTTGGAAAACAGGAGAAGTTTATCCTCCATGAAGGGGAAAAAGCTGTTTTCAGGTGCGTACTCTCAATACTGTGCTAAGAAAAAAAGAATTCAAACAGGAATATAGAAGAAAAACTGTCTACCTAGTACAATTTTTGTGCTTGTATCCTTAAAGCTACATTTTTCTGTGTGGTGCTTTTATAATCAAGCGACATTTGGAAGCTGCATAGAAAGAAGAAATTGCTGATAACAGGATACCAAAACATAAAGTTCAAAAAGCAATTTTTTTTTCCTTAGAAAAAAAAAGAATCTTTTTTTGCCTCACCAAGAGAATTTTTTTCCTCAGTAAGGACTTAGCAATGCTTAATTAACGACTAGACAGTTTGGAGCAAAGAAAATGGAAAGTTAAACCACCTGCATCAAACATCTTCCTTGATCCAATCAGACTAAAGAACTCTGGGGAATTTTATAACACATTCATATGCTAGGTGGTAGCAGGAAAATTAAATGTCTTTTTTTATATATATATTAAATTTTCCTTTCTATCTTGTGCAGTGTATTAGGTACCTTTAAGTTCTCTGAGCATTTTAAGAGGGTCAAAGAGGCCAAAATTTCAGGGACACGTGGAACAGATTTTTGAGACCCCTTTAAATTCCTCCTCAAATCCTGTGAAGAGACGAAGCTTCCACAACAGGCCTTTTATTCTAGACCGGGATCTCAAAATAACATTGAACATGTCTCTGCGCTCCTAACCCATCTGCAACTCGTACAGCTGTGTGCTGTCCCGTGGGCCTTAGCAGATGTATCCGAGGTAGCTGCAGAGGCTGAACAAATTGGGCATCGATACTGCTAAACAAAGTAGGGCAGGAGCCATCCCCTGTCTCTGAGGCCAAGGGCCACGGCAGGGCTTGCATCACTCTGAGCTTTCTCTCCAGAAGACCATCCTCAAGGCACCTTTTGGGAAGGATCCATAGCTCTTTCCGTCTCCCGAGCCATGCACAGCAGCCTCCGGGATGGTGCTGATGGATGCAGGCTGCAACGGTGGCAGCGGGAGGGCTGCCAGTTAGAGAGGCCACCTGGTCGCAGGACGGTGCTCGAGCCCGGGCCCTGCACCTCTTGCTTTTCCTCACACAGGCACACTCACAGAATCCATATGTTTTCGGTGGTGGAAAATATACAGGAGGAAATGTGTGACTAAGGCAATTTGTAATGAGAACTGTATACTCAATACGCTGATTATTCATATACTTTTTTGCAAGTGAGTTTCCCAGGCAAAAAGTACTGTCTTTGATTACTGTTCACTATGTTTATCATAGCTGCATCCAGAACCCCATAGTGAAGCTCCCGCTGATTTAAACAGCGCCAAGATTTCAGCCACAAGGGACAAAACAGCTCTGATAAGCATCTGATGTCCGAATCTGGCAGGGAACCCTTATGCCAGCTTCGACGTTGGTGTCCACCAGTCCCACAGGCCCCTTCCCTGGAGCTGGCTATTTCATCTGGGTCTTCAGCACTGCTTTCCAGAGGCTGGCCTGAAAAACTATCCCAAAAGTCACCACCCACAATAGAGGACTGGAGGTCACGGTAGTTTATGGCAGAAATGGGAAAAGAAGATACTGCAGGAAAAACATGGCAGGACAGGGATAATTGCCTGGCTTAAAACTTCTGCTCAATTACAGGTCAAACTGAAGTGACTTTTGCTTGTAGGGCGCTGGCAGAAATATTTGACATTGGCTGCATTCTGTGAATTTTGAAAAACAACCAAAGCCAACTTCAGATAAGCCTGGCCCATCCACAGTTAAATTGCTAGACACGAGGGACAAAATAGGCACATTCATGTTCCCAATTTAATATAATGCGAAGCTCTTTAAGACACTCTCATCCAAATTGAGCGTGATGCTGACAACAGCCTAGGGCTTCAGTGCTCAAAGGGCGGTCTTAGTGTGCGAGTTTCTGGGAACAGACCTATTTGAAGGGGCTGTGGCATGGGAGGCCACTACAGGCCTTTCCAGTTTGTGTCCTCCTAAAGGTACTTAGAAAGCATGGGTCACTCATTCACTTCATAATCCAAATAGATAGGAATTTCTTGAACAGCCCTATTGCTTTTCTGCCTTCTATTTTGGTAACTAAGTAGCATCATAAATTTTGAATTATGAGAGCCAGGGATCCTGGAAACCAGACGCTACACTTAAGATGTTATTTCCCTCCTCAGCATCGTTTCTCCACTAATTTTCACTGCGGCTGTCAGTAGCTCATAAGAGAATGTTCTAATATATAACTTTTCACTGATTTCATCTTTTTATTTATTAGTTTCTAATGGATTAATTTAAAGGCTTCATGTTCACACCTAACATTTTTATTGCTGGCTTGATTTAAATGTGGTAGCTAAACAGCCCCTGGTTTACTTCTTACAGGAAAAGGAAACCTTCTAAGTGACCAAATATTTTACTTATATTGACTGGTTTACCAGTTATTGTTGGCTTCAGAAAGGGTCACTGCCAGCATTGTTTTTCCCAAAGGCAAGATAGTAGTATTCTCATTGAGTAGAGCTGCTTTTTTTTTTTTCTCTCCTTTTTTTGCTGCCAGTTTCACTACTGATCTTGTGCAATAAAATGTGCTTGTCAACGAAAATGTCAACCAAGTTTAAAAAGAATAGTCTGAGTAAAACTAAAAAGTAAATTATTTAAGTAGAGTTGTAGTTGAAACTTGAAAGAATTCTGTTTGGTGGTTTTCTTTACATCATTCTGCCAATGGAGGAGGAACTCTGAATTTCTAACTAGTGAAGCCCTGTCATAACTGGGGCTGACAGTTCACATTGAAAATTCTGTTTTCTGCTTTCCTGGGAAAGCAAGTCAAAGTTAAACCAACAAACTATTGTTGGCAAGTACCTTACCTTTGTTCTCTGTTTCTTTATAAATTAGCCACTTGTGTTTTCTAGGTTGCTTGCAAATGGGATTTCTAGAATTTAGGATCTCAGTTTAGTTCTGCTATTTGAAAATGCTAATGCATCCTTTCAGGCAGTCAATGGATTTACAGCATGTAAGAATTTAAATCAGCAAACGTTCACAAATAGTGATAAGCAGAAAGGAGGAGTACTGTACATTTTGGCCAGTGCATGATGAATTCGGTTAGCAATCTGGACCATCTGGTTGCAAAGACAGTTATGTTTATATTGAAATTAAGACATTTACATAAACACACTGGCACTGTCTCCAGCCTATGAGTCGGGTGACACACTCAGTTCTGTGTTCACTTACTTGTGCTCCTGCACTCAGAATTTCACTGACATACACAAATCTGGCGTTTTGCACATTACAATGAGAATAAAAAAAAAAGTTGATTTTATTGTAGAATTGCTATTATAACATTGTGTGCATAGAGCTCTCTATAAGCTTACTTTTTTTCCTGTATATATCTATATATACATAACCTCCATTCTCTACTAATTGACTTATCAATATATACTACAGTATATGCATGGCCAGTTCATTAAGGTTAATTTGTTCAAAAATATTAGAAGCATTAATTTCTGGCTTATAGCTAATGGCTGCTCCCAGCCAGTGTCTTGTTTCATCATTAGTGTCAGCTAGATTATAACTCACACCCAACTGTTTTTACACTATCTAATAGAATCAATTGATGCAATGGTTGACAAGATGCTGTTTTGCATTTTGTCATCTCACTAATGCACATGGCTTAAAGGCATTGGCATCCATAATGTGGGGCAGTTTTGTAGGAGGCACAGAATAGGCTGAAGCTGCAAGGGCCATTTTCATAAAATATTAATGAAATTGAAAAATACACTGGGGTTGAAGGCTTGTCTGCTAAATGTAAGGTAAAATCTATTCTGTTCTGTTTTCTGATGACTGTAATTA
This sequence comes from Nothocercus julius, assembly GCA_013398735.1. Classification (NCBI taxonomy): domain Eukaryota; kingdom Metazoa; phylum Chordata; class Aves; order Tinamiformes; family Tinamidae; genus Nothocercus; species Nothocercus julius. The sequence goes on along the minus strand of VZSV01000204.1, from coordinate 1,068,072 downwards.
GCAGCCCTAATTAAAAATTCAAACCTTGTGTATATTTGAAAGCATGAATCTTAGCTCTCATAGTGTTTATTTCCTTTACAAAGTATTTTATTTTACAACACTAATTGAACAGGATCCTTCCTAGCCTGACAGCCGCAGCTGGCTGGAGCCAGTTTATGTATCCAGTCTCTCTAGACTACTTCCTTTTGTAAGCAATAAAACATCTTTAAAAAACATGTATATGCTCTCTATGAGCCATTAACTCTGTGTCACCCAGTGTGGAGCTGGCCATCCGCACACATGCATTGTTGTTTCCTTCGCTTAAAAGTGACCTCTCTGAAAAGGCAGCTTTTTTCTGATCTTCAATATTTAATGTGGATTTACTTACATTAAATGACCACCTTTCTTAAGGAGACTTGGCCCAATTCTGACATTATTTATGAAGAGCATATGCTGTGCAAAACAATGGAAGGAATCACCACTAGTTACAGTAGAAAAATCTACTTTTTATCAACACTTTGTGTAGTTATCTTGAAATTCGTGGTCAAGGTACTAGTGCCCCATTAGGGGATATATGACTGCATCCAAGTCCAAATTCCTTATAATCATATTGCTTTCTGAAATCCAAAGTACGGCGAAGCAGATAAGCTAATACGGCTATAATGCGAATGAGTTAAGTTTTTACTGTTGTATTTCCTCTTTTTAACATTTGCCACAAAAAATGGCTCTGAACTCTACTATCTCCTGTTTTGCTTTCCATACCCTTGCAAGATGACAACATTAGAATTCTAATATTCATTATAATGTCCATAATCATAAGCAATACTTTTCTTTCAAGAAACTTGTGTTTTTGTTTAGGTAATATTTTAAGGTCCTCATGACAGGCTGATTGGACCATAAGAGCAGGGGACAAGGTGGATGGCGGTGAATGTGACTTTGCTAACAAATGCTTTAGTGATTAATGTGATGAACTGAAGTTTGATGGTGTTTGTGAAAAGGTTCTAATCTTGCAATTTTTGCTTGGGTAAAGTTGACTTCAGTGAGAGTTCAGTGAATAAGGAGGACTGGATCAGGTTCAAAGCTTTGCAGGAAAATAGTAATAAATAAATAGCAACAGAAACAACTGAAACCCCAAATAACCCAAACCCCAGGAAATTGCTAATAGTATGCCAATAATTTGGGCTCTAAAATTCCAGAAGTCATTAAACTATATTGGACAACAATTTGTATTCAAGAAATGAGAGTTTAACCTGAAGTGCCTCTCTTTCTAGTTTAGGAAATAATTTAAACACTATCACAGTCTTTAAACTTATAAAGGCAGTTTCTATTCTGCCTGGCAATAAAACTGAAACCTTCTGAACAGTTTTCACAAAATGCTGTGAAAAGTCTTAAAAATCTTTTTTTTTTTTTTCTTTGAATTCAATAAGTATAAGTTAATTTTGAATTGTTTCTCTTTTATGCCCATCCTTTGGTCATCTATGACCAAGGAGCATGCAATGAAGAAATCTCCTTGTCCTGCAAAACCTCCTTTCTTCCCACAGATCTATCTTCACAAATATTACAGCCTAGACCCAACGCTATGTCACTGAATTTTCATTTTTTTCTGAAGAAAATATTCAAAGAAGCTCTGTTAAATGATTCAAAAAAAAATTGCTATGGGATATACCAAGGGAATAGAAGGACAACACAGCCTACATTTATTATTGCCTGGTTCCTCCCCAAGGTGGGAGGTCTTCCCCTCACATTACTTGCAAGAATACATAGTTGTGGGCTGTATGCACATCTGTTCTTATTGTAGGAAGATGTCCAGGGCTTTAAATACATGGTTCAACTCTTTCTTAGGAGGAGAATGGGATTCAAAGTTTCCTCCCCATTTCGTGCTCTATTTTCCACTGAAAAGAAACCTGGGTACTCAGGCATGAGAGAGTCCGCAGTCCTCTGCAAACATCTGCCAGAGCATGGCAGTGCTGGGACCCCAGCAGTTGAACCAGGAGATATCCGGAGAGTTCTCCAGCAAACCTTCCCTAATACTTACACTCTGCACTCTCTTTTTCCTCTTGAACTCAAAACTTTATGTAGGCACTAACAAAATAAAGGGCAGCGGAGTTCAATGCATTTTCACTGGAATTTTATAGTGAGCTTCCCTCCATCCTTTCTGTGGATTTTAGCTAAAATAAAATAAAATAAAATAAAATAAAATAAAATAAAATAAAATAAAATAAAATAAAATAAAATAATGCTTTGGAATTAGAGTAAGAATCACTTTGCCTTGTTAAACATTTTTATAACTAAATTGTTTCCAGGTCACTCAGCCGTCTAAAAATGGACATCTAGTTTTAAGTAGTCAGCAAATCGCTCTCAATAGTCAAAGGAGAGAGAGGATCCCAGAGGAAGACAACTCAGCTGCTCTTGCACTAGGCATTTAGCAATGTTGAGCTGTACTGTTCTCTCTCTAAACCAGTTAAGCCACGCATTTTTAGATGACTATAAGTACATGTCATAAATCCAACCCAAAAGATGTTTGCTTGGCTGATAGCGTTTGCTTGGCTGATAGCCACAGTTTTCTCCCTTCAGGATAGATGAATAGTCAGCTAATTCTTCCGATGTCCTCCACCTCTCATAACATGATATTTCCCTATAAAAATCCCTCTGCCTTCCCATCTTGCACGATCTGCAAGCCACAAAAATAATGAACAGTCCTAGATCTAAGAATAGATCATCGACCAGGCAAGCTAAGTAGGCTGTGAAATTTTACTATTTTCTTTACAATTTAGAATTACTGATTGCTAATGGGACTCAAACACAGAGCTTTCTTGACCTTTCTGAAACCATTTCAAGCAGGATAAAGTGTACAAATGGGCCAGAGGCATTCAACTAAAACTCAGACTGCAGGTAGACTCAGTACAGCATGGACACCTGTATAGCACAAACACCCAGGAAATATAAACACAGGATAAAAAGCAAAACAAACAAAAAAGCATAAGGCTAAAAAGCAAAAGGAAGTAGCACTGTGATGAGTTAGTGGATGTACTTATTATCTGCTTAATAGGTTGGACTCCAGAGCCATAGGCCTGATCTGACACACCACTGTTATAGACAGTTCGTAATCTATAGTAAAAAATGATGGTCCATGATCTATAGAGCTTACTATGTACTATGGAATTTAAATGATCGTTTACTGATTTTTGGAACAGCTGGCTGTCCCTGGAGACGCTTCTCTTCCAGTGCTCTGAACATTTTTCTTGCCAGTCCTATTATGCATTTTTATGTCAACATCTAGTTTAAGGTGTAACTTGATTTCCGATGTGATAATCATTTGGGAGGAACAAGACATGGAGGAAAAATAACACTGTTCTCTTTCCTACAGAGAATCCTTCTGAACCTCCTTAGAAGCACAGAGGTTAATCTTAAATACCATAATAAGCATGGAACACCGTATTTCTCAGTTAAAGTGAAAATGAGGGACACAGTGAAAGCCGCGGTGCAGGAAGCCAGGGATAAAGTGTCTCAATGCTTGTCGTTTAAAGAGACAAAGCTTAACATTTCTTCAACATAAATGACGTCTTGTCTCATGACTCAGCACTGCTGATCTGGGCTATGGGCAGCAGAGTGGCCTAATCCTTTCTTTGGTGGCTCTCACATGGCTTGAAGGCTTTTTGTTTTTTTTTTTTTCTTTTTTTAAATGACTGACATATGTTGTAATGAAGAGCAGAAGACTAGGAAAATAAAGGTGGGCAATTGCCTTGCCAGCAGCTCTTCCGTTGCCTCTCCCCTCTGTGGGCAATGAAAGCATCTCCCAAGCAGAGACACAGGCAAACTGAGGAGAGACTTGCAGGGGCATTGCCAGGCCACCCTCCTTTTGCATTTCTTTCTCACCAGCAGGATGCTGGCTAATAACTGTGTTTCACAACCAGTTGATTAGTTGACATCTATCCTTTTAAGCTTGCTCATGGATGCAGTACCCTTGGGTGATTAAAGTGTATTCTTCTGCTATTCATTCTGTTAGGGGACGAATACCCTAATGTCAGAGAAGGGAATGGATCATTTTTTACCTATTCATACCATAGAATGAGGGTTGGTGGGACAGAGAGAAACTCCCTATCCTTCTGCCCTGGCTCACACAGACTTTATTTTCTTTCCGTCTCTTTATTCTCCATACAGAATTAGATTTCCTTAAACATGCACATACAGAAACATATAGAAAATTTTACAATAACCAGACTAATTTTCTAGTATACCAAAAAGCTCTGGGAAGAGTTTAATTTATTTATTTATTTATTATCTATCCTAGATGATTTGCAAAGGATCTTGCTTTAAAGGGGTAGCTCAGAGAGTCCTGGATACTGGAAATTGTACTGGCTTGCAGATGTGTGCAGTTTGTGAGGAAAGGGGAGGAGGCTGCTGGAGAGGGCTCCATGTTCTGGATGTGCAGAAGGAGAAGGGAGCATTTGCCTCGTGTATGTTGTTAGGACAAGGGCAGTGGCTTCAGATGTGGTCAGGCTGGCTTCCGACTTGGTCAGAGTTGCTCTAGGTGAACGGGGAGTGATGATGGCGCAGAGCGCTCCAGGTGCGCAGTGTTTGTGCTGGGATACCCTGGCAGTGGAATGCATACCACATAGGTGGGGAAAGCCTCCGCACCTAATCTGTGCCTATAATACTTTGCAATAAGCCATTCTTGTCAGGTCTTTTCAATTCCTTATGTGCCTTTTTATTGCAGATTATGTTTACACACGCTAACATTTACAGTTTCAGGGCAGGTGCAAACAATCATCTTATTAAAAATATAACAGATGTGCT
>VZSV01000204.1:1034253-1061695 GCA_013398735.1 Nothocercus julius | reverse complement strand
AGTAACGTCACATGTTTCTCCAGATAGGTCTTTCCCTCTCCCCTGGGTTTACTTGTTCTCCTGCCACCCTTCTCTTCCTCTTTGACACCTCCTGCTGCCATTTATGGATTTTGATTGACAAGAATTCTATGGCACGTGGCCAACCTTTAATGCAGCAGCAGAGGGCTGGGAATCCTTCTACTTAGGTGCTTATAGGGATGTCTTAAAACACACAGCAAAACGCTGCATTGGGATGCAGCGTCTTCTGAGCGGCCAGTGCATGGAAAGGGATGCAGGTGCCCTCTCCCTCTCCTGCTACAGGTGATAAACAACTCCACAGGAGTTAGGTGTATCCAGTGAGGAGGAAACAGGGCTAAATATCTCTAAAAGGAGCCAGAAAGAGTCCTTCAAAAAACCTGCCTGCCTGCAAGTGCGAGGCCGAGACTCACAGCAAGGAGAAGCGTTACGGTGCACCTGCACCCAGGCTCATGGAAACGAAGGACCGGATTACTCTGCCAAGGTCGTAACAGCCAGTGCAGTTTGTTCATCTAATTAAAATAAAATAAAATAAAAATTTCAGCCCCTGTTTTGTTTTGAAAAAGACCAAGGCTGTTAAAAATATGTAAAACGTTTTTGTTAGTAAAATAATAATGATTATTGTTCTTGTTTTCCTTCTAAGTTTTAGCAGCATTACTGTGCTATCTGCAAAAAAAAAAAAAAAAAAAAAAAAAAAAATAGCTCTGCTGATAAGATCCAAATCATCTTAACAGCCTTGGCTCCCTTTCATACAGAACTCTCTCTCAAGTTCTGTATAGTATTTTCAAAACCACTCATATCTCAGTGAGAATTTGGGGGATGGAAGGACTGTACAAACTGTTTCCTCCCAGAAGGTTTAGAGCTTTCTTTGGTTTCCCACATACACACACAGGCCTTCTAAGACACATGGGTCTGCCAGTAAATTTGCAGCCTAGCAGGTTCCTGGAGGTTCCGATTTTGCTTACAGGTATTTCAACTAAGTCAGTTGTCTCAAAAGAGGGCTTACTGAGACCAGTTGGGTAAATGGCAGAGGATTGTTGCAAAATATCTTGTCTGGCAAATATTTTGGGTCAAATCTTTCTGGTGTTCTGCTTTGGGTTTTGATAACTATCACATTCTCTGAGTGCTGCAGCCTACAAATCTCATTGCAGGAAGGAAACCTCTCATTGACAGCAATTCACTGGCAGGAAAACCCGGTTCCTGCCCAGTGACAAAACTGCTCCAGATTTCAGGGATCCTGCTACCATGTCTTTGGTATTTTTGCAGAAGAATTTACTTTGCAGAAATAGTGCAACTCATACCTCCTAGGGTCATGCTGAAAAATATCCTGGACCATTGGAAGGCAGTAGAGTTTCAGCTATTGCGTTCGGATCAGCCAGGATGTTACCCTACACACGTTAATCACACTCAGGGGATACCCTCTAAATTATTGTCAATCTTTCTCAAAAGACTAACAGTGAGTATATCTTTGGCTTGTCTTTGAAAAGTGCAGGGAGACAGGTATGCAGGTTGTGCCACCACCGTAAGTACGTGTCACATTCATTAAAAGCAGCATCTGGGTTTAACTGGCTAGGAAGAAAATCAAATCTGCTCTCAGAGCCTGGAGGTCCTTGCAAGAGCTTATGAAAATCAAGTGAGTTTTATTGAATGCCTATTCCAAATAATCTATTCATTTTGCAACTTTCGGGTTTAAAATCAACGCGCAGCTGGAGGGCCGGATTTACTGCTACGCTTTGGCTGCTCTGCACTGCTTTGCTGATGTAAAGCAGCTGTAACCTTGAATTAACTGGACTCATTGGGGTTGGCTCCCTATCAGCTTTACAGCTGCTTCATAGTGCCAGAGCAGTGCAGAAAGTCAAAGTATACAGATGAATCCCGTGTCACAGATGTAAGTGTCAGGAGAGCATGCAGGGCAGCGGAGGATCAGGTCTGCTGTGTGCTGAAAGTTGTAATTTCTGATCGGAAGGAATAATTACATAAGCTGCAGCAGGAGGTGCTGGTGCCAGTGACTATTTTTACAGAGGGGAAATGAGGAGAAATGAGCAAAACTTCTTATCCAGTACTAGATACAACCACAGATGCAGTGTCCCGTATATTGCTATACAATGTGCTGCTATGTAGCTAGTCTAAAGCTAAGGAGATGGGTCATGCTGGCAGTCATCATCAGGGCGTGTTAATGGAACCAAGTTTAGCTCCGACTGCGTCTCAGAGCACTTCATAGGGGTTTTTAATGTCTCCGTCATTCCTCGGAGCATCCTGTGGGTGTATGTTTTATGAATGGAGACAGGGAGCGTGAAGGTGTGCTGACAGACAGGGACATGGGGAACAGTTCCACGCCATTCCCTAGAAAAGGAAAGATGCATTAGTACACGCAGTGAAGTCACACTGCACACTGCGGGGATAATTTTGGGTTTGCTGTGAGCACGCGTTTCAAGCATGACGTACCCTACCTGGGTTTCTTTTTAGGTCTGGGAGCTGTCATTTCATAACCAGCTCCTGAACTTACCTAAATTTAGTTGCAGTCTTCTCACAGCAGGCATTAGAGCAGTCATTGATTAATGTATTTATTAGATCATCGATGCGAGCTCTCATACATTGCAGTGTTTCAGCAGAGTGCATTCCCTAGAAATGAACACAAAGTGTCACTGTGACCACACACTAATAATTCCAAGAAATAGACAAAATTTTGCCTAATTTTGAACTTACTTACTTGTCATGTGTGTGTGTGTGCTCATTTGAAACTTCTGGCATTAATTATCTTTGCTCCGAGTTGGGCCAGTCTGGAATTCTAATTACCTTCACTTTTACAATTCCTATCTCTGAGCTCTTGGTGTATTTTGGAGCTGAACTCTAGGCTATGCATAATCAAGGCAGAAAGGAGGTAGGTGGCAATATTGTACATTTCAATTGCCTTGTCTGATGTGCCCCTTTTGTAGAATAATGAACATTGGAGAAACAAATTGGTCTGTCAGAGTCAATAACAACCCAATGCCCTGAGCTGCTGGTCACTAATGCTTCCTGTGCTTAATCAATGTGCTGCCGGAGATGTTCTGTTCAAAACAGTTAGAGATGAGCGGCAGCAGCAGCAGATTTGGCAGCAGGACCGGGAGAGGGAATGAGAGCATCCGGCAGGGTTGGTGTTTCCTTGTTCAGGCAAGAAGGGAGCAAAAGGAAAGCAAAGCGCTAAAAGGAAAACCCCGCAAAGAAACAAGACAGCATCCACTGTGTTCTCTTGGTAGAGAAGGAAAAAAGAGGCCAGATCTTTTCGCCAAAATATTTCATTGAAATGAGCAAGCCAAGATGATTTGAAAGATGAAAAGAAGGCATAGCAGGAAAAGGGGCATTCGAGTACCCTTCAGTTAAAACCCCTTGGAAGGACCAAGGTGAGATCTTGAGAAGATCCCAATTTTTGACCCCAGTTTGTGATCAGAAGGCCTCAATTATTCAAAGCTATTGGTGTGGGCAACTTTTCAGAGTAGCAAATGATCCTTTCGACGAAATCATAAGTAAAACAAAACAAACGTGGAAAGTTTTGTAACAACGCTGCTTGTGAATCATGCTCAAGTAGCTGTAGAAATGATTAAGTGAACAAACAGAAAACAATGTCTGAGCAGGAGAAGGAGACGGGGTGATTTATGCCTCAAACTAGACGGACAGTTTGTCTGGTGGGTGTTACTGGCACGACACTTGAGAGCTGGAGGTTACCCAGGATCATGCACTCAGGAAAAAAAAAAAGAAAGAAGATAGAGGAAGAGATAGATAAGGCACCTTTTTTGTTTTTTCCTTTTTTTTTAATTAAAATTAGAGCTCACAGAAACAATTTACACCTCTGGGTTATTGTCCAGAAAAAAATCTTCTAAACAGTCAGAGCAGGCTATTAAGAAGGTTGATTTCCATTTTACACCTTGTCTGCACAGGCTTTTTGGGCCTTTCAAGTTTCCAGACAAAATGACAGTATGAGTCACTACATTGATTTCTTCCTTAGAAGGGGGAAAGCACTTTTGGACAAGGTGTACTTTGCACCACTTAACTGAGGGAGCATTTTCAGGAAAAAATAAGGATATCACAAAACCTGATGGCCTAATCCTTATTTTAAAAACCACACAGCAAGGGAAAACAAAAAGCAAGATGTGGAATGTGGAAAATGTGAATTTGACTTGGTACATTCATGGAGAGCCTAATCAAGGTGGGACTGAACTAACTTTAGCTGTCTGAAGGCCAGTTATATATATGTCTAGTCTAAACTAGTCTAAATTGGACATCTACACTTTCAAAAGCTCATGGAAAGAACATTTACAAAGGTGGTCTCATTCCAGATAGCTAATGTAGATATTTCAGGATGGAATGAATCATCCTTTGTGGGTGCTTTTCTTCCTCCACCGAGTATGGAGAGGGTCTGCCTCACCATTTTGCAGATACAGAGCTACGTGGAGTGACTCCTATCTTATCTAAATAGTCAGAGGGCTTCTTTTTGGCTTTTCCTGATTTCACTTTGATTTAGGATGTTTGCATTTGCTTTTTTTTCTTTTTTTAAATCAGATGGATTTTATAGATAAGAATGATGATTTGCAGAAAAAGTCTTTTTCTTCCCAAAGCAAAGAATGAAGGTCTGGGTATATACTCCTCATTTTGCCAGTCAGTTTTGTAAACTGGAAGTCATTTTTATGAGCAGTTTGCTTTATTGGAGCAAGACTAGGAGAGCAAGTGAGGGGGCCTCTGGACTTGGAGAGATTGACAGATATTTATTTTGCTCTCAGGATAAAATTTATCCTATTCAAAAAAAAAAAACTTCTGAAATTAGTCTGAAATTACTCACTTAAAGTAGCTTCCCATCCGACATATTTAAAGCATAAGAGTAGAAGAGTAGGGTAGTTCTGCAAGAGATCTATGAATTTATCTCTGAAGTTGTGCCTATCCTTTTATGAAAAGCTATAAAAAAACATATATTTTTAACAATTGTTCATTAAGCAAGCTCATTGTTAGTCTCTTTGATAAACAAAGAAACAATGATCCAAACTAGCCCAGCAAATCGGGAAATACGAGGGCCGAACTCTTCACTCTGGAGACTCACGGAGTTATTCACAATTATTCTGCCAACTTACGTACCTCTGAACAAACATTAAAATCCGATTCTTTCATCAGCTGTGGAATAGCAGCAGCTACAATTGACACAAGAGCAAAAAGAACTGTTGTAGATTCCCAGGACAGAGAATGAAACTAAGGAAACAGTATTTGTGTTGGAAAGCGGGAAAGCCTACGCCCCCAATGGATTTGCTGTAGAATTTTTAAATACATTTGAAAGTGAAATCATACCAGGCTTATAGGACTATGTCACCAAGCTTTTGAGAGAGGATCGCTCCCAGACTCCCATAGGGAAGCAACCGTCTTTCTGCTTCTCAAACCAGATTATGATCCTCTGGAGGGGATATCCTTCCGATAATTAAGGTTACAATCACAGTTGCATTTTGCGGCTGATTTTGATCTTCTCTATGAAACTTCCATATGACTGCTCAATAAAGCCATGCAAAGTAACCAGAGAGTCAGATCCAATCTTACATAAATATACACTGGTAACATTTATTTTTAGCCACAAGTGCAAAACCACCATAGGCACATTTTTCTTTTTTCTACCATATATTGATGATACAGCTTTCTCTTAAACTGTAAAAAAGAGATATTCTCAAGAAACAGCTCTCCTATACTGCCAGATACAGCCCCCCCCCCCAAAAAAAAGGTAGTAAGCATTTCTTGTACTTGTTATATTGTTTAAACCATTTTAAAAAATCCCTTCTTTAAAAAAAAAAAAAAAGAAAGAAAGAAAAAAAGAAAGAAAAAATGGATTTTGCAAGACTAAGTGTTTTCTCACTAGCTTAAGCAATGTTCAGTAGCCTCGAATTTATCAGGGCTGTTCTGCATAAGCAGATTTTATAATTTTATCAGGAATAACCTGTATTAATGTTGCTAAAATGAGCACTGATCAAAAATGTTAAAATATCCAGCAGTTCTTCTTATCTGTTTCAAAAATTAATCAGAATAACATGCTGATTTCTCTTACTCAGAACTGTTGTCCTTTATAGAAAACACAACATTTAACAGTTCCTTTCTACCAATCATGGACTGCACCTCAGACAGACAAATCTAATCCTCTGTCCCAGCCCATCTAAGTCAATGGATTTGCCTCCAGATTTGGTGACCAAATGAAAAGAGCACAGGCCCTCACATCTTTCTGTCACTGAAAAAAAAATTCACTGGTGCCCTAGAAACACAGATGTGAACAGCAAGGATCTTTGAGACTTCACCAAAGATTATCCCGCCACTGCACGGCATAATGTCCTCGAGCATTTTAAAGCGGGCCGGAGAGTATCTCCTATTTGTCCACTTATTAACAGCCATCTTCTCCCTGAGGCCCTGGGAGGCAACCTCTATTAATTGTGGAATGATTTTGACATGATGACTCTCAAGGATATTTGTAATGAAAGAATATTTAAGCCCTTTGAGAGATTAGTGAAATATTTGCCATGCACCAAAACAACACGTTTATAGATATTTACAAATAAGACATTATCTGTGGGAGATAAATTGAGAATTTTTTTGTACCCCTGAGTTCGTTCCCGTCGAATACCAGCTTTTAATTATGGATAAAGACCATAAAAAGCATCTGCACTTGATATCCTTTTAGGCTGAATAAATTCAGGGGAGATAAAAGCAAAGATCAAGTGCAAAAGCGATCTGGATCAAGAATTCTCTGATGAAGAATGGATTGAGATATGTAATCAAACAAAAACAATCTCCATTAGTGTAAGACACCAAATGTTTATATTTAATGTTATTCATAGAATATGTATGACTACAGAAAGTATGCACAAAGTAAATAGTGACATTGATGATATATGTATAAAATGTAATTTCGAAAAGCAGCCTCAGCATGTGTGATAGGACACATAGCCTTCAGTGACTCTGGCACAAGGTTGAAGAATTTATCAGGGCTGTTCTGCAACTATATAAGTACTTTATTTAGCTTGCCTCGTCATCTATCTGACCCCTTTTTTAAACAGATGGAAAATCAAGTTCGTGGACACTGCATTGCCTGCTGCGAGGGCATTTCTTATGACGCTCTTATAAAACATCATTGTCTCTGTTCGGGGGGATTATCAAAGCTAGCAGAAGTATTTCATCTAAAAAAAAGCTATTGAGGAAGCTAGGAGGACTTGTAAAATATGTTGATAAAATATGGAACTTTATAATAACTAGCCTAGAAATAAAACGGAGAAGCTGATCTGTAAAGCTTCTGCTATTATAGACATTTTCTTACGTGTCTATAAAAAGAGCAAGGAAAAAGAAATATCTATCAAATATTATTGTCACTTATATGTTTTGAGTTAGCTTTGTTGTGCAAATATTTTTTAAAATCCAACTCTATAGCTTTTCTATGTACCACACTCCATTTTCTATATTTGCCCCTAAAAAAAAGTCTTGGTCTTCATTGTTCCAGACATGCAGAAATAATGACAAGACGTGAGGGATGTGGTTTAATTTGTCCGTGACTTTATTAACTGAACTCACCTGGGAATCATTCAGCAATAACATGCGCAGTGTAGGTCATCATTTCTTCTCCCCTTGTTCCCACGTATTTGGGGAGAGCTGTCACTCATAGCTGGGACCCCGCTGCCCTCCGCTGCGCGGGAGGTTAGGAGGCTGTGAAGAGGGTGCTGCCTGGTTTTGATGCAACAGCCTCTTTTCTTTTGCCTTTTTAGTAAGCGCTGCCTCTTTGATTTGCTTCTAACTGTGGCTTAGCAGGGAAGCAGAAGCCCTGGGGAACAAACAGAAGAGATGGTCACCGGCCACCGGGAAGTCGCTGTGGTTAGCGAGGGGCTGACTTACCCATCCCATAGGCTGCCTGCTCGTTTTTGGAGCGTGTGAGGACCGTTCTCATCCCTGAACACATCTAGCCTCTTCACACCTCCGGGGTCTTTGCGTTTTGATCACCTGTTCAGCCCCCTTGGCTCTGGCAATGCACGGGCTCTGCCACTTGCAAGCATCCCTACTCATCCAGAGCTTTACTTCTCAGGAGCTTTCTACCTTTCCCCCTCCCTTCTTACGCAGACTGCTCTGGAAGCAACTCCTGGCACACACCCCTCCCTTCAGGGGAATCCTATCGAACTAGTTAATGGATTATCCAACACTGAAGACCCACCGCCCAACACTTAATTTGTCTTTAATAATAAATAAGTACTGGACAGGAATGAGGAGGCTGCTGTATCCTCAGCTGTCTTAGTCAATGCCTGAAATCCTGCCAATTTATTAAGAATGAGCAGAGGTACCTGCTGTGTCTCTAAGCCGCACAAGGTAGTTCCAGGATGGGAGCGAAGAAGGAGGAAGGGCTCCCTGTTCCTCTCATTGGCAGCGCTCCTAACCCGGCACTCAACCAGCAGCAAAGCAACAGGGCTTGTACATGATCTGAAATATACCTCTCCTGGAAATAAAAACAAGCCAAAGTATTACTAACAAATATAACTAACACTCCCCTGATATCTTGCAGGGAAAGGAGTAACAGCACTCCCTTGACTAGATCATGGGACTGTAACTTGCTTCATACACACAAGTCCTTCTGCCTCAGTTTACCAGGTGCTGTTGAAAGCCTTGGTCTCAGCTCTTCCCTGCATCAAGTTTAGTGCTCAGCTTTGACACAGAGCTTAGTTACAGCTCTGTCATTTTCTTCTAGGGCTCATGCATTTGAGCTAGTACCATTTGAGATGCTCTGTGGCATTGCACTAGCAGCTCCAAAAAGGGCAAAGGGCCTCCACGTGCCTTGTGCCGTAGCTGTTGACTGTAAGACGATTTGCCAAATCCTGGCATGTCTCAAATGGACCAGATAACTGTTTTGAATAGAATCAAGGTTCTCTTATCAGTAAACCCCTAAAGCTTAGCAGCAGTCACATTATCTTCCGCTGTTTTGCCTGAATCTTCATTATCGCCTTATACATCACTGACTTCATCTCTTCAATGAGTTTCTGTGTCAGGATTTGAGGCCCTTTTCCTGTGCACTGCTTGCAAGAAGCATCTCCCAGCTCAGCCGAAGCGTGAAGCTGCTGTTTGTGGGGATGGTCCTCTTGCCATACGTTCATTCCATGTAAAAGGACATCTCTCAGTGATCTCGGTTCCCTATCTATATTTTTTCTTCCGGTGAGCTCCTAGATATTGAAGCTGTAACATTTTGCTGAGGTGACCCTTACTAGCTTCCTTCCAGTTTCCTGTGCTATCGCCTCCCTGAGGTTTCTCCCCATGAACTGATAAAATTCTGCCATGAGGTCTGCAAGGCCTGGTGTGTCTCTGCCTTTCCAAAGCCACATGGGGAAAGGGCATAACCAGCCTTGTTAACTTTTGCTCTTGACCTTGCTTTTGTCTTTGTGTGCAGAGGCTCTTTTCTTCATTTAGCTCCAAGCCTGCTTCTGTTCCCCATTTGCCTGTGCCAGGCAGTTTCCTGCACAGAATATATATATATATATATACACACACACATATATACATATATATATTATATATGTATTCTTTTCTGGCTCTGGCCAGAATGAACAAATAGAAAGGCTCGGCTAAGATATCGGGCACGCTGCTTCGGTTCCCATGTGCCCGCATCAGAGGAAAGCTCCCGTCTGAAGTCCTCTCTGAGTCCTTCTGCTGCTTGACCACAGCTGCCCATTCCCTCAGTGTAAACCCATGGGCTGATTTCAACCGCTTCCCCAACTTATCTTGCAGTTCTCCTTGATGCCAGATGCAAGGTTTAGCATCCAGTCACACTTAGCAGATTCTTCTACTTGCAGGAAGTCGTCTAGATGTGAGTCATTTTGATGAGGAGTATTTGCCTTCCTCTTTGTGCACTGAGTATGCCATACTTGCTTACTCTCTTCTCCTACCCCCTCTCCCTATTCCCTTAGCCTCAGCTCAGGCCATATTTCTCCACATATCCATTTCTTGGCACTTCTTCAGACAAACTCTCTCCCCCGATGCCCCTCTCGCTCCCACTGAAGCTGACTGGAGATTGGCCATTTATCCAAGCCAACAGGGAACATGAAAACCAAGAGCAAAGCCTAATGAAGCTTGGAGGGAACAACCTTGTTGTGCCTAATTGCATTCAGGATTTTTCAAGCATTTTCCCTCCATAACTCACATTGCAGCAGCAAATTCATAGGAGGGATGCTCTGCTGACTGATGTACCAGTTACCGCTTACACGGGGGGTTCCATCTTGTGCTGCCCTCTGACCTGGGCGCTTGCGATAGAGAAGAGAGAGATGCAAGTTTGCTTAACAACAGCCGCTTTCAAAGCTCATTGAAATGGGAAACTTTCTACTGATGTCTGTGGAGCCTGGATCAAGCCCCAGAGCAGATATTTACAATTGACATAGCTTTGCTCGCAATTTACTCTCCTTCTTAGCAGCGGTTTAAGATTGTTCTTTCCCTGAAAGATGGGGGGGAGAAGGGGTGGTTTGGTTCCTCCTCTGAGATCTTTAGGTCTGTTTAACTTAGAGATTGGCTAGAAATCTGCCAGCACAAAAATATGACTAAAATGCTACACTCGTCTATCAAAAATGCCAGGGAGCTCTGAAGAAATGCTTGGGGGCTGCCAATATCTATTTATGTTGGAGATGCCAACAGCATTCATAATGTACAATAAATAAGAGCAGTCATTCCAAAACACTATAATAAAATGTTCACAACTTAAAAGTAAATACTACTCAAAATGATCTGCTGCATTATTACTCCCACGCAAGGATCTTCATAATTGGTACCATAATGAAAAAGTCTTTATTAAATATATAATGGCTTCTAATAAACTGACCCTCCAAATACGAAGTGTTTTTGTTGATTTACTTGAATTGTTTTGCGGGGAAATAAAAGTATTGAGAACTCATTTCCAAAGGATGATATATAGCAGCCAGCTATCCTTTTTTTGTTTTGTTTTAAATAATGCTTAATTCCTCGTATATGAGTTAAACAGATAAGGCTGCCAGCAGCTGCTCCTCTCCAAAGCACTTCAGAGCTACATGATAAAATGTTGGTGATAACATTGCAGTGCTGTAAAACAAGGTTGTAGAAACGTGGACATGTACTGATGACAAATTTGCCTTTAAATCTTCTTTGCTAATATTTATAGGCATGAAATCTTAAAGCACCTTTAATGTGCCTATAATCCTGCCCATTTGACAGCTTTTACATAATTTTCTAGGGAAAGGTGACCCGATCATCCCATGCTGTTGACAGTGCAGCTGAAATGGCCCTCCAATAAATGAAGCAGGATTATCCAGACACTATGGCAAACAACAGCTCATAATATGCATCAAGAAATTTCCATAGCACATCGGATCTTTGTCTTCAATGACACATGGATCATGACGGGATTTCAAGAACACATTTCCCTAGACACTTGATAAGTTTTAATGTAAAAGTATAGTAGAAAGGGCTCCTTTCAGATAGAGTCTGTTTTTCATATTAGAAAGTAATTGCTTTCACTCTGGAAATCTAGAGATATAATTTTAAGCTGAATTATCATGTTAACATGTAGTGCTTGGTGTAGCAGTGTTCCCTGTCACTTTGAATGCATTTATGAGTTTATCCAGTTAAAATTATAAGACATTACAGGAAATAATTTTTTCCCTCAATAAAAGCCACTACCGAAAATAAACAAGTCATCGTGAAGGGTATGATAAAACTGCAGAATTTTTTCTGAATCTCTTATGCTTCTCTATAAAAATACCTCACAAAATATTGCCTGTATGCCTCCTAGGTTTACATGAAAATGTCAAGAAAAGGTTTTGATGCCTGCTGCCAATTCATATCAAAGGTGTCATGTGCCATAAATTTAGTTTATATTGGTGTAATTAACAGTGACATGGCCAGATGATATTAATACTTTTGCTCCTGTTGCTTAGCCTAGGTACTTAACAATTTGAATGCCACAAAATATCAATACTGATGCTTAATGGCATCGTGCCAGAGCAGCCTGGGGACAAGCAGGGTAGAAGTGGCTGACAGTTTTTGTTGGAGTGTGGAGTTTGTTTGGTCTCATAAGACATTTATGAGGTCAATTGGATGTCATTTAAAATATCAGGAGAGAAACATATTTAAACTACACACCATCTCCCACTAGGAATGCTGAACTCTGTGAGCAAATACTAAAAAGGCATAGTGAGAGCTACATAGGTAGGAAAGAAGAAAGAAAAGCTGGGCTGAGGGTGACATGAAAGCATTCTTCCTGGAGTAATAATTGTCCCTTTGCCATCCTCATAGAAAGAAATTAGGCAAAAACACCTAACAAACAACAACAACAACAACAAAAGCTTTAGAACCAGAAAACATTGATTTTCGCTTTAAACAAGATTTGCACTTTGTTTAGATACTCACCCAAGACCTAACAGGAGACAAAGACAATGAAGCACCTGGGAAAAGGCATCAGTATTTGCTCTTCAGGCTGTTCCTGAGAGTAACAACAAACAGTGATTAAATGGAAAAAAAAAAAGATGCACAGAATATTCTCATACTGAGTGATAGCACCATTGGAAATGAGCTACACTGACTTAAGGAAGCAGTGATGATTTTCTAAAACCTGCTCAGAGCTCAATACCAAAAATTTTGCTTATGGTCTGATCATTTCAAAGTTGCTATGAAAACTGAGTTTTTGTGATAAACCAAAATGTGATGGCTTTTTCTCTTGTTCTGTCATGTATGGTAATCACATTCAGAAAAAAAAAAAAAAAAAAAAAGATTTATACTATATTCAGAAATTATAACAATTTTTTTTTAGAAGCTGGTAAAATGTTCTTTCTGTGATACTTGTCTGAGTGAGTGCCCACTGCTAAAAGAGTATAAAGCAGTCAAAATCTACTGATAAAAAAAAACCTGCACTGGTTTTAGCTACTGTTAACTATGTTGCTATCATAGTAGTTCTTTGGAAATGCTGTAAACGGTCATTTCCATAAAGCTGATTGAAAAAGGATCGCTTTCTGTCTATGTTTGTATCCATATGCCATAGAGCTCTTTATATGCAGTCTTCACTGTGTCTCACAACTCCTTATAAAAAGATTAGTATCATTGCAAGGACAAGACAAAATCTATTTTAAGGGTGTTGGCATTTACATAGCCTGTCCTAAAAATTCCATGTTCCGCTCTTATGTGTTCATGTGTTCATTAGTGCTGGATAAAGGTCAGCCTTTCTGTAAAGCAATGATGAAAAGAGGGACTCCAACTCCCATTACTGTACAAGAAAATAAACCAAACTGGTTTTTAGTTTGTTTTGTTTTGTTTTATAATAATCAGCATAACGTCGAAAGCATTCAAGTAAGAGGGTGGTTTAGTAGTCTTTTCACTCTGAGGTCAGGGCTTGTAGCCAGTTGAAAAATTGTCACCAGCAAGATTTAGGTCCTTTAATCCCACATGCAGAAAGTAGTTTGAGCACTGCTTTAGGAGCTTTGGAACCCATATGAGATAGATCCAGAATATTGTGAATGTAGAGTTGCCCAGAGGTAAAGACTCTCTAAGACCTGACAGAAAAGGGCAATTTGGAGTTTGGAGCCTAAGTCTGTCTCTCTACTTTTGTGTTTGTGCATCCTCTGAAGAATGGGGCGTTGCGGCATTTGGTTGGATTTGTCTACCCTAAATTAGGCATATTTAGAAGTTAGACCACCAGCACATGCTACCCACTCCAGGCTTCTTTTACAGCCCACGGAAGGAAACGGGCATCTCTAGAGAATATTGCATGAAATTCATTTTCAAAGCTCATCTTATGTCAAGAGGAACTCCACTCTAAACACCAAGCACAGACTGTACCCATGTTAAGGCATGGGCTGCTTCTATCACAGATGTGTGCCGTGCTTGGCAAAAGTGACTTCTGATCCCGGCCTGACTCTGCCTTCTCCACAGAGGTGCTGCTGCAACAGAAATGTGGCATTAATGGAAGTGCGGAGATCAGACTCGAGTGTATTTGTAGATTTTATAGAAATAGCTTCTTTGAGCAATCAGGAGAGAAGAATTCCTGATTGTGTTAGTAAAGGCACTTTATCTCCTGAAGCTGCCTAAGAAATTTTGGTGTGGCAGAATGGAATTTACCAAGACTCCAAGGCTAACATCCCCAATCTTGGAAAAAATGTGAAACCACATATTTATTTAATAGCTCTCCCATCATCTTAGTCATGATATTGAGAAGAAAAGGGCTGAAGAAGACATCAGAGTGCAAAAATAATTATAATTAGGAATTGAGGGATAGTAAATAAATCATCTTCTATATTGCTTCCTTCTTTTCTTTTTCATTCTGAGCATATTTTCACACAGTGGTTCCAGGATTCATTTGCATTCCAAGTGTTCTTATTAAAGCAGCACCATTTATTCTACAATATATACAAGAGTTTCTATTTTTAAAATTCTATTTCAAGGCATGAGCTTGGCATACAGAGTCAAATCCCTGGAGTGAATCCTTTCTTTCTCCTCTTAAAAAAAAAAAAAAAAGGAAAAGAAGAAAAAAGGAAAAAAAAACAAAAGAAGGAAAGGAAAAAATAATCCATCTGAACAGTTTTAGGCTACACAAGGGGAAAGATGGAAGATGGTACTTTTATCTACCTCTCCCCATTTTCTTTCCCACTCTGTAAGACAACATCTGCATAAATAACAACCACCACAAAAAAAGATGAAAGCTTCCTCTTTTTTTTCTTTTTTTCCGCTATAATTTTTGGATATTTAAATATATATGCACGCATATATATATATATATATATATATCTCAATGAATATAGGGAAAATTCAGTATGGCCAGCATAATGATGACCTTCACTGTGTGAACTTCATGCACATATGCACTGTGGCATTGACAAGATAATGGGGCCAGTTAAACAATGACATTGTTTAAATCCCCCCATTTCGGGGGAAACCTGCACGGTGGAAAGAAATTTTATCCATTAAATTTCAGAAGAGTGGCTTTTTGAAGCAATAAGGTGTGTAACAACACAGATAAATTTTGGTTCCATGCTAACCGCATTTAAAAATATATATAAGTACTGTTAGATTTGCTTGTTCAAGTATGGCTCTGTTGAAAGTAAACTTTCACTTACATTTACAAACTGCTGTTATTTTTATGTATTTTAGTGAATTTTAACCTTTTTTACTGTCCGGAGTAATTTCACTGCAAATATATTACCTTTATTTCTTGGAATACAGCAATTTAATCAGAAATATAATCCTCCACACAATCAGCAAGGGAGGAGCAGCTGAGCAGAAGGTGTCACTATTTGTGCTGTGAGAAGACGCAATCTCAGACTGCCCATACAGAGTCACTTATCCCTTATAACTGCTACCACTGTTCCATCTTTATAGACATAAAAATCCACATGCAAGAGCTGCCTTCATTAACAACTGCAAAACAAGAAGATTCTTGGGGGTTCATTGAACCCACATTGCCACAATAGTAAAGTACCTAAGAAGCAAGAAAGAACATATTTTCCAGAAAACTGTGAGGTAGGAAAGCATTATCTTCTTTTTTAAATATTGGCAACAGGAATACAAGAAACTGAAGGGCCTTCATTTCTGAGATGCTGATTTTCTTCTACTTTTGTCACCTTTGTCCCAGGTTTTTGGTCTTCAGTGTCTCTTCAGGTTAGAATTAGTTGTCCTAAATTGTTATGAAAGCCTGCAGAAAAGTTCGAACTAAAAGTTCTACTTGAAAGATTTGGTAGAACAGTTTTTGCCACTCTGTGGGCAATGAAAAGATATTTTGGGGATATTTTCAGGAAGAACTTCACTTACTACCAATGCCACATACATGTGAGTAAAAAAAAAATATACTTCAATATTGCTAGTTATTCTGCAATTTTTCATCAGTCAGATACTTAAAAAATTAAACTCATTTACATTTTTTTTAAATACTTAGAAAAAGCAGAATGAACTCTACTCACAGCTAAATGCCTAACTGTGCACAAAACTATAGAATCTACGTCCAGCCTTCCTAGGTCAGGATCAACGATATCAAAGGATATTGTTAATTTTACCTACGCACCATACCCTTGCAGTGATACCACTACAATACCACCCACCTCAGATAGTGAAAAATGTAGGAAATGATTTAAATAAAACACTAGGAGCTGTGGTATGAACCTTTATTGCAGTAGAAATAAGTAGTGAGAAGCTCCTTGTACCTAGTGCTGTGGTCAAATCCTAAGGTTCTGTCTCCCTCCCTTAAATCCCTTCCTGCACGTGGGAATTTATGCTCCCAGGGGATATATTAGCCTCCTAATTCAGGATTCACCTAGCAGTCGTCATTTCAAGCTATATTTTTATTTTAACATTATCCTTGAACCTTCATTTATAGTCAGTAGGGACAGAAAACATGAACCATCTACCTTCAATACCCATCTTGGTATTGGTAGCATGGCATGGCTAGCTGTGGCTCTCTCTCTACTGATTAGAGGCCAAGCCTAGGAGAATAGCTGAAGTGAGAGCCCTGACTTTGACTTGGCTAATTTCCAGTAAATCCCACTTTTGGTTTAATTATGTTCCCAGCTGGAAAGCGAAAATGTAAACTGATGTAAACCGAGTCAAGTCTGCTTCCTGCAAAGTCAGTATTCAGATACAGCAAGGGCAGCAGAAGCTGGAGCACTGCAGATGACTTTGCTAATTCTGTATCTAGTGCTAGAAGCTTTACACTATTAAAAGGCTGCAAAGGTGATAGTAATGGCCATGAAGCTCATAGCAAAGGACAGTTTCATTTCAAGGAGTCCTCCAAATTTCTATTACTACAACTCCGTTCACTTCAATGACATCATAACATCCAAGGCTGTCTGGTTTTCAACAACTTCTGAATGGAAATGGAAAGACAATGGGGAAATCCCTCTTCAAAAAATACACATAAATAAAGAAATGTGAGGATCGTTTCTGCTACTTTGAGGCAGCATCTGAGAGCACCCTTTTTTTTTCTCTCTCTCTCTCTCTTTCTCTCTCTTCCTCTCTGTCTTCCACCTTATAGCATATACCTTTTCCTACAGCATGAATAAAGTCTCTTTATTCCTACGCACTGAGCTACATATCCTTCCTGTCCTGTAGATACCCTCGTAAACCCCACATGTCCACTGTACAAATGAGTAACAATTTGCTCTCTGGCGTTCTCCTCTCTTTTGCTTGAATTTAACCTTTTCTTCCTATTGTATTTGCCTGACTTAAACTGTAACCTTTGGTGACCAGTGAGCGTCTTGTTATGCTTTTGCAAAGCATGTGTGGATTATACCAAGAGCACTGCATTCTGACTATAAGAATTTTAATGACAGCATGTTCTAACAGAGCATAAAGCACTAGTTTTAAGGGATGCAATTTGGCAATCAAGACAAAATCCTCACTGAATTTATCTGGGACTATGATTGAAGTCTCCACAGAAAATATTACCTTCCATTTCCTAAATGAAGTAGAAATGACTGGGGAGCAAATCACAGACTGAAACACTCTTCTACTTCATTCCCAACTGCCTGGGACTTTGGCAATATAAACCTTCAAAAGAGGGTAAGTGGCTCATATAATCAAAGGTAAGTATGGGCAAAAGCAACCGCAAAACATCCAATCCAATCCTTATAATTCATTGTGATAAAGTGAAATCACAAAAAAAAAAAAAAAAAAAAAAAAAAAAGGAATAAATATAGTGGGCCAGAAATCTTAGCTAATAATAATAATGCAGTTAGGAGACGAGAATTATACCTAATTGCTGTGTTAGTGCATTGCTAATGAGGCTGGAATGAAACCAGGTGGAAGAGATATATTAGTTGCCCATTGGCTCCTGCAGGCAGCAGAGAGTAATACAGAAAAACACTGAGGAAAAAGGAAAATGTAACGAAAGTAGACTGACCTGCCAAAACAGTAGCTATATTAAATTCATTTTCAAATGAGGAAACATAACTAATGTGACATTACCCTAACCTTAAGAACATATTTATTTGTGGCACTTATAAATGCCAGCCTTTTTATTTTTTTTTTGAGTAAGATTGTTTCCCTCCTGAATCAGGGCACGAGAAAAATTATTAGTGATTGGTGATTGGTATTCTGGTAATGTTAGACTTATTATCTTGCTGCTGCAACATATCAGGAAAACAATCATTCTGTTCATAAATGCATCTGAAAACCTTCATTAATAGCTAAGGAATGGGCTAAGGAATTTAACATAACCTGCTGTGGGTAGATGGTTTAATGTTTTTTGTAATTTGAAGTAGATTATTTCCTTTCTCCCTGTCTTTACATCCCCTTTTCTTTTTTTTCTTTTTTTCTTTCTTTTTTTTTTTCTTTTTTTTTTTTTTATCTTTTTTTCCCATGGCTGCTAAAGATGTGGTTAAAGGGGAGAAAAATCATATTCACTAACTGATTTTCATTTAGTGCATCAGGAGCCTTAAGCCACTTTGTGTGCAGATTTCCAGTTTCAATTAGAATGGATTTTCAAACATCAGATGATGTGAAAAATTATCTCATTTGAATCACATGAAACCAAACCACTAAGACATTGCTGATGAGGGAAACAGTGGTCTCATCTTTCCTGTGGTGTGCCATCTCTATTAGACTTTGTAAACTGCGGCAGTTTGAAATCTTTAACCAGCCATTACTAATAAGCATATGTTAATTGTAGCAGAGATCATAAGCAGGTCAATTAGGAGGCAAAGACTGGAACAGAATGAAACATTCAGCTGGAGGGAGAATTCAGGGCAGGTGTCGGCCAGCATGCGCTGCCCTGGCAGGAGCTCTGAGCATCTTGGGTAGAGCTCATTTAACGTTTTGATTTGCTGAATTTGCATTTCAGATTTCCATTCCTAATAGACAATATAGTCAGTCTCTGTTAATGAGGACTCTGATTACATGTGCCATTATAATTGGGAATTAGCGGGCCAGCCTTGTTTTGGAGATTAAATCCAAAGTAAATTGGATTAAAGACAATGCTGCAGAGATCCCTTTCTTTTTGTCTTCTGAAGCGAAAGGTGAGGAAAACTCCATTTGTTTAGTGCATATGGCTCTTACCTTGATTAGCATATCGTGTGGTTTGTTTATACTTTTTGAACATAGCATCTATTAGCCGCTCCAATATTAAAAACAAGTAAGAAATTGCCATGTTTACTTAAATGTGCCTGCCAAGGTGCCTAATGTTGTTGTTGTGCACTGATGAACAGAGTGCCAGTGGAGAATTAAGAGCATTCCGAAACATTATTTCCTATTACAAATGCCTTTAAATCAGCATCTTCCCAGCCTATATTCTTGTATTAAATATTGACTTTAACCCTTGGTATGTAAGTTTATCCTACTTACATTTGCAACAGCTTGAGTCCATTATCTTCAAATGATGAGAGATAATATTTAATTGGTACATAAATCTATAGATAGGAATTAAATATATTTTCAGTTCAATCACAAGCAGGAAATTGAGGAGGTCCTTTTCTTTCTATTTGATCTCAGGTATTAATGGAGAGCAAGAAAAATTCTGCCATTGATACAACTCTCTTTTACTTGTAGCTACAATAGTATCTAGTTATAGTTCATCTTTCAAGCATCTTGTCCTGTGGCTTAAGTCAAGTATAGATCAAATTACTTTAAAATACCTACTGTTTCTTTAGTATTATATACTACTCTCCAATAATAAGTTGCCAGAGCAGCTCTTTACAAGCTATTTTCAGTTTTTAATTGCAGTTTAACAAATAAAGGATGGCAGATTGCATGTCATTGCTTCTTGCATCATAACATTTATTTACAGTCCATCAAAAAAAATCAAAAGCCCCAAAATAAGAATTCTACAATCCAAACAGGGGGAAAAAAAAGTCAAATGTATCAATGATGTTCTTCATGTTTCAAGAAACTATAGACTGTCAACCCAAAGCTTAAGAAGACCTGGCATAAGACTTAGCATTTACTTGTTGATTTCATAAGTCTCTTAAGATACCTCTGTCTATGGCGGTATAGTCTACATCTTTTGGGCAAGCTGCTAACTGGGCTGAGTCAGGTGTGATGATTGTCATGACAGCACAGCAACTATATGGGCTTATATGCATTAGAGATTGATTGTATAGGCCATCAGAAATCTGTCTTTCTGCTACTTTTCGCAATCAGACTGAAACCCAAACAAATTACAACACAATATGAGAAGCTAGCTTAACTTTTTTGTTCGCTCAGGTTTACGTGAGAGCTTCTGCAGTACTTTCTTCAACAAGAAAAATAGTTCTGCTGGTGTCTGAGCATTCTGTGCTCAGGCATTTCCAGGCTGTTACATAAGAACTCTCCAACATACTAGGAAATTGCTTTTTGAAGCTTCAGTTTCAGAGCAGAATAGAACAATACAGTTTAAACATCTATGGATCCTATTTATGAGAGTTGTTTACATCATAAAATGTTATTTATCCTTGGATCCTTGGAAGAAAATATAATGCACATCATAAAGATGTGCAAACAATCATCTTCTATATGCATCAGACACTCTGAACATACTCTTTTGGCACTTACTGCATGTTATGCATTGGATAACTATTCTTCCTCTTACAACCTTGTCTGATTTTTATGTTGCTTTAGGCTTTTATGGAAACACATTTCTTTCTTCATCGCTTACGTTTATTTGAAGGACAGAAAGGGAGGTGAAGCTGCACATGGTAATTCATCCAGGGAAATATCAGTGATCACAGTGATGCAGGGATGGTTACGCTCAGCGGCACCATCACAGTGTTACTACCCCTGCGTTGTCAGTGTCAGTGTCCTGCAGTGTGTTTTGAATACTAAGTTCTGCTCTCTCAATACTACCATGAAAATAGATTTAACCATTAGACTGGTGATGGGTAAAAGACTAAAGCCATTTGTTCATGCTTGGCTCTGCCTACACACAAACATGTATTCATGTTTGAATACAGGCATGTGTTTCTATGTGTAGAAGCAAACATCCAATGTGAAGAGTACGTATTTTTTAAAAAAAGATTTTGAATACAAGTAGTAGAGACATACAGTGTTCACAACACCTTCCCTGGCATTTACTAGCTGTATTTCTCGGAAATTAAAATGCTGATATTCTAGAAAAAAAAAAAAAAAAAAAAAGAGAGCCTATGAAGAAAAGCCTCATGTGCTAGAAAGCCAGGATTGCAGCAAAATGTATTCCAAGAGCTAAATATTTATTAATTACTATTGCATAGTAATTTAAGGAAAGGCTTGTACAATTAACCTCAAAGTCTCCCCCAACTGATTTTTCCTCTAGGCAGGAGCTTTGTCAGGAAGTTCAGTGAAAGATAAAAGATTCACCATTAGTTTTATAGTAGAAGAGTCTTTGAACCTTAACCATAAGAGACCTACTGTCACAACATTGTTATTATTTATGATCCAGATTATCCCTGACATATATTTCTAAGAGTTTTTTGACTAAGTAGTACTCAAAAAATTAGGGAAACACAGCTCCTACCAAAATTATTTTCAATTATTTCCTCAAAGGATGACTGTGTAATCATCCTGCTATGAAAGGTACCTGTCTTATTATCCATATGGGTCCTATTTTTGAGCACCTATAAAGGACACAGCTTTTATGCAAAGACCTTAATATTTAACTATGAAGGTGAGGTTTATTTCTGTGCTATTTGTTTCTGTGCTATTTCGACTACTGAGGCACACTCTGCTGCTACACTGGCCATATCTCATCCAGTGCTTTTTCCTTCTGTTTACTGATTTTTTTTTACTATTTGTGTTGGATGTGTGTGGATATGATAAGGGTGTAAGTATGATCTAATGAATTCTCCTCCTCTCAGGGCATTGCACTGACCCATGAAATCTGATTAGTAGGATTTACTTCTAGGTGGTCTTGATGGGATGTCTGGTAGAAGCTGGATGTCTGGTATTACCCAAGATCCTTGGATGTCCCCAAAATGGGACCTTCTACTTGTTTGCAAGTCTTCCTGTATCTTAGCACTAAAACTAATAAGAAAGATCTTGGAATTCATAATTAAAAGAATAAAGTGTCTTCCTTGAAGGGCACTCTATTGTGTACTGTATGTTGTTGTATAAATTAAGGAAGACATATTTTTTTTTTTAATGTGTTTGATATTTACAACCTATTTCACCAGGAGTGAGTTTGGTCACAGTTACCAAGCTCTTCTGAGCAAATTTCTAAAAGTCTCAAGAATTTCTGTGATAGTCTGGAATCAGTGGGAGCAGTTCAGTCAAGATGCAGGTACAAAGGACACCACTGATGTCAATGTAACTGCCTCACACTTTGTCAGGGCTGAAATCAGTCCAGCAAAGCCATGAATATCACAGGATAAGATCTCATTTTTTTAGAGTACCTGAGGGTGTAGATAATTTGGAGAGAAGAGGAACAAAAGAATTAAAAAGGAGGTTATCCGTTCAGAAAATTGAACATCAGTCAGGTTCAATCAACCAAGCAATAGGTTTGCTCACCTCTTTTGAATCAGATTGACTACCCCAACCCATGGGTCTCTTGAGGCCTCCTAATTTAAATTAATAACTTAGTCTGTCAGGTAAATGCACATGCAATGACCAAGATTTTCAGAAGGGAATTTGGATTTGCATTGTCATCACTCCAGACAAGCTCTATTTCCAGCTTTCTCCTTGACATAGTCGTTGACGCTATGGTGTCAATACTGGAAACTGGCTCAACAGGTTTGAGAGTTTCTTTGAGTTATGTGGTGGTGGACTAGCATAGCTCTTTATGATGCTGAGAGACATGAGTAATAGGAGATCTTCACTGATAAGTGGATAATTGTTTGTATGCTGTTTCACACTGGGAAAACATATGTTTCTTATCTCAGGGGATCTTCTTGCATTTGAACAATGCCCCAACCTCTAGTTTTCCCTTGGACCCATCCATCTAAATCTAAATACCACTCTAAGGTCAGTCAATTAGATATTCTTACAAGCTATGAGGATCTTGCTTTTCTGCAAGCTAAGTCAAGTTTCCATAGATTGCAATACTAGACCAAGATGCTTGTTTGAATGCCTTGCATATATATAGTATATATATGTATATATATATGTATAGTTGTACTTATATGTGTGTATATATTTATGTATGTATCTGTTTGCTTTTTGGAAGGAAAAAATCCCTGAGTTGTTGGTGGACCAGAAGATTGGTACACAGGTGAAAATAATGTGTGTAACTAGGAAATTATTTTTTAAGTTACATATCACTCACATTTCTTGCGCTCTTCTCTACATCCTTCTTTAGCAAGCCCTCTCATGACTCATCATTTAATTTTGACATCTAAATACTGTTATCTTTCCCACAAAATTGGACCTACTCCCTTTCACCCCTTTAAATTACATGGATTTTGGTCCACAGCAAGTATTTGTATAGAACAATGCACCCAAATCCAGGGGGGCAAATATAATCCTACCTATTCTTGTTGATATTCATGTAACTCTTAGAAAGATCTTGGTATTTATGTTTACACCCAGAATATTGCAATACATGGTTTAATGTTTCAATATTCCCTTTTATCCTAGAGACACTCCCCTCAATGATAAAATAAAAGATTTCACAGCAAACACCTGCAGGCAGGGGCTGACAAGCTGCAGCACCAAAGGGTTTCCCGCAGCCGCCTCCTGTTACTATTACCAACGCACAGAGTCAGAGCCTGTTTGCTGGGGTCACTCACGTTAGGTCTCTGCTGCCATTATCCTCCACCTCACTTTGCACGGAAAAGCCCAGGAATTCCATGTCAAAGCACTGGGCACAGGGAACAAGCGAGGTAGCTGGGTCAGGACCAAAAGCTTCCCAGAGTCTGCACACTTCATGTGTTCTCTGTCTGGATAACATATTCTTGATCTTACTGATTCCTTTGCAAAGGAAATTTAACCATGACAAAGTGATGTTTCCTTAAATTTGTGGCTTGCTGAACAAAGAAGTAAAGGAGGAAAAAAAATTAAATAGCAGCATAATGGGAACCATACCTTGTGAATGTCACATTGTTAGGTCTCCTGTGGAAAGGGCAGAGCCATTTGTGCACTGGACACAGGACTCATTGCACTGCATTCAAAGGTGTCATCAAGTTTCTTACTTGATGTAGTAAGTGCTTTAATCAAAACACATTGGGCTAGCACTGACATCAAAGGGATGAATGCAAATATACTTTAACCGGAAAATAAAAGAATAAATAGACTGAAGGGAACAGTTCTAGAATGCATGTGCGTGTGTGTGTATGTGTGTGTATAGGGGGTAGCAGAGGCTATGACATAGCATATGAAGTCAATAGTGTAGTTGTTATTATTTATACATGAGTAAAGATTACAAATGCAGGCAATAGCTCAGATCTCTCACCCCCTGGATCTGTGAAACCTGTCACTCAGTCTCCTGCGGTGTGTCTTCCTGTCTCCGAGCCATTGGACCACCTGCTGCCATGACTCTCATCTATTGCATCGCCCGAAGGCCTCGATGATAACAGCATTGATTCCAATGTACATCTAATTACTTCTCATAATCTATTCATTTCACAATAGTGTAGTGAAACATCTGTCACATCATAAACTCTTTAGTATCCTTATCAAACCACCAAAACATACTCTGCTGCCAATTGGCAGCTACCTTGCTTTCTCCTCTTATTAATATGATGCAGACATATCTATGTTTTTTTGGTTGCTTTAGATGAATTTCCCCGATGACCAGTGAAAAAAGAATTGGGCAAACTACAATTGTAATATCTGTTCACTACTTAGTGAGGTACTATTATTGATGTCACACAAATATCAGCAAAAATTGCTTTGTTTCTTCTACAGATGAAGGCTCTAAATAGGGTCTTTAACATTTATAGCACAGTAATAGATGGCTTCCTTCCTTGGCTCTGTATGACTGATTCATTTACTAAAATAAGCATCTCAGGGATTATTACATTTGAACAGTATATTGCATGGAAAAGCCTTTTACCTTTATAGTTTTTACTTTACCTGTGGGTAAATAATGCCCACTCTCTCTCCATCTTCATGTGAGAAATCAAGAGCAATGAGACCCATTAGCACATATTTTTATTATCAAACTATAGAGAATCTATCTATCCCAATAGGATTGTGAATATACAGTTGCATCTAATAAAGAGGGCTGATTAGTCCACAAAAAGGCACCTCAGATATTCAGCAACATCATGGAAAACAGAATAGCTAGGTGTTGGTTTACTATTACATTCTAAATTATTAGGAACGACAAATCCTGACTCAAAGGAATGAGATATTAAATGCATATTCCTTTTCATAGTCTATGTTAGCACAAAATGGACTTTGTTCTTCTTGTTTCAAATCTGCAATGGAAATGAATTTACTGTTGTTTTGATAGCTTTAGAAACTGGAGCTTCTGTTCATCCACAGAACAGATACAACACGAGCAGCCGTTCTGGGAGTTTCCTCACAATGTGCTTCAGCCCGTCTTTTGGAGGGGCCACTTTTGCATGGCCTGTGAGTAGCCAGTGAGGAAGCTAATTTGGATTCTCTGACAAGGCTGTACTGTAGTGCCAGTAGTTATTTTTGTTATCTGAACATGTGGCAGGAAGAAACTGGACTACAACCACCAATTTGGGCCACGTTTTTGTTAGCTCCCGACCTTGCCGAGAGTCACATCAGTGACCTAAAGGTGAAAGATTCCATCTCTCATTACCAATCCCCCCAAGACAGCCAGTCCTCTTTTATCCATTTGTCAATATATAATGCAATCCAATGTATAATGCAACCTGCAAATTTAACTGCCTCTGTTTTCATTGCTTATGCATTTTCTGGTTTGAAATAGGTATCATCTGTAGCTATTTACTTAGAGTGTATGTTTTCACATCCAAAGTACATTCACTTTTCCAGCATTATAGCAAGGACACAGAGATTTTGGTGCTACTGACATATTTTGCAATACGAACATGCCCAATGCATGTCGCTTGGGTGTGACTCTGACCAGTTCAGTCATTCATGCTGCTTTGTAGAAGAGCTGGGATTTTTGCTTTTGTGAGCATCCCTCTTCATTAAAGGAGCAACAAAGGAAGAAGCTATTTTGATCTACAGACGAAACTTTCACAAAGTCTCAGAGCTACTTGAACAGCTCAAAGTCGGGTTCAGACTGACCCCTTGATGTTTCACTCCAACTGCCAAAGCTAATTTTATAATGGCTATTGAAGAATTAAATTTGCACCTCTTTCTCCATCACTTTTTTGGATCTGTGTTGAAAGGGAGAAGTCTTTCCTGGCTATAATGGAGTTAACTATTTACACAGCAGATGACTATAGAGTTCATCCACTGAAAGTAATGACATTTTTAGATTAGCTTGTCTTGTGTGTCTCCTCTGTAGGCCACATATGACCCCTGCTGTTCATGAGTCCCCCACTGCTGTTCCATCAAGGATCATTTTCCTCCAGTCAAGAGGACTGGACAAAATGTATATCCATGCATATATATGTATATTTATTTATTTAAATTGAAGGTCAGTGTCAAATCATGTTTCAAAATACCATATTAAAACATCTCAAAATTATATGTTTAGATATTATCAAAATGTAATCCCTATTTCTCTTCTAAAACAACTTATTAAACTTGAACCATATCTTTGAATATTTTAAGTTGTTCTCAAAGGGAATTTTTCAACAAACTCGTTGAAAGTAAATAGATAAACAAACAGAAATGTCTCATGCTCTTTCAATGGATATCACTGGATTACAGAAATACAGAGATTATGTATCTGAAAATCAAGTTGGGAAATATGTTCATTGCAAGGGTGCTTCTGCAGTATGTATTTTTTATTCCTTATTTTTGGATGGAATTTTCAGTGTGCATGACTTTTTTATTGCTCCAGAAAAAGACATAGTTTTTATGGTCTCTTTCACGTAGTTCCAGCATAAACTGAGTGAATGCAAAAATGATTTTCTACTAAAAAGATGGAAGAGAGGGAGGAAGGAATGAGTGAACAAGCAAATCAAGGAGCAACTGGAACAAATGCAACAAAGGCCTACAAAGATGCTTAAGGGACTGGAACATCTCTTCTGTGGGGACAGGCTGAAAGACGTTCAGCCTGGAGAAGAAAAGGCTGAGGGGGGATCTCATCCATGTGTACAAATACCTGACTACACAGAACCAGCTTGTTAACACCTATGGTCATGATTCTCCCATGTACCTAAGTTCTCTATAACTCTCTGTAATCAGCTTCAAGACCAGCCTTCCTGGTCATGCACTGATGTCCTCAACTTAAAGCATGCATATAAAGCATATAAACTTGCTTCATGGACGAACCACAGAGAATAGGGAAAGAAGAGCATGTTTCCAGCAGAATAGTCTGATCCGGTTTGCACTACAGGGAATTTCATGTGAGAAATTCTGGGCTCCCCAGTACAAGAGGGATGTGGAGCTGCTGGAGAGAGTCCAGCGCAGGGCTACGAGGATGATCCGGGGCCTGGAACATCTGCCCTGTGAGGAAAGGCTGAGAGAGCTG
>VZSV01000204.1:907712-1028125 GCA_013398735.1 Nothocercus julius | reverse complement strand
TTTCTTTCTTTCTTTCTTTCTTTCTTTCTTTCTTTCTTTCTTTCTTTCTTTCTTTCTTTCTTTCTTTCTTTCTTTCTTTCTTTCTTTCTTTCTTTTATAACTGGAGCAGACAGTGGATAGCAATGGAATACAAAAAAGCAATCCTACTGACTCATAAGCCACAAAGTGGACTACGGAATTAACGTATGAGATGTTATTTCTAATTTATTTATCAGCTCTCTCTCTGTAGTACAAGTACTCTCGAAAGCACTTACATATTTGAAGTCTGGTAGAGAGATACCAGTTAATGGGAAATGGTGTGCTGTGAGAAGTGATCTACTTGAGTGCATAGAAGAGGCCTCTTTCTATCAAATATTTCATGGGTAATGTTTTACTGTTTCTCCTAGATGGCATGCCATAGAGTGTAATAAATTTCAGTTTGTTTATATTCTGTGCCTGTATTTGCACTTTGGTGATTATATTTGAATTCATGCAAGTTCCTTGTTTTTAAAAAAGAACTTTAGCATAATCTTCTCATTAATCCTGTCCTGTTTGTCTGTTATTAATAGGCCACTGTACAATGTATTCTGCTGCAAAACTCCACCAGGCATGACTAATTCAGATAATTAATTTGCTAGAACATTAACACCATCAAATGAGCCTGCTAAACCGGTAAATTTAAAGTAAATTAAACTTAATTTGCAGGTTATTGCAATTAAGTCTGCCTTGTCTTTCTGAGGGATTTCAACATCCTCAGTATTTAAGAGGCAATCATAATGCATGCAAGTGGGCGGGCTTTTTGGCTAATTAACACGAGTCTAATCTGCTTTTCAATTAGGGTGGATGTTTATAATGTGCTGGTGACAGTGTTGCAATTCAGTACAGCATAACAGGAGTGCATGGCATAATTATAGCTGAAAAGAAAAGCTCATGCAGGGCCTGTTTAGGGGTTAATGAGACATTGGCAGCTTCCAGCTGAGGAGATTGAGCCAGTTTAGTGCGGCTTCAAGAGGAAACCACCCATAGGGGTTTCCTTTGAAGTGTCAAAAGGTCCCCTTGTTCTGGGTGGCTTATGTTTCATTTGTCTGAGTGGCATATCAAAAATTGATGAGCTGCCAGCAGCAGTCCTCATGACATTAATTCACCAATTGTGTTTCTAATAGTTCCATCCTTAAATACATTTGGGTGATGATAATGCTAAGAAAAATCAAGGTTCTGAAAACAATGAGAAGGTCTGTGCCATTCCAAGAAGTGTATACAGGCGACGCAAATGCATCAGCCGCAAATGTTAATGATGCGGGCGACCTACACTGTTCGTTATGAGCAGGAAGAAGACAAAGATGTACAGTGCATCCCTTCACAGAGCAGCATTCGAGCTGTGGCGCAGACGTGGCATTTTGCTATTACTTAGGTTCTTGAAAAGCATAAAACGGGTCAAATTCATCCCTGAAGAAACTTCACTGGCTTCAGAGCAGCTATGCTGGAAATGAATTTGGTCTGTTATCCTAAAACTAAGGGAGGGAAAGTAAAAAAGAGGAGTTATAAAGAACTCTAGGCATGTCTAATATAGAAAAATGATTTCTTTAGACTACTTAAGCTATATTTGTGTGTTGTGGTCATATATTTAGATAAGAAGATTTCTCA
Organism: Nothocercus julius; assembly: GCA_013398735.1. Classification (NCBI taxonomy): domain Eukaryota; kingdom Metazoa; phylum Chordata; class Aves; order Tinamiformes; family Tinamidae; genus Nothocercus; species Nothocercus julius. Next base: position 1,026,502 of record VZSV01000204.1, on the reverse strand, counting down.
AAATTTTAAGCAAAGGTGGATGTTTACGAACAGACTGTTCATAAACAGCCCTCTCCCTCATTTATAAAGAAAGTTTTGGTTGCTTTTAGCATCTAACTGAAGAGCCTGCACTTATGCAGCATTAGGGCTGCTATCTGCAGTGGGGACAGGACACGTGCACCCCGCCTTTGTATCGGCTGGCTGTCCTCTTCTGGAATGTCCTCCTGTTGTGGAAGATCAAGATGTGTCTCTGCACAGTAAATGGATGCTTGAGCAGTGAAGTTACACTGTATGAACAGCTTCTGATCTTCTTTCTTTTTCTTTTTACTTGAGATACTTTAAGTCACTTAAGAAGCTGAGAAGTGTGTGAGTAATGTCTCCAGCGACAGAAGATTTTGCATGTCTGATTTAGTACCAACTCCTAGTACTGTGAGGAGTTATGAGTAAGCTCATAAGAGTAAATTCTTGTGGAAGTACTTTGTTTTGGTTTTCTGTACGGACTTTTGCTTAGGACTTTTGGTATCATCAGGAAATTGGTTTTACCTAAGGTTAAAATACTACTACTGGTAGCAGAAATGGCTTTTCAGTGACTGAAGCCCTCTTATCTGAGACGCACTTTACCAACTCAGCACATGAATGTGTAGTTCAAGAGTACTTAACAGATTTGTGCTTAACCTCTGTGACTGATGGATGAAATGAGAAGGCAGGAAGTACCTTTGGAAGACTTGCTGACAGAGTCCTTCCTGATCAGCAAATGCAAAATGGCATGGGTGCAGCTGAACCTGCTGTTATTCACTTGCACAGTAAGGAGTGTGAGTCCATCAAGGAATATTGAAGGGATTCTTGTTCAAAAAAAAAAAAAAAAAGGTATAAGTGGCTTACAATGCAATTTTTTTCTATCTTATGCTGAAGGAAAGATAGCTGAATAAAATCTGTGGATTAAATTATGTAGAATGTTTTGACAACAAAAGCAGTGTATTATTCATTTTAAAGAGTCGTTTACTGACTCCTACTCCCAAACTGATTTCACATCACCGGCTGTAACAACAGAATGTAAGATTGTTAACCAAGCAGCTAAAATGTATGAAGCAGTGTATGTTATAGCACCAGCCTTCTGGAATAAGGCCCATCTTTATCAATTTGTTCATACACCTAGAGATTTTAAAGTATTTGCCAGCATGAGGGATGGCAAGGTAGTCAACCTAAACTAGTTGTTGAAGGTAGAGGAAGGATCCCATTGGGATTGATTAATAACGGCCATTAAAAAATAAAATAAAAAAAAGGTTAGATTCCAGTTTTAATCTGATCAGACATACATAAAATTGGAATACTACAATTACATAGAATGTAAACTCTGTAATGCTTGAGAGTCTAAAGATGACTCAGCTTTGAAAGAGAGGGATGTTGCCACAGAAGTGTTCATTAGAAACCCTAATTACCCTCCCCCTGCTTAGAAATGCCATGCTATTTGCAACTCTTGCTAAGCTCAAGATCCCTGCATGCCAGCTAGATTTTGTCGTGGTATTAGACACCTCTGAACACCAAATCTCCGCAGGACTTCTAAAGGCCATGTTTTAGTGGCTTCTCTGGGAGCAGATTTGATGGGAGCACACTAACAGTGGGGGCTAATTCCTTAGCTGCTGGTTGATTAATGGTCACTGGAGAAATTTTCATCTTCCTTTAAACAGCACACCGACAGCATTTAAGGACTATTAGGTAATCAGGCTTAAAACAGTGTATGGGCTATAACTTAACATGTTCACAGAAGAAATGATGCGTGAGGGAGATTAAAGTAGGCATTTCTCTCCAAGCTCTCTACCTGCATCTCTTCTGGCATCATAGAGACACAGCAGTGCCAGATCTTGGGTTGATTTTCTGTCTCTACTCGTTGGGAATGTTCCAGTGCTCTGATTTTATAATCTAGGCAAGGGAGCAAGAACTCCGAGAAACTTCTTTTATAGAGATCCCTAGTATCAGTCCAAGACATGAAGGCGGGGCATTTTTTTTCAGATGGATGAGGTTTTTTTTGAAAGAAAGTTTGATTCTTGAAAAAAAAAAATCAGTTATACAAGATTTTACACTTTAAGGAAGACTCTGTCTTTCTCGGGAGGAATAACAGGTTTTGTTAGACATCATGCAACTATCAGTGCATAAATTAACCAACACACTTCATACTGAGTTCAAAACTTCATTAGCTTTTCCACTTACCTTTGAGGTATGGAGACATTTGATTAAAGATTTCACATAAGCACAAGGTCATTAAGAAGCAGTACGTAAGCAACATACACTGTTATTTGTTAACTATAATAAGTATGCTTGAAAGGTATGTCACACATAAAACGTTAGTGCTGACATATATCAGGAGGGCAAGATCTTGGGCAAGAGAGGCGTTTATTAGACATTTCTTCAGAGACAATACTGGTGCACATCAATGGAGAGAACTGCTTTTTCTTGTGCCTTGAGATAGCATTTACCTCAGGTTGTGTTAGCTGACGTTCAAGTTCATAGAGGGAAAAGTGGCTCTGAAAGATAGTTTGCAGCTAGGAGTGCCCCCGTCTGCTGCCATTCAGCATAGTTGTGTTAGTGACGATGAGGAGGGGAGTGGCCTGCGTAAAGCTAATCAGTAAGACGAATGAGGATGATAAACTGGTGGGCAGTGACAGGGACAGTTGTCATAGCAGGATACATATATATGCTTTTCCATGGGTCCAAAGGCCCAATGGCTGCTTTTATAGTGAAGGATTTATAATTACATGACTAGGTCCACTAAAAGGGACAAGGAAATTCGTTAGGACAGCTCCTTCTGCACTGTATCATAGTGTACAAAGTGCATCAAAGATCTGATTAAATGTGGGAACTGATTGTTCTGAAAATCAGAGAGTATCCTAGTAAAGTAATTGCTGGATTAGAATATCAGCTGTAGCTGATGGCAGGAAAACAAATGATTATGCCTTTGAAAATGCCAGATGGAATCTCACTGAGCTCCGTGGATCTGCGGTGAATAGAGAAAACAGCTCTATTAGGAAGACCCATGGTTGCTCCTCTCTTTCTTCTATAATTGGCATTATATATGACATAGAAAGTATAATATCATGTGTTTTAATGGATGGATATCTTAATAATGATGTGGTGAAAGAAGTTCCATTAAAACATTTGTGATGCCCTTTGTATTTTTTCAGTGACTGAAAACCCTTTCTAACTAAGAAGCTAAACTAAAAATCTAACTAAAAAAAATTATGATTCTACAAACATTAAAAACTAAATGTATATGTATAAATGACTTCACTGGTTTTTTTTTAACAGTGAAGTGAAATTTGAGCAGATGCTAGGACCTTAAAAGAGGCAAAGATGTTAATAATGATTATAAATATATTGATATCTTACATGCCAAGAGTAGAAAGCATTAGCAAGAAGAGTAAAAATGCATCTCATGCCAGTAAAATCCAGTAGCTCGTCCAGAGTGCTCTGAAAATGTCTTTACCAGAAGTATCATCTGGAGTTTGTTATGTGTGGATGGTGTTTGTTACATTCTTTATATCCGCAGTTCCATGATTGCTGAGAGGCAAACTGCGGAGGCGAACAGCTACAAATGCAATTTGTGAAACACATGGCATTGTAATTTGGCCAAGAGAGTTCCATCTGGAATCAAAATCTGAAATCACAGGTACACAGAAATCCAAGAACAACTCCATACGCCCGGGAGAGGTGCATCTACCCCACAAGAAAAGCAAACTGCCTCATTGTTCCCATGCTCAGGGGGAATCGCTAAAAGCATAGTAATCAGTGAACTTTAGTAAGGGAGGGATGTGTTATTTTCCTAGAAAGATTTACCAGCATTTCTCATTTGGACATTGGTTTTAGATTACTCATATCTGGATTTTCCCATGATTAATCTCTAGCCAGTGGGTCACGTTTCTCTACCCAAGGAAGTGTTTGTTTTTTCTTTTTTGTCTTACATCTAACATAAAGACAAAAAACGAAACACAATATCATGATGATTTTATAAGAACTTTAATCATTAGTGGCTATATCTGTTGATACATGTTGTTGATCACTAGTTTTATTTTTGAGATCCATTGATGCAGTGAACTTGTCGGATTCTTGTGATGTAGAAAATCATACCGTATCCTCTATATGAAGCATATGTCACTAGTTCTCCATGATTTGAATGAAATGAACTCAGCCTAAAATTTCATACTTCACTTTTATACGTCAACTGTCTATACCATATGCCATCAGAGAATCACCGAAATTTCACCTGTTTCTCTCAAAACAAAGGTAAAGAAATATCGAAATAGTAAATATCCAAACCACTTTACAGATATCTACTAGATAAGTTTAAAAGAGGAAATATCAAAAGAAGAAAAGAAACATCTAGATATTGGTCCATCATGTAGGTCTAGAGAAAAACATGTGTATGACAATTCTTAAAACTAGTTAACCAGGCTACAAATCACTTAAAGTCTTCAGGATATGTGGCTGAGGGTTAATTATTTTCTGTTTTGTAACATGACATTCCAAAGGCAAACAGAGCATGCTAAGCCTTCTATTTATGCTAATAAGCCAAAATTACATAGGCATTTAAATAATAGAGCTTGATAGCGAAAGAACCCTTAGAACCTTCTCTGCACTTCCAGAGCATCAAAGTTTCCCAGTGAATAATGTTTTCTCTTTGACGTGCTGATGATCTGTTTCATGGTCATTTTCCTGGAGATGCTCGGAGTCACGCTGATCAAAACTCCGGTGTTGGCTCGACATTTTGTGTCTGCCAGAACACAGAACTCACAGCCTGAGCTGTCTTCTGCCCGGGTTTCTTAGGACGCCCTGCCTGGAAGTATTTAAAGAGTGTATGTATGGATTACGGAGAAGCTGTAAGTGGAAAGGAAGCTGGTGTTCACTATTTAGCCACTAAGTGGGTTAATTACAGTTCTTAGGGTACCTTAGATGAGCTAGGCATATAAGATTTCCAGTTGCTTCAGCTGTTATCAGAGAGTTGGCTAGCAATGAATTTGGAAGAGGCAGATACAAAATCAGCTTAGTGTATTTTTCAGAAAATAGCTAATCCTCAAGTAGTTAAACCTCAAGTAATTTGAAAGAGATTAACTGCATAGTTTCTGTAACAGAAGATAAGATTAATATGATAATGCTTGTAATGATGAGCATTATCACTGAAACTTTCTCCTGAGGTTATATTGCACTCCTATAGCATGATAATTTCAGAAATAATCCCCTGACATTACAGGAAAATGAGTTGTTATATGCCAAACTAATATACATATCCGGATTTTACTTTTACAATGACAAGCACTCAAATATAAAAACTAGATGCAATTGTTACATTCTTTGATGATCCTCACTTAACTTCTTTTCTACTATCATTATTTATATTCCAGTCCTGCCTAGAGATCCCAGTCAGGATAACAGCCAGTTGCACAAGTTACTGTGTAGAGCTGTAACATGTGAATCCTCTTCTTCCTCCCAGTCTCCTGCATTTGAGGGGTGGTATTCTAGCCCAGATTAAGTTAATTAAGGAGTTACTAGCACTTTCAACAGGAGCCAGATTTCTTCTTAATATCCAGAATATATAAATTAGACCTAAGCATGTGGATAAGCAGACATGAAGTATCTATAAGCAAAAGTACAGTTGCAATCTCCTTCCCGCATGCATAGCTACTACTTAAACAAGAAATACTGTATATGCACTGAGTTCTGCATGTGCATATCGGAGCTCCGGGGAGCTCAGCCACCGAGACACCCACGTGTTCCAGCAGCTCAAGGAAGTATCCCAAGATGCTGAACGTGCTCTAGGTCTTCAAACTCCTTTTGAAACCCTATTTCCCTTGAATACCTAGGCCCAAGGGACTGGGGAGCTGTGGGACAACAGGCCTCCTTCCCTTTCAGGGCAGTTGTTAGTGGGAAACTATTTCCCAGTGACTCCAGATGCATGTGCCAAGTTAGACCAGGCAAGGGCTCATCCCCACTTGTAACTTGTGTCCAAACATCAGATGCATTTGAAAATGCATCTAAGGGATCAGTTGTGGCCAGTGACAGGACAAAGGAGAATGGATATAAATTAAAACACAGGCAGTTCCACCTCCGTGTGAGGCAGAACTTCTTTGCTGTGAGGGTGACAGAGCCCTGGCAGAGGCTGCCCAGAGAGGCTGTGGAGGCTCCTTCTCTGGAGACCTTCCCAACCCGCCTGGCTGCCACCCTGTGCCCCGTGCTCTGGGTGTCCCTGCTGGAGCAGGGGGTTGGACTAGGTGATCTCTAGAGGTCCCTGCCAACCTCAACCGTTCTGCGATTCTGTGATTCATCTATTCTATTGAAACTTGTGCCCCTGTGAAAGCAGTGGCAGATACAGGAGGAATCCTTTGCAAATGCCCCATTTTCACTGAAATACAGGGACAGGTGCACTTTGCAAAGCAACTGTGGCTGCACCCTGCCTGAAAATATAGCTGACAAGTGGAAGTGGCATTGCTGGAAAGTGGAGGTAAAGCTGCTCCTGGAACATAGCATTTCCTGATATAGAAGCAGCAAATGAAAAGAAGACTCAAGGACTGTTAACAGAATCTTTCTTTCAGACAAATATCTTAATCGGGAGCAGTACAGTCCTGCTTGCTCTTCCGCCTCTCTCTCTACTGGCCATACCAACTGTTCCAGCACAGCTTCAATAGGATTGAACTTCCCTGGTGTCTGGAAGAGGTGGGAGGGATGAGGGTTTGGGTCACTATGTTAATCCAGTGAAAAGCAGTGCTGGGCTTTGAAAGAAATAATCAAAATCTTCTGTCTTCATGATTGCTAATTATTATTGAGAGTGGGGAACTGTTCTCACCACCATAGCACAGCTCCACTTGGTTACAGGTTCGCTCCTGACTTCCATAGGCATGTGGGACACTCACAGCTCCTAACACTTTTAAAATGCAAAGAAAAGGAAAATTGTCAGTTGGTTTGCATTTATTCCAATTAATCTGTGCTGGTTTTGATAGCTGTTAAGAACGGATTTTGTCACCAAGAGGAAGACTAGATGCTCTAATATAGCTTCCCATACTGTCGTTACTTTCACTCAGAAGTATAGAAATCAGAAAAAAAAAAAAAAAAATGACATCAGAATATCTCAGATATTAAAGAAATATCTTTATTTTTCATCTACCAGGGATTTCCAGATACAGTTTTGGTGTTCGAATTCACACATCATTTTTTCATTGTAAATGCTCTTTCTCCTTTTATTTTTTACTTTTTATATATATATTAACAGATAGTTCCTTTAAAAAAGAATGAGATAAAATATTACTCTTCAGGAAAGAGAAACTTGGAAGGAAGGAGCAACTGCAGGGTAGATGATTGTGTGCAAATTGCTTTCATGGAGATCTTTTCTTCTGGCAAATTGATGAGGACTGATATTCTTGTTGAATAAGAATGTGCACAGATTCAAAACCTCAGTTACATGATTAATCTAATTGTAGGCTGAAGAGGAACACTTTGTAATGCTCCCATTGGAGTTCTGTACAAAACAATTTACTTAAAAAGCAATTGATGCCTTCTGGAAAACTTTGAAAAATGTTCTAGTTAAAAACACTTTGTCTGTGTGTCATATAGCTTCTGCTTTTTCTTCTATAATTTTTATCATGAAGGACATGAACACATGATATCTGCATGAAAATATGCTTGTTTCCTAGGAATGTATCCATCTTTCACCCCAAATCATTTCACATCCTCATAATAATTCTCATAACAAAAACTATGATGTCACAAGAAGGCAATCTGGCTTTTAGAGAGAAAATAAGACTGACAAAAAGATAACAATGTATAAAATTAAAAAGTTTGTTTGTATTAGTTTGCCCTGAGGATCATTTTAAAGAGGCAGTACCTTGGGTGACAGGCTCAGATTTGGTGATGTGACTTATTTCTCGTCAACCAAGAACAGGCATACTTCTTATCTGTGCAACTATGTACGTACTTCTTCTTATGAAAGAGTGGTTGAAGGAATGAGTTATGTTAAATATTAGAACAAATTTCATTATTTTGGGGGTACATTTGATGATATGTATGCCATGCAATGTTTAAGCAGAATAACCTTTGAAAAATAAAAAGGGCCATAGCAACTCATCAGATGGTCTCCTAATATGACTTATTTAGAAGTGTAGGAAAATGTGTCATATAAATATTCTCTAGTCTGGTTAACTTCAACTTCTGCATTTAGAAAGAATCTGCACAGGTGGAATATTTATGGAATACTAAAAGGGCCATTTATTGAAAGCTGAGGTAAAGTGCTTAAATTAAAAGCATAGTCATCCTTTACTCCCTGTACATCCTTTACAGTCAACAGTCTATTCCAGAGGTGAAAAAGCAATCTGCATGTACCATTCTTCTACTACAAATGAATTTTACAGTGACTATACACCCCATACACGTAAATTTCAATAGAATTAACTTGGATGTAAGTGCTTTCACACAGGGATGTTTGTGTTCTGCAGTGGCATAAAACCTATATTCACATAAAAGAGTCAGCTCATACAGGATGCAGTTACCTTTCCGCACTCCAAAAGCCAACAAATAAACAGTCCAAAAGAATAACAGGTCTTTTTGGCATGGTCAGTTTTTCTATTGTTAGTTATAGTTCTCATTATTTGCCACTACTGTCTTTCTCAATCTTTTAAAGTTGAGAAAGAAGGGTGAAAATTGTAGATCAATTTATAGTCTGATAGATAAGTTCAGGTAGAAAGGCAATGGGCTTCTAGTCCAGTTTCCCACTCAGAGCAGAGTTACTGTTGAAGATCAGGTGCTCAGGCTGTAGTTAATTAAGTATTTATCCTAAATTATTTAGGAGGTTTTTTGATTGTTTGCTTTTTAAATAGCAAAGGTGAAACACTAAAAGCTTGCTGAAAAGCTTTTAGAACCACTGAGAACAACAGAGCAAGATTTCAGAAAAACTTTTCAGGATTTAAGGATTTTTTCACATAATAAATTCCTCTAAATATATCAAAGAGAAAAAGATGATACTTTCTGTGTAAATGTTTCTCTTGAATTCATTAGTGAAAAGACCAAAGTTATTATCATTGTTATTCTGACCTTAACACTGTACAGCCAAAATACATTGAAGACTGGTGTTTCAAGAGCAGAGACCTCAACCTGCTCAGCAGCATGGCAAGCAAATCAGAAAATTCACACTAACATTTAGAAGCTATTGATTAGAATTGATTAGAATACATATGGAATCAAACTAATACAAAAAGTAATTTCAATAAAACTGGAAGCAGAACAAAGAGAATTATCAAAGTCTCTTTTCAAAAAAAAAGACACCCATAGAAGACTTATTTCATCCATCAGGTTGTCAATCAACCAGGCTTTGTCATCAGAAAGGAGAAAGTTAGGCCTACTATTCAGTTTTGAGTTATCAATTATATAATTTTGTTTGCTTTTGGTGAAAAAAAAGGATGTGAAAAGGAATGAAAATCAGAAGGATTGGATTATGAAGTTGAGCTTTCTGTTTATATTCTGAGGATACCAGGAAGATGGCTTGTTGCAGAAGTGTGGGACAAGAGAGCGGCCATAACAACTGTTGTTCTGGACTCTGGTTTTCTTTCCATGTATGATGTTATCTGAAGTCTTTCTTTTATCATATTGTCCACATTTCAGGTGGCTATCAACACACCACATTTGCTCCAATAATGTTTGGCCCTGTTAAACTAGAAAAAATCTTTAGGTTATATCAAGAGAATCTTTCATTTGCACTAGCCCTTTAATTCCCTTTTCTCATAAATATACATTGCTGTAGAAGGGGTAGCCATTCTTGCTCCTCTTTTTTTTTTTTTTTTAGTTTTTTTTTTAGTTTTTTTTTAGTTATTTTAACTTCAAAGTGTTCTACAATGACAACTGTCACCTTTCTCTGTTTCTCCTCCTGCTTTCTTTTCCCACTCTGAAGTTTTCGCACTCTGAAGTTTTCCTGCCATGTCTTCACTGCTGAATAAGAGAGAGCTAGGGACTGAACTTTGGCTTTGGGACAAAGTGGCATCACATTGACTTATATTCTTGGTCCATAAGTGCTTCCCTGGAGAGTATCTCTTCTGGAAAAAGCTTACTGAGACAATTTAAAACGCAGACAGATAGTCAGCTAAGTAGTGGCAGATGAGCAGAAGTCTCGTCCTTGAGCTTTCTGACTCTCTTCTGTTTAATAACACAGAAAATCTCCCTATATCATGGCGTCTACATCTGCCATCCTTCCCGAGCATGATGCAGGCTCTAACCCCAACCAGCGATAATGAGGCTTGTATCCTAAACCAGGGGGTTTTCTCTTCTTCTGCAACCACACATGCTAGATGCAAACAACCTGTTCCATCTCTGCTGTACTGCCCAGCTATACATCATGCGGGAAGCTCCACCCCAAGAAAAACAGTGCTTAGGAGACAAAATGTGTGTTGCTGTGCTAAGGAATATTGCCATAAGACAGGTGCTTTAGGCTATGACTGCAAGCCCTCCCAGTCTCAAGACCCAGTGATACATCACACTGCTAAACAAGAGAAGGCCAGGGAGATATACTTGACATCAAGGCAAGTGCATAACTGATTTACTTCTACTTAGGTCTCTCCTTAGCTAAAGGAGACTGTCCATGGTCACATTACATAGCACCAGAAACTGTGATACCTTTAAGACTTTAGTGATTCCTTTAAGACTTATTAACTATTTTCTCTGTGTCTTTTAATGCAAAGGGTCTGAAATAAAGTGAAGACTCTGTGAGACCTCAGCAGAATATGTTTTTTATAGCAGAAAATTAAGGATATATGTTGCATGGAACAGAATAATCAGAAGCCTATAAGTATTAGAGAGCTCAAAGCTTGCCAAAGAGCAGTGTAAGATGTAAGGATCCCAATTGGATGACATTTCAACCACAAGATCTTTTGCAAGAAGTACTTGACATAAACTGTTCTCTAAACTGTGTCCAGTCCTTGCTTTGGAGGCAGCCAATGGAAGTGGTCAAGAACAGAATCAGTGCCTAAGCTAAGAGCTAGGCACTTTATATGGTCAAGATCTGGTGACTGGTCTCAGTTCCTGACCCTATTTTAACCAGTAGTGGGCAAAGAAGTCAGTGTGTCTCCTGGGATACAACTGCAGGTGCCAAAGACACATTTCTCACTGCAGCAAAGATAACTGGGGCATGCTAGAGAACGAATTGTGCTTAAACTGTTGGGGTTTGGCCATCCCCTTTGTCAGCACCTGCAGTTCTTTATAAACTTATCTGCCTTTCAATGGACCAAAGCTGTTACTCCTTTTACAAGCAGCAATCTTATACATGACTTTAAAAAGAAATTATTTAAAAAAAAAAAAAGATATACCTGTGGAGTTGAAATATCTGTGATTGTATAATTGTATAGAGGAGGCAGATCACTGTGCCATGTGGCCCTGGTCTCTCAGCATCCAGATGGGGAGGAGTGCTGGAGACCACTGTGTCCCCCTCCAGCAGCGACCAGGGCACAGAGGGGCAGGAGAAGGGAAAAGAGAGTGAATGCTTTGATATTACCCTGACATATGGTCAAGGCACAGCTGGAATGAACACCAGCTGGGAGCTGGAGAGCACTCACAGCATGGTGATTTTAGTCGGATCCATGCGCCACTCTGAATCAGTGAGAAACCTCATTCCACATGCCCGTAAACATATATATCCACTTGTGTGTGCATGCATATACATATATGCAGCATACGACAATTTATCTCAATAACCTACAAAGAACTAGAGATATTAGTAGCAAAATGTCAGATACACATTCACGTTCTCTTCATCTGAAAGGTGATAGTTTTGCACAAAGTGTGAATTTGCAGGTGATATTTATGTACTGACTATTCCCAAAGGTGACCCAGAAGCATTTGAGCTCCCCAAACAGGTTACCCTTTGTGCATGCTAATTACTTAAGTCCTTTTAGAAAACATGGTGTTGTTCTAAAGTAGTATCTGTATCTCTTTCTAATTTAATCTAATTTCAATACTCTACTAAAGTTACTGAGGTAAGCAGTGTTTCTAGAAAACAGGTTTTCAGTACGGTCTTTACATTTTTTGCTCTTTTCATGTCTTTCCTTAGTTTTGCAAGGGGATGAGTAAAAAAAGAAGTTAAATAATAATAATAATATCCCTTCAGATATTCTAAATAAACTGGGAAACAAAGACAAGAAACAGACTGGATGAAAAATATATTTCTTTTACAGAGAAAAATTCACAGAATCAGAGAAATCTTAAATCCAATTAACAAAACACAAATGTTTTGTTACTAAAACCTTGCAACAAAAAATACATTTGAATTGGGACCATAAAATTGCTACATTTGTACATAAAAGAAGCAACATGATTTAAAACTGAAACACTGTAAATTACAGATTCTGAATGTCTTACATAACTCTATTGTGGAGAAGGCTTAATTTCCACTAAAAACCTTTGAGTAGTAATATCTGCAAACACTTCTCACTGTAAGCAGTTTCTCTTTTAATGGTTTAAATAAACATTGCATAAATTACAGAGGCATTCTTCTCCTTTTGATAATCAGAATTTGAAATTAACTTTAGCTGTAAAAAGTGATTTTAGACATGAATATTTGCAAGGTAAAAAATGCAGATTCAGGAAGCTGTAAAAGCTGCAGCACTCGTCTTGTAGCTGTGGGCTTAATTCCTCAATGAATTTCAACAAATGCCTACCTTTATGCCCTTGGCCGGTTCCACTGTTCCCAACTGGAATGGACACATGTTTAAACTCATCAACTTAAGAGTGAATCAGAGTCCAAGAGGAGTGTCAAACATGAGTCTCATTTTCTGATGGGATAAATTGAGTACCAAAAGCTTCTTAAATCTGTTTTGGTAATCCCTACAGCAGGCATCTTCCTTTTGAATACTTATGTTTAGAGCAATCAATATCAAAATGCAAGCTAGAAGGAAAGAGTGGGGAAAGCACGGCATGTATCTTTATATTAGCCAGAACTCATTTACTACAACACAATTCACAGACTTTTTTCTAGGCCAAATAAATATGTCCTCAGGCAAATAATCTGTCCACTTAATAATTCAGTTACTGTACATATGGAGACCCATTTTCTGTGACCAAACTGAACAGGTTTCCATTAAAAAGATTATTCTTTTCTATCTCTTTGAATTAGCTGACTGACTCTGCAGTCTTTTTGTTGGCAATGTTTGCACTCTCAAAACTAGGAGTACGGCCTGGGAATTACTAACCATGTAGAGTTTAAGAGATTTTAACTGGTTGAGGCGGGTGGGAGGACCTGGTATTTAAAGATAATTAAGTTTCTCTGAATGTAAGACCTGATTCACAATACTTGTGGTTCAAAACTGCAATCCAAAAATCACAGCTGACCCCTAATTTTCCAGATTCCTTACTTTTTTACTAATAATTTTCATATATATTTTTCTATATCTTATGATTGTTCCCATGTTGCTTAGAATTAAAAAATCTCAGATCTCCCATGCCAGGAGCAGAAATATATTTGTTTCCCTCCCAGATAGCTAAAACAAATGGACATTCTCAGAATATGTCCACAAGAAAGTTAATCAAGGAGCTCCTCCCAAAAGAATTACAGTTGCTATTTGTCTCTCCTCTTCTATTTTTTATTTTCTTAATAAGTGATGTATTAGAAGGCTAGTTTGAGAAACTAACACAGAAACTAATTTTCCAGTACTACTTTGATTCAAACTCACCGTTATCTTCCTCTGATATGTGCCTTATCACTTCACTTATTCTGGAAATCCATGACTGTTTTGGAATTTAGCATCTTATTCAGGGCTGCAGTCAATCATTTATTTGAAATGATTTCCATAGCCTTGCAACCCTTCCTTCACTAATGCATTTAAGTCCTCAGATTAAGTGGAGGCAGGTGATGCTCTCCTCTCATGGAATGATATTTGGAGGAAGGAGGAGGAGAAAATGATGGTCCCTTAACCAGAAGGACAGGAGGTTCAAAACTTCTGAACTACCTTCTGGACTTCTCTTGTATGTTCTGTTAGTCCTGATTTGAGTGGTGTTCTGGGCATTAGGAATTGTGAATGCAAGATCCATCAAAGTGAGATATAGCTGGAGGCCAGGACATCATATCCTAAGTGCCCTAGTAACTGTTTTATGCCACGGGCCTCTCCCCTGCGTTTTAATTATGCTTGGATTAAAAATGTCCACAGCTTTAAGATGTGAGGTGTGGCTGGTAGATGCTCTGAATCCTCTGAGTTCCCCTGAAAGGTTCACGTTCCTAACAAGTGGCTTCTGGTGAACAAAACAGGAAAAGGACCAGGACATGTAGTTCAACCAACATGAGAGTGAGTTTTGAAATTAAGTGTGAAAAATTTAGGCTCCTAAGTAAAGTGAGCACTCATGATGAGTGAGCATACCTATATAGATAACATAGGCGTTGCCTCTTGGACTCTTTATGTAGAGGCACTTAAATCCGCTTTTGGAACAGAAGCACCACTTTTGATCCAGTTTCAAATCTTTGAAAACCCTGGGCAACTTTGCCTCACTTCTGACAAGCCAGCACATGAAAGAACATGCAGGAGGTGTCAAACCAGCAGGAATCAAAAATACAAAGCTCTGAGGTGGCACCAGCACCAGCAATTTCAAACAAAAGGAATTGGCTGTAGAAACTTTGTCAGCCCTTGAGAAGAATCTCCATTCAATCATATGCCGTAAGAACATATCTCCAACATCAGAAGAGTGTCTTCTAGACAGTTTATAAATGACTCTGTGCTCCAAGTAAAACTGCCTTTTGGGATAAAATGCACAAAAGTATCTTTAAATAGCTTTTCCTTATTATTAAGGTCAAGTTTTGGAGTTTTCAGTTTATTTCTGAAACATATATAAGAATTTATGTGAAGATTACAGTCCTATAGGTCCTGAATATATAGTCATCATAGAATTATTGAAAAAAAAAAAAAGAAGCAGAGGAATACAAAATACTACAGGGAGGGAATTTTCAGAAATCAAAGCTATTGACTACCTCATTATTGCTTGCTTGCTTTTAATTTTGATGCAGTTATACTACTATCATGACTTCATCTTGGCACAGAAGAAATTAAAGCAGACGCTACTAAGCATTTCACATTTTTCTAAGTCAACAGAGTTATGGAAGTATCCATAGTTTAAGAAAAGATCTCAAAACCTAAGGGCCAAACCTTGGATCTTGTTTCTGCAGACCTGCTAGGTTCTATAAGAAGTGCCGTCCCTCACTCAACATACTCATGTGGATCTTGTGAAAATCTCTAACAGACTTCACCAGATGGGAAAAATTATTTTTTTGGCTGGAGTATGTGTGACTGAACATGGCATGAGTCAAGTTTTCTGAAATTTCCCGGTACATCCTAGCTATGTGGGTCTTTTCATCTTCCTTCTGCTTTGGTTGTAGGATCCTTTTTTGCCACCACTGTAATCTCACATGAGCAAGAGCTCCTACCTAAAGATTGTTCCATCATTCAAGATAAGGATGGTTCTGTATATTCTGCCCTGTGAATTTTATGAAAATTCACAAAATATTCAATAGCTCTTAAAACATCCTTTTTTACATCTACTGGGCTGGGGAAGTGATTGAACATTGGGGTACATGATAAACATGTAGGGAAAAGGGTTTGAGACCCCTTTAGAGGGCACTTTGCTTTTTATTCTGCCTGCAAGGTATACCTGTGTATCTTTGGCTAGGAGTGTTAAAAAGAAAAAGCACATGAAAGCAACAGACTTTTTTGTCAAGCTGTGACAGAAATCAAATGCAAATAGAGCTCAGTTCAAGACTGTTTGTTAAGTGTCACATCGGTGAGTATTAAATACAGCACATGTCGTTTTACAATGAGCACACTGTATATGAATTTTATTGATTTTTTTTCAAAGAGGATGCACAGAATAATGTACTCTTCCTTACCAGTGCCAGCCTACAAGTGTGTCTTCATACTTGTGTATGCACATTTTACAGGCTCCTGAATGCTGCTGCCTCCCTTTGCACATTTTGTTTGGCGGAGCCCGTGATCGGAGCTGTGGGGAGACCCCCTTCAAAGGGCTCTCTGCCCCTGATGAAGGAGGGATGGGGCCATTTAGACTTCACAGCGTGAACACTTTAAGCAAGCAGCTTCTCAAAATGGTTCGCAATTAGTGCATAGGACACTATGCACTAATTAGTGCACACTAGGAGCAGGTTATCACTTGATCCCCCTTCTGGAAGGGAGCAAGTTTGGGTGTTTATTTTGCTATTAAGAATGCTAAAAAGATTTAAAAAAAAAAAAAAAAAAAAAGTCTGTGCTGATTAACTCTGATACGTATATACAAAACCTTTGTACTGAATTATGTGAAAACCGGGTCAGAATCCTCTGCATTCATACCAAATACTTTTTTTTTTTTTTCTTTTCCAATTAAAATCTACAAAAGCTGGCCTTGGGATAAGAATACATGTGAAAAGCAACAACAGCAGTTTTGTACTGATCTCCCTGCACAGGACACAGGCGTTAATATTTTGGCAGCGGGGTCACTGCTCCAAGGGAGATGCTGAGCATGTCTGTTCACTGTGTTACACGCAATGTGTCCTCCTATGACAGTTGCATCAGTATTTGCATTCATTTGCTTTTGTGTGTGCATTATCTTTCCATTGCTTAGTGTGCCACCTCTGACTCTGAAACCGTCTCCTTGTGGCACTCAGATCCACAGAGCACCTGGAAAAAACATATTAAAATCTGTGTCACCTTATAAATTCTACACCATTGTGTTTAGTTTTAGACAGATGTTTAAGTACCGGGCTAAACTGTGTTAAAATTGACGTTATGCCTAAGACATTTAATGCACTGTAACATTTTTGGTGCTTTCATGCGTGTTTTGTGTCTCTTAGCTAATGTCTGTGTTAGTGAACACTCAGGATCCTTTGCAAGTGGGAAGCCCGGCTGTGCTTGGGTGCCAGGCTCTTCTTGTCCAACATGTCTTATATCCTGGAACAGACCAATGGGACCCGGGGGCCAAAAGAGAGGACAGGGGTTTTGGTAATGCCCTGAAATGCTGGCTAACGAAAGACCCATGCTGTAAAAATCCTCACTCACTTTGAGTACTCTCAAAATCTAGATTTCCACCGACGATCTGACATCTCTCCACATCCCTCAGTGCATATTATAGCTTCTTCTTAATCAATTTTATTATTTATTATCATGAAGAGGCTGTGAATAGGATTTTATACATATAACTCTTCAACATCTATACAATTTTCAGTTCCTCAAACTTTGCATATGTTTGGCTTAAAATAAAGCACGCTACTTCAGTGTTACCTATGCAATACCTAAAAGATCGAGTTTCTGCATTACCCTCTTAGTGAAACTGAAACTGGTGTTAGGTTAATCAGGAGTTGTTCTGATAAAGAGTATGGAGGCTAAGGATTATTCAGCTCCTGGAGTCATGTGGTGGTGCCAATTCTGCCTATTTATCCATTCACCATCCATCTTCCCAATCTATATTTTAAAGAAAATTGATAGTGCCTTAGACAGTTCTTTCTACCTTGCACATATTTCTTCCAAGAGTAAAGGTGAACAGCAGTAATAGCACACATGAGGTAAAAGTTACTGTTTCTGTAAGCTAAGAAAGGAATAGTCGGCTGCTTATCCCATCATTTCAGAGGAAAAAATATCAGCAATAAACCTTCTACAGAAATATCAAAGTTGCTCCCTTAATTAAATTGTATGTGCTGATCATTATAGATGACTTTATTGAAGTTTTTAACCGTTACTTTCAAGTAACATTTGAATCTTACTAACAAATTAAAGGGATAGCTGGTTTTAATAACTAGATTTTAAGTCAGACAGATATATTTATAATGCCAGACAATTTAATTTGACACAAATGCCTATACCATTTAAATGCAGATTTCGTTGTTGTTCCATGTTTTGAGAAAACAAGTGAAAATTCATGCTCAGAATGATACTCAGAGTTCATGCTCTAACAAAAAGATTTTTGTGTATGAAAAGCAATAACCTCTTTTTACTCAAATAAAGATCACTGCTAACATGACTTTTATTTCTCATCCTCTTCTCTTCTGATCTCCCCTCTGAGAATTTTTTTATCCATTTAGCATCTTATCCATATTTGCAGTCTCACCTCTTGATCATTTCTCTTTAAATTTCCTCCATTTTTTTTTTCCAACTTACTTCCTTTAGGGTTCTGTTTTGTGTTCTTTTAGTTCCTTTTACCTCTCATATGATTTGATTCTAGCGCTTTCCTCATCCATCCCTTAGCTGAATCCTTGCAGCCTGACACGCTCTCTTTCTCAAATCTTTCTTGCATTGTTTGTCTTCCCTTCACTTGTAGCTCTTCCCCATAGACCAAGCTCATTCTTATGTGTTCTCAGTAATGTGGCCTGGCTGTAATGAAAAGGAGCGCTTGGGAGGCTGTGTTAAGAATATGCAGGTAGTTTGTTCTACCTGCTTCTTTTTTAACAATTGAAGGTCAAAAGCAGCATTTAGGGCAGGGATAGCAAATAGAAGCCCCATGTGACACAGCTTGGCAGAACATGTAACATTTAAGAAGATTGAGCAGAGGAAGTTAGGAGGGCTTTTTTATGCGTTTAGAGTAAGGGCGCGGGGTGTGTATGTGTGTTCTCTTCATTTCAATGACTTCATACAGATACTTGCTCAAAAATTTTCAATAGAGCCTCTAAGACTTAAAAGTTGATGTCTTATTTTATCCACAAGCCTCCAGCAGGCATGATGGCTTCTATTGATTTTCTAAGTGAATACAGTTTAGGAAATAATCTGCAAGGAGAATACATTTTTATCAGTGTTTTTGTCTTCGCTTGTTGATAAGACCTATGTTAAAGTAGAGAATCATTAATCCTGACTTTTGCAAGCATGTGTCCTAAAGACATTTCACTCTGCAGAGAATTTACAGGAATAATTTTTACAGGTTACTGTAAAAATCACATTAAAAAGAGAAAGTTACTCTAATAAGACATTTCAGTCTTCCTTAGAGAGTGATTGGACTCTCTATTCTACTGTGTGCATAGGGCTGCATCAACATTTACAGCAACAAAAATTGACTATGAATCTTGGATAACAAGTGTTATAGCACTTGAGAGAATGAACTTCCTGGAAGGGCTAACATTTCAAATCCGCAGTATTTCAGAAATAAAAGTATATTCGGTTATCAGCACTTGGGCAACACTCAGGCATGATATGGCCTTTGAGATGGCCCATGATATCATCTAAGACTTTTGCATTAAGCTGTCAGATACAACAGCAGATCTACCAGAGACCTTTCTGCAATCCCATATCAGTTTCAAATTATGGATTGAACAAAACCAGGATTCAAGTCCAGATTCAGATGTCTAAATTTAGGCATCTGCATGTTAGGCTCAACATGTAAGCCAGATTTGACTCCACTGCATTCAGAAATGATCTCAAACTAGATTTGGTTGTTCCCACACAGGCATCTATTTCCATTTTAAGTGCTGTAGGTTTAAGTGCTGCTTTTCTTGTAAATCCTATCTCATATCTGCCAGACCCCATCTCATTCTCCTTAAGGTGTCTCTAATGGCATTAGATAAAAGTCAGTGTAGGCTGTAGAGGTGTTCAGTTCAGGCACCAGCATCTAGTATCTCTAGAAACTACTGCACTAATACGATAGCACATGTGTTATGAGCACACGAATACAAAGCAAAATAGTTCCTGTCCTAAAGAACAAATATCTAGGCAGACATAGAAAGTAAAAGTGAGAAACAGGCATAGCTACTTTCTCCTCAGCAGAGGAGGAGCATAGGGGGAACAAGCAGACAGCCAAGAGTTGTGTCTCGTTGAGATTCACAGAGGAAGCACTTGGCAGAGTGAACTTACTGCAAAGACTTTTCTGTCAGACCATTTCTAGCTATCCTGCTGTGGTTGAAGACATTAGACAAAAATAATAGGAATATGATATGAAGCAGCTAGAAGGACCATATGCACTTTTCTCTCCAAGTTTAGAACTACTTTTGTTGAAAGCTTTGCCATTATTCTCCATGGCAGTCCGGAATGTTGCTCAAGGTTTTCCAAAATTTCTTTGCTCAGATAAAGCAAATAATCATCCAGTGCTCTTCCCACACATAGAAATCTTTAAATAGAGCCAGTGGAACATCTGTCAACATGCATGATCTGTAGCCCCTCAGGTGTCGTGCTGAACTTGTGGACTTCCTATGGATGCAGCCTTTGCTCTGTATGTAACACACCATATACTGCTCAGTCTAAGTCTCACCTCTGTCTATGTCAGATTAGATATTCTTGGTCAGACATGGAGGTGTCCTGTTTTCCAAATGTCACAAACTCTTGGTTACTCTGGTTACTACCTCTCTAGCAGGCCACAAAGATGCTGTTGACAAATCTGGGTGAAACAACTTGATTCTGCTTCTAGGAGTGCAGAGGACTGCAAAATTATATACATAAATGCTCTGTACTGAGGTCTCTATTTTTGCCTAAAGAGAATACTCACAATTATTTTCTTATACGATCTTGGCCAAGCAGTACAGGTGTGGCACTACACCGTGAGCCCTCCTAAATTGTTATAACTTCTTTTATAGTCTTTAGAGAAAGCAAGAAGCACACAGCAATTCAGCATTTAAACACATAAAGGTTATAGAACTAAACAATCCAACTTTCCAACAATGCTACTCATCTTTGGTCTTGGGAAGTTCTGAATTTGCTAAAAATGTGGTTAGTGAAGATGAAACTGTTGGCGTCCTACACTGTGCCCCAGTTCTGAAACAAATTCAGGGAACAGAGAGGAGTTAAAGAAAACCCTGGGTGACATTAGGAAAGACCAGCCTTTCTCATGAAACCACCTTAGCTATTGTCTCCAAAAAAAGCTGTGAATGAAGATTTGTCAATGAAGTTTGGAGAATCCAGGCCTACCACTTTTGTTTCACTTCTTTGCATGTTTTCTCATGAAATCTGTCTTTTAAGATTTCAAAGTATTGGTCTCATGTTTGGAGTAGAAATGGTCTTGCAAGGATACAGATACCTCTTACTCTTAGAGGTTACAGGATACTTTGATCTGCAGCTGGAAAATCATCTAGACCTCAGCTATAGTAACCAGGTTTATAGTGTCAGGGTTTATATGTGAAGAGAAAAACGTTTTAGTTTCTTAAAATAGCTGCACAGTATTTAAATATAAATATAAATATAAATATAAATATAAATATAAATATAAATATAAATAGCTAAAGGTCCTCTACCCCCTTCCTCAACCCACTTTTGTACAGAACTGTAGAAAGTAGCAGTTTCATTTTGTGGGATGCTGAAACTAGAATATATTTATTTATTTGGACTTATGATGATTATATTTGTGGAAATACTACCATCTTATATTTGGAACGTTTTCTGGATGAAAAAACTTTTCACCCTCGTAAAAAAAGTAAGGCTGGTGAGATTTACCCTTCCTGTTAGCAATTCACTGTCACCTGTAATCAGTGGAAACTCACAGAAATAACCTGATTCCAAAATGCCAGGCATTTTGTTAGGTGAAACAACTTTCTTAAAATTTTTTTTTTTTTTTTGCAGACCCACTATGGATTCAAAAGGTCCTCCCCCTCACGTCACAGTCTTAAAACTAAAATCTAAATTAATACTAGACTTATTTAGGGCTTCATTTTAAAAAAAGATCTATCCCAGTGATTTATCTGGTTAGAATCCTATTCTTACTGTTATAATTTCAAAATTGGCATAGAAATAACATAGTTCCCAAATAAGAAACAGTAATTTTCAGGCTGGACGAGATTCTTCCATCTTCTTTTTTCTCAGTTGCTCCATAAATTGATTTATTCACATGACTGTTGTCAAGCACTATAGAAAAGACATCAGAATTGAGCCCAAATTAGAAGGAGTGTGTCTCCTTTTAATTTTGTTCATATAACAGCAAGTTATTCTAAAATGCTGGCATATTCCTCTTCAAGACTTTTCCAAAAAATGACAAAACCACATTTCCATACCCACAGTAGTTCATACGTTAACAAAATAATCTGTCAAATTTTACCACTTTCAGACTTTCAACTCCTTCTTCAGGAAATTACAACCATGTTCTTGAAGAAGGACCTCTGTTCTGAGTGTTTCTGTCACCCAGATATGGTATAATGCACAACGAAAAGATATTTTCTGCAAAATCAAATAACATTAATGCTAAATAAAGCAGGAGACATGTTAAGGTCAATTAAGATTTGTGTGAGTGTCATAGGGATTCTAACCTGACATCATCAAGCACAAAAACCTATTGGGATGTTTGGTTTTTGTTTTTGTTTTTGTTTTTTTTCCAGTACGAGCTCTATGGTCAAACTCAATTAGGACAGTGGCAGCAGGATGTACTGCTATTTCAAATGCACTTTGGCTCTTGCCTGAAAATCACGACCAGACAAATAAATGCCACACTACTACGTGCCAATTTCTGGCTTGGCAGATTCAAATATATGCAACATTTTGTATACAATATAAATTTCTTAATTTACCCTCAACAACTCTAATCAATATTATTATGAGATTGCAAATATCATTTTGCTTTTAAAACATTATCCGACATTTTCCTTTAGTAGCAAAAATGAATCATCATGATCTAAACAATTTTAGAAAAATGGATATAGAAGTTCTGTCAGTCACTATCATCCCATAAGATTTTTCTTTTTAACTCAGATAACTTTTTAATACTTTCTTGTAGTCTGTTCCATATTTTAAGGTACTCATACTTGTACATGAGGAATTCAATTTGTAAATGTGGGTTCTTATAAACAACCAGTGAAAATACAATTGTTATGATCGATTTGGAATAACTGATTTCCCTGTGACAACTTTCTTTTTCTTAATTATAAAATACAATTACATTGCTGTGCTTTCATACCTGAACACTGAAAAAGCTGAGAGAACTATTTCTGTTCTACTTCTGATTAGATCAGCAGTGCCACTTCTCTGGGTCTTATCAGATTGGGTTTGATAATAATTACTTGGGAAGTGTTTGATCTCAATGATGAATACTTGATTAGTTTTTCATGAAATCAGTCAACCACACCACTCAACACTACTCATGTGAGACCTTGTTGATTTAGCTGTTCGAAAGAATGCATTCTTTTTCACCACACTTATGGGATGTTAGTCTTTGGGGAAAAGAGGGTGGAAAAAGGGCAAGTTTATGGGTAATGATATTGCAGCAGCAGATATTTAAGATTTGCTAATTCTCTTCTCAATTATGTTCATTCCGTGCCTCGTCACACTGCCTGCTACATGGTTACAGAATCAATCTTAGCAGTGGAATATATTTTTCTTTTTTTCAAAAAAGGTTTCATGACACCACTGTCATCTCTGAAACCCTTGGAGGGTTTTGCCCTGATGAATAATATTTCATATGTGGAATGTTTATGCGATTTTCACGGAGTGATAACCCCGCTATCACCTAACTTTGATGCATTGAGATTGCTGTTTTTCCCTACTAAAGTGCTTTTACACACCACCTCCTACAAATTGACTTAAGAGTTAGAAATAGGAGATTCAACAAAACTTCAACTCTCCATGGAAAAAAGGGATCTTAGAGAGAAATTTATACATTGTGCACAATCTACTTTAATTATTTAAGGAAGAGCTTTTGCTGAATAAGAGTTTTAGAGACTTTTTTTTTTTTTGCTTTTGCTTTTCGGAATTAGAATCAGTTACTCTACCATACATCCATATTTAAAAGTTTATTTATTTATTTATTTATTTATTTATTTTTATTTTAACTAGTATTGGTTATAAGGACTGATCTGCAGAGCTGTTCTCAGCGAAGTCAATAGCATTTTTGCATAAGCAAAAACTGCTCACATAACCAGACACTCAGTGGTCTGGTCTCCAAATGATGGGAAGAAAAATATATAGTTCATGTGCTTATGATTAAGTAACTGCACAAGAAGAGATTTTCAGGACAAGGTCCTTACTTGTCATTCATAAAAGAGAAAGACAGAGTCTTTTATCAAAAGAGCAGTTAATGCTGTGCTAATTAAGGGAGTGAAGAAAATTTCCAAGGAGGCAATATTTTCTCTAATGTATTTCTTTTTAAAGTTGCTAATAGAATCATGACAGTTTTAACAACCAGAAGTACAATGCATTCCAAATGTTTCCTTTGTTAATTATAAGATCTTTGGAAATTGCCTAGATCTTTAAAACTTAATGTTTCACTAATAAGCTTAGATCCCTTTAGGTTGTTGTTCTGTTTTTTCTTTTTCTTTTTCTTTTTTTTTTTTTTTTAATATCAACTGTTATTTTGGTGGCAATACATTTCTCTTTGAAGATCCAATTTAAGCAGGCTCTTCTCTCAGAGACTCAAGCTGCTTAAAAAGAAAATAATGCTCCCGAACTATAATTATTTTGGTTATTGTGTCACCATGCTACTGTTGTGCTGGAAGAAATGTTCGGCTGAACATCTCACTGTTTTGATAAAAGCCTTAAAAGAAAGGGAGAGCAGCCAGGCTGCTGGGCAGAGAAATGGAGCATCTCTCTCTTAAATGATGAAGAGCAGTTTGAATAGAGTTAACACCAAATATAACATGAATTCAGCAATTTTTATTGAATTGTTGTGCACTGTCAAAGTACCTGTCATGCTAAGACACCCTCTTTATGTAATCGTTGCTGGCCGGCATTGCTGAAGAACACGGCTCCCAGTTAGGAGCCTAAATAAGCAGAAAGACTTTCATAACAGGCTTGTTATGTTTGCGAACAAAAGAACGTGCTAGATGCCACCTTCTTGGAAAGCTGCTCTTTTTTAAATCCTGGGAAGAACTGCAGTTGAGGTTTCCAAAGGAACCTAAAGGATCAGTCTCCGCTGAGTGGCTGTGGGAGGGGAGCACCGAACCAAGCTCCTCTGAGAAATCCACATCAGGGCTTTTAAAATTCATAATATGCAAAAGCAGATCAAATATCCACAGTGGAGAAAAGGTCTGTGCCTGAGGAGCCACATAACTGAGAGGGGTCTGTGGCTCTTGGACCTCAGATTAATCAGGCCAACTAAGAACAAAACCTACAGAGAAGGTATGGATCTTTGTATTTCCACTGAAGTCAACTCACTTCACACTAAAATGTGCAGACTGTTTTTAGGAGCTATGCACCAATTACCCACAGACACAACTAACATTCTTGTTGCCTTTAAATCATTTTGCATATCATAAAACGGGAAAAATGAGCTAAAGCTGCGCAATAGTGTCGTCAGTCCTTATTGGCAAAAGCCTCTCTGGCTTCTCGTTTAATTCTTCTCTCATTATTCCCTTCAGAAGGAAGTATACATTCTGGGCAACAATAAAAAAATCTATAGAGTAGTACCACTTCTGTCATTTGCAGCTAATGAATGCTTTTTAGTATTGACTAGCAACTGGCCTAATAATGACAATGACTCCACTGATTTGGAGCAATAAATCCAAAGACTTGGCAGGCCTCTATTAGTATAATAAGCTCAAACATTCATTCAGGAACATTAAGAAAATGGGCAGCAGACACTTGAATATTAGAGATTCTCATGTTTCTTTCCTTTCAGTAACACCATCTGGCTGAAAAAAACATGATTCCGCAGTGTTTAATGTGTAAATTTAAGTGACAGCTAAGGTAGCTGTGAGCATATTTTCTTTCTCTGCTGCTAAGAGGGTGGGTCGATTATAAATGTTATAACTGCAAGGCTATAGGAGCCTATTCTAACAGCATCTATTAGGGAAGGTTGGGAAGGGGGGGGGTAAATGTCTGTGTTCAACATCTACTGTGGACAAGAGATATTACTAGTGGTTCCAGATATTTTCAGAATCAGATGCTTGATATTCCTCATAACAAACAGACCTCTCAGTGTTTTATCATTAGATGAAAGGCTTAAAAGACTTCAGATAAACAACAGGGATATGCTTGTCTTCATCAGTGATACAGAAGTAAGGATAAAATGCCAGGCACTCCTCGCCTGTTTTATGCACATTTATTTTTCCTCATTTGAGGAGGATATAATACATTATTTATTATTATTTGTTTTAATTATTACATGCAGATGAAATAAAAAACAGATTAATTATAGTGATTTCATCAGATCATTGTGCAGATACTGTTCCAAAATTCTATATAAGTGAGAAAAAGCTTTGCAAGATTAAAAAAAATATATATATAAAGACAGAAAAAAAAAAAAAAAAAAAAAAGTCAAGAGAAATCTGGCCAGCTGATACTTTGGTCAAATATGGAAAACCCTCTCACAGGTGAAGTTAATAACTGACCCTCAGAGAAACCCTCTTGTATATCAGCAGTATATTTCCCTTTATTGGGTTATCCAAAGGCTTGTATTAAACTGCAGAAAAATCCTTCCTGCCCAAGGTGAGGCTAAAGCATCGTGAGGCTGGGGAGTCTACAAGCCCTCGCATGGTCCCTGCTGGCAGAAAGGACCAGCTCTAGAGCACGGGGCAAAGGGCTGACTTGCGCCTTTGGTTTCAGAGGTGCACAGCGCAATCCAAGGAGCAGCCAGGGCTAACCTGTGATGCCCTGTGTGGCTGAAATCTCTTTGCAATGAAGCTATTAGCCAAACTGCCTGTCTTCACAGGTGCATTTCTTTTTTACGGCTTGCATTTGCAGCAGAGTTTTGCAAATAGAGGCTCATTCAGAGCTACATGGAAGGCAACGGTATCTTACAGCTCAAGGACAGAGTTTGGGCAGCAGATGCTTCCTCAGAGCAATATTTTCCTGCAGGTATTGTAGGTAACAGCTGTAGACCATAACTGCTTGAGGAGCAGGAAAATACGGCTAATGCCAGCATTCCCATGACAGTTTGCATACAAATTTGTGGCTGGAGGTGGATTCATTAATAAAGTCAATGCAGGGTTTATGTCAGCTCCACCAAAGCTGATAGCCATAGGAGAACCTGTCTAACTTAGTACTTCATCTAATGTATTTCATTCACTGATTTATCTAGTTATAATGAAAGGATTTATTGTGTTGAAAACAGAAAGTGAACCATTCTATGGAAGTGAGCTGGAAGCTCATTGTACACATGATGGCAAGGACAGAGAAGCAGTTAGAAGCTCATAGGCTGCTATATGAGAACAATGAGAGCAAAGCGCTTTTCCCTCTTACTTCAATAATATTTCTTACCATAATGCTATTAATACCAAAACTACTAGCTTAATGCTATTTCTGTTTTGCTGTAATACTACTAATATTAAACTAACTCTTAAATTAACTCTTTCTGTTACTCTGTGGTTGTGATTTTCACTCTCACCTTGAGGATTTCAATCACATCTCTTGAATCTGTTCAGTAGATCATTGAGGAGGTTGGATAGAGCTGGGGGTAAGGGGTTATTGCTTGCTGATCCCCACACACTTCTCACTCTGCTAAAACTCCCTTCCTGGCGTTTTAGTCCAGTGAAGTACCGAACGTCATTTGGCAGGGCGTTACAAGTAGATGTCTGTGGACTGAAGATGAAATACTCAATGCACAGCATTTAAATTCCTCTAACAATGTAAATAGCAAAATAGTGTAAGAAAAGTCCAAGAGGGATTGAGTTCAGCCCATCTGCATTCAAAAGAAGGAATATGAGAGTTTAAGGCTACTGCTTCAAGTCTCGTCATGTATTAAGTGAGACACATTCCACCCAAAATATCCTCGTCAAGCGGGAATGCTGCTGTCCATCTCATGTGAGCTGACCAGAGAAACAGGCTCCATGTTCATCAAAAATTCCCTGAGTTTAGCTCGTGTTCCAAGGTGCTGCTGCAGCCCTTTAATACTGACTATTAAAAGGCACCTAAGTGAGGCTTGCATTTCCATGACAAATTGGGTGTGAAGCTGGAAATTATTTCAGCTAGCACTTCCCTCGCACATCGCCAGAAGATTGCAGATGTTCCTCTGTTCCCGTGGCTTGTGTGGGGAAATCAAGAAAGCTTGAAATGATAAGCTTTCAAACAGGAGAAGCTGTTTTCATGCCACTTGCAGCTGCAAATACAGATGATTCAAGTGTAAGAGACATCCCGATTCGCACATCTGGTCTTCAAAAGGGGAGTGCAGCTCCAGAATGACACAAGCACGCCGCAACTAAAAATGAACCACCAGCAGCAGCTTTGTGGTTCATAGACACATTTCCACATCCAAAACCATTTTTAACATTTTGATCAGAGTCTGCACCTAAAAAAAAAAGGAGGTGGCCTAATTTTCTTGTTGTCACCGGGATGCAAACAAGAACACAGTGGAAGAAATCTCAAAAATCGGAAAAAGAAAAATATGAGTCTAAAAGAAAAAAAAAAGTGTGGAAAATGCTTGCCGAATACAAGACTAAACTCAAACCCAGCTTTGTTTAAAGAAAATGCTTGCCTTCCCTGTAAAAAATACCTCTTTAGCAGATTGAACATTGATTTAGAGAGAGACTGAATATTATCACAATTAGACTGAGGGACTGTGAGACCAGGGTGTCAGTCCTAGGAAAGTGATGTAAGATTTTGCAGGAATAGAAATAGCATCATTTTAGTATCCAGGGTACAATCAGAGACAGTTCTGAACAGACTCTGGCATATGCACGCTGCATTTCTGGGAGGAAAAGGTGACTTATATGCTGGCTGTGACAGGGGAAGTCATTGCTAGTTTTGCTGATCAAAGCCCTCCTCAGAAGTGGGGCTGAAAAGGTTTCTTCAACCAAAGAAAAGAAGCTTTTAAGAAAAAAGCCATGATGCAAAGAAATACCAAATTCCTAAAATAAATGAGATAATTACTAGCTGGACATTTTGTTTTACAGATTTTAAGAAAGTCAGCGGAGAGGTATTAAGCAGCTTCCGTAGCTAGACACTGTCACAAACATGCATACCAGCTGCAGAGAGCAGGTGTATCAAAGAGAACCAAAACTGCTGTGGAACTACATTTAATAAGCACTCATGCAAACGAGAAATAATGTTTCTGATACATATACACACCGTGCATTTTAAAACAAACACCAAAGGTCATTTCATAAGCCAGGAAAAACCTTTGAAGCAGTGATTCGGGAAAAAAAATGTAGATAACAGCGTAAGAGAATTAGTTTTCAATGAGATACTTTACCAAGAGGGCAACTGCTGCCATTTGTATAAATAGACCACAAGTAGCAGTTGTGGGGATTAAATGACTTTACCCTTGGTAGTATTGGTATTGACATTGAAATCCTGGGTTTATCCCAAAAAGAATTGCAGAGAAATGGAGAGAGTTTATAAAAAGAGCAGCAAAAATGCATAACCATGCCTTATAATGGAAGGCTGGTGCAGCCAAAGGAATTAAAAAAAAAAAAAAGAAAATGCCTAAATAATTAATCTCATCCAAAAAGGACCTTGATGAAGAGCATGGATTTGACAAAGATTCTTCTGCCCGTTAACCAATTAACAATGGTTATGAAAAATTCAGATTCAAAATACACTGATCTTTAATACTGAAGAAAATTAATTTCTAGAACAACTTAGCAGTGGTATTTTTTCATTACATCAATTTTTTAATTCAGATTACGTATTTTCTGAGATGTTTTGTCTAATTCAAATTGGAATTTGTTAGCAAAAATTCATAGTTAAGCAGGAGGTCAGAAAGGATATTTGCAGTAGTCTCTTTTTGCTTGCCAATCTACCTGTTTTCGAAACGCACAAAGAACAACAGAGATGATAAGCTCTCACAGTAATGTGAATACCAATTTTGGGGCACTACAATGTTTCCAAAGATAGGAGTGTAATTTTGGGTCGGCTGCACTTCCCCTCACAATTCCACATTGTGACTCTATCCAGCCTGGGGACATACAACAAAGTCAAAGAAATGTCAATCATACATATAGGCAGAAGTTTGCCAAGATCAGTTACATCAATCAGAGCAGGTAAAATGTTTTCTTTACTGATAATTCCTGTAACATCATGAGGAATCTCAGCCTTTTGTGGTTTTGAAGTCTGCACCAAAATTTAGATGTAGCAAAAGACTGAGTTAGCTGTCAATACAGAAAGTAGCAATACTAAAGAGAATAACTAATTCTACTAAATCTAATCAAATTCTACTTGGAGGATGTTTTGATTCTCTTATATAGGCACTACTTGCACCTAGAGATAGTCCCGTAACATCAAAAGGTTGATTTCTTCACATGGTGAACCTCTAGCAGAATGCTCTCAAAGACAGGTATGAAGAAGCTCTGTCATTTGTCACAGCCATGTCAGCAAGTCTCTTGTGCTCCTCTCTCGTAAACGCTGAGGTTCATGTGCATCAGCAGAAAATCAATCAACACCGCTAACTCCTGTGGAACAAGACATTTTTGCTGTATGTTGATGGGGCTCCGATTCCTTCTTGAAACTCTACAGATGCTATTAAGAAGCAATGCAGCCGTCTTACTTGAACACAGAGAGCTGCAATACACAGTGTGCTTGTTTTCCCACTTTGGCTACAATTTCTTTCTTGATTTACAGTAGCATATCTGTCATGGGAATTAGGTCATAGCCAGTCATGTTCCCCGAAGTCCATCTTAACAAATTCCCTGCATTATAATTAGATAGCAATCAACAATCGCATTTTTTTTAATTCTTTTTTAGCCTATAAAGCCATTAAGCAAAAGATAAGTTTACAGTGATTTTGAGTAGATTACCAGGAAGGAAAAGCAGGAAAGGATGTCTTCACAGCATCTTCCATACTTTCATTCTGAATACTTTTTTTTTTTAGTAGCTATGCATTAAAATGTTCACTTTACTCATGTTTTTTAAAAATATGGGAAATATTTAAGCACCATGGAACATGAGAATCTAACATCCATAGAAGAATGCACAGATGGTAGGAGATTAATGAAAAGTCTCAGGTCGAGTTTTGAATTTATCCTCTGGTTAAGATGTGTCCTTCCCGCTATTTCTGAGCTGAGCTTGTCTGGCACTGAGGTTTGATGACATTTAGCTATTCGCAGCAGCGCTTAGTCTCTGGCAGGACTGTGTCCCTGATTTAGCCATATTCTGGGAAGGGACCTTCTCCTGTTCCAGACTGTAAGGTCGCTACTGGGGGATTAGGTAAGGATGCACAAAAATTATTCTCACTCATGACCTGAGTCAAATTTAGATAGTTGTGCTGAAAAACAACTGCACTGACCTCTTGTGCCACTCAGCTCCATTAAATATTAATCTTTGCATGGCATTTCATCAACTAATAATTGTTTTGAAGGATCATATCTTTTTCTTTTTGACTATATTCGGTTAACATTTGTTCTTTTTTTTCTTCTTTGTAGTGAAATTCTTTAATTATGTCTTCCAATAACCAGGACTTGGGAAGGCACGTCTTTCAAAGGTGTATATCTCAAGGATATAACAATAAAATGGAGATCTAATGTTCTTTAATGATCTAATGAAGCAGTGCACAGCTTTTTGGCTGGACTGAGGCACATGGGGTTTTCTGGAAGCAGCTGAGGCCGCCATGCACTGACTTCTATCTCCATGGCCTGGACATGCTGCTGCGGGGTGCCACAAATGTGCGTTTTCCTCCCAGTCAAATGGTGGGGCAGCTAAGTTTGCAATATCATATCAACCAGTAAGGCCTCATATTTTGGACATAAGATGCTACAGGAAGGGGATTTTAGGGTTCCCTGGGAAAACGGAGGCAAGGCTCCGAACACGGCTATCTGAAAGGCAGGCTATTCCAGGTGACTGTAAGGCGGGCTTAGACATAAGAAATCAGCATTTTTGGCCCCACTGCATGCCTAGACCCTGAGCTCAGGTAAGTTCCTTTGACATTTTATGCCTACCCTCCCACTGCTTTGCTTTTGTAAGCTGCAAATTGTTACAGACTGTCTCTTACTCCATTTCTTTCAAAGCACTTTGTAAAGCAGGAGCCTCTGAGACTCCTGCAATGCAAATAAATAACACTAAACCCATAACTGAGATATTATGTGAAATGAGCTGAGATTTTGTATATGAGCCATTAGATGTGTGGGATAAGATGAATTCATTAAATCTGAAAATATAAACATATAAAGTGTGCATATGCTCTCAGTCTATTATATTATACTGAGCACATATAGACTTATATATATATTATACACTTTCAATCTATTATATAAAGTGGATCTAAAACGCATTACATTAAATAAAGTGTGTCCTCCAGCACCATGCACATTATAGGCACTCAACAAATAATAAATACAATGGAAACCACATAAAAATTAAAATAGACGGTATTCATCAATTCTTAACCCACCATCTTTAATGACACTAACACAAAAGGTCAAAGGTATTCAGCATGCATAGGAGATATATGTGACTGGAGTTCATCTGAATATAGCTGAAAAGCTGTAAAGTACCTAGTACAGCAGTTGCACTCGTTCAGTGTGCAAAGATCTTCCTGTCGTGCCAGGTAAATAGCTCAGCAATGCTCTTACTGGTATAACAAAGCTACAGGCAAGGTCATTTCACCTAGCATACATATGTCTGTTTGCAGTGCAGATGGGCCTTCAGATTACTATGTGAACTGAGTCTCAAAACTGATCCTCAATGTTTATCAAAAAGAAATTTATTCTTCTGACTTAACACTGTGGTCTACTGCAATATTAGAGCTATGACTGACTTTTGTTGTTTCTGTTCTTTCTACTTTACGGGCAGAGTGAGCTAGGCTAGATTTTGGTCAAGCAAGCAGCACAGAACCTTTTTTTGATATTACTTCTTTTGATTTATTGCCCCTGCCCTGGATTTTTTGTCCCC
The DNA here is from genome assembly GCA_013398735.1 of Nothocercus julius. Lineage (NCBI taxonomy): Eukaryota > Metazoa > Chordata > Aves > Tinamiformes > Tinamidae > Nothocercus > Nothocercus julius. The sequence continues at coordinate 993,887 of VZSV01000204.1, read as the reverse complement.
TTTGACCTCCGTACCAGCCATGACAGCAGGATGCACAATGAACACTCATGTTTACAAATCTTGCATGCAAATGATTAGGGAACAGCCATGATATGCAGCAATTTAAGTTTGTTGACAGAGTTGCTAAGAAACAAACCTTTTGATTTTGTGAAACTCTTTTTGATACGGCTCCACGTTTTGACAGCTGAAGTTATTGAACAAGAGTGAGTACTCTTTAAAAGAGGAATTTCTGACATTTGCTATGTTTTCAGAGGCTGTAACATAACACTGAATATTCCTTCAGTGTCAGCTTTACTCAGTATCAGAGTGTCTGATTCCATATATATTTAAACTATCCCATATTTCCAGAAAAAATGGCTTCAGTACTACCTTCTCCCACCCACATGCAAAATTGTTTTGCAAAGAATTGTGATTGTTGCATGTCCCCCTACCAAATGTCTTGTAGGTTTCTATAGTTTTCCCAGTCTCTTCTTTAAACATCCTTTCTCCAGGGCATGTTCACGACGGACCTCATAGCGTACTACTCAGAGACCAACAGTAAAATGCACCATTATTTTGACATTCCGGTATTAGGGAGACAGCTGATGTTTTAAGAACGTACATTCACACTGTAGACACGTAACCATTAAATAGTGAAGCAGGACAGGGAAAAACAAGGCACAGGTTCATCCCAAGTCAGATTACACATATAATCTAACTAATTAAATTAGAAACACTTCCATAGTAGTAAAGGAAAGCATGATTTAGCCCTTAGACTGACTGAAACGCATTTGGGAAGGACACATCTTAAATTCAGTTGATTATTGAGGTAGCCTACAGCAATTCAAGTCCTAATTTGATCACCCCAGGTAGGTGTTTAAGGTTAGATAGGCTAAATTCTTGCCTAATTGACCATTACCTTATTTTTTTTAGTGGACTTGGCAGTCGTAATTAAAACCAGCCTGCATCTGGTTCACATCTGACACTTAGTCACTCTAATACGCCTGTGTAGCATCCAACGAACAATAAGGAAAAGGAGCAAAAACTTAAATATTTGTGGGGGCAGAGGATGAGGGGAGACAATTATGGGACAGAGGCGCAAATGAGATGCTCAGGGAAAAAACATGTGACAGTCTCTGCCCCTGGAGGCACACAGTGCCTTCTAGGATATTTTGCAATTTTCAGGAGTGAAACAAGGAATAGACTAATGTCCTGAATCTGCCAAAGTATCCGCTATTTTTAATTAAATAGAATGGCTACACGTATAAACTCATAAACTGAGACTGCAAAGGCAGAAAGATGACTCTGAGAGAAGGGACGGATTGACCTGTTGTAGTCCAGAAATCTGCAGGAAAAGAGAGCAGAGTAAAAAAGAATTGCTCATTTTCAGATTTACTCAGATACGCTGTATAGCATGCCTACCATTTTCTCTTCACATTTTATTCATAAGGAACATTTTTTCCTTGTGAAAAAACACATCTCCTGAAATTGTGCAAAAGCGTTTTGAAAAGGATTTTTTTTAAAATGTGAAATAAATGTAAAAATAATGAGTCATAGCCTGTAATGGCCACTGCAGAGTGTGCATTAGAAGGCAACCAGAGCACTCTCAGCATGCACTAATAGCTTGCTAATGCACAGGCTTCGGTGCCTTATTGCTATAGTAGACATTTACCACAACGAATACTTTGCAGCAAGAAATATTTTGGGCTCCATTATGCTTTCACAACCTTGAGCTGTGCTGGGAAGGGCCAGAAAAGGAGTGCTGCGAGGAATGGGGGCTCAGGGCCTGAAGGAATAACTCGCACCTTGGCCATTTATTGGCATCTATAGATGGGAAACGCCTACTCCAAGTTCAGCTTTCCTGTGACAGAAGAAGGTTGTTGGGGGAATAAAAAAGCCATTTCGTTCAAGCCAGCTTCATGTGGATAGCGGTGCAAATCAGTCTGCAGGAGAGCTTGGCATTGAATATCTCCCAGGCTTTGTACTCCAGGGCCCCTGCCCAGGCTTCGTGTTCCTGCCCCTGTGCATCTGGATACACATCACATTACAGATGCTTCTGCTTTAAGACTCCCTTTTGTCCCAAGCTTGGTTAAAGCAGCCTGTTTTCTCTCCCTCCTCTCTGTGTTGTGCGTGTGCGTTTGTCAGAGCGTGTATTAGCCAGGGATTGCACAGCTGTGCCTGCAGCTGCCAAAAAGGAGGCCTTGAGCAGAGCCACGCAAAGAAGGGGTTTTGCTGCTCAGAGCCCGAGCCAGAAACTTCCTGAGCAGGAGCAGGGTTTGGGTTGAGACATTTTGCTTCTTTGGGATTTTTTTGTGGCTCTTGTTTGATTTCTGTGCTTTCTCATCGAAGAAAATTATCTGCCAGTCAGTGGAACCAAGGCCAGATGTCAGTGTCCTGCTTGCCCGGGGGTTGCTCTGACCCCACCATGGCACTGTCACTCTGGTACAGTGTCCCTGTCACTACAGGACCATGTGCAAGACCTCTGGTAGTCCCCTACCTCCATGGTCAGGATTCCCAAAGAACACACTTATGTAATCCATCCCCACGTGCAGAAGCATTTTATGAAAGAAAGAACAGGGCTACCTTTTGTGCCCTGCTCTGCCTAGAAACCACATTTTTGTTTGCAGCCCACTGCTACGTGCCCTCTCCAATAGTCCAGGTGAAGAAGATCCACTTCATCTCACCCTACCTGGAGCTGGCTTCTTCTCACGGCAGCATTTGTGTGAAGTGCTGCAAAGAAGCAATACCTTCACACTGAGAAGTGATAAGGAGAATATTAATTCATGGTTTGTCTCTTTGTTCCTGACACTCCTGAGACATATATTATGGATATTAATATATATTCTGGCTGATATATGGCATGGCTCATTCTTTAGAAGCACCAAATGCTACAAGTAAAAGACAGGACTAGATATTTCAGATATAATGTATTGTCTATAAAATCTCAGAGTCAATACCCATTTCAGCAATACAGTGTAATGTCTAATTCTCTCAAAAATTAATTAGAGAATGGGTAATTCAGGATTTTATGCTCATTTTATGGTTTAGAGAGTGAAAAGCTTTGGCCTTTTTTGTTCCTTTACCAAAAGAACTCTAACATCTCATGTATACCTTGAATAGAAACCCTTACTGCCTCCAATGATACCTATAGTGTATCAGTAACATACAGTTACTGTTCTACCTTGGGGTTTAGATTCTGAACTACAGAATGAGAAAACAAATTGTGCTGCTGCCTGTCATTACCCCCAGAGAAATTATTACCAAAATTATTATCTTTGTTGACTGAAAACTTTGGCTTGTAATTTCTTCATTATTCTAGTCCATACAAATAAATCTCCTTCCTCCTTTTAGTTCCTGTTAGAAACAAACTCTGAGTCACAAGGGACAGGAATACTGATGGACCAGAAATCTAGGTTCTGGCTAATGGACTGGTGCTATTGGAAAGGCTGTAGCTCATTGCAAGTATAGTTTTGGAGGATCAGTTCCTCATTTACAAACATTATGAGTGAGATGAAAGCTATAATCCACTAAATGACAAAATGCATTAAAACAGATCTCTGTTGTTTTATTTCTGTTTTTTTTGTTTTGTTTTGTTTTGTTTTTTTCACTTTAAAGAGGAGCAGCAGCTTCTTTTATTTAACATGTGGTCTGGATAAACTATTCCAATCAAATAATGCAATGCACGGAATTGTATTGAGCTGTGCAAGTCCTAGCATTCAGAAAACCAATACATTTCGTGGCTGGCTATACTTTGTTTTCCTTTAATGCAGGCAATTTAATGTTAGCGATTGAATCAGTGAATTTTCCAGTGAAAATGACAAGGCAGCCAACTTGAAGCATAGCATTATTAGCAGTCGTCTTTTCTAGTTTTGTGTGCATGTTGAGTGATCCAGGATGAAAAACTAACAAGCACCTGTCAAATCTGAGGCATCAGGTTTTTTGACAGAGGGCCCACTGGACATTCCTATCAAGAGAGCCTTTATGAGTAAACCGTGGAAATCTTCCTCAGACAAAAAGGAAACGGAGCTCATCAGAATTTGCAGACCCTTGACTTTGAGGGCATGCTGTCTCCAATGAAAGGCTTTTGATCACAGTGCTGTTTTATTCAGATTTGACTTCACATTATGGCTAATCAATACCTTGCAACAGTCCAAGTCCCCAGTTAGACACACGTCTCACAGTCAGGCAGGGAGACCTACTAATTGAGAAAAAGTCAGAGACCCAGGTACCACTGCCCTCAGGCCATAGCCTTGCCTCGGCTCAGTCCTTTTTTCTATCCCTGTCTCTCTTATCATAGCACCCTAGAAATGGTGGAAATAAAATTTAGAGACATGACAGGCACAGAAAAGCAGGATCAATTCCTGTCACTTGCCACCAGTGTTTACTGCCTTCCCAGGTCTTCAGAGGGTGTTTTTCTTTCATAGCTTAGGGGAACTTAACCTTTTATAAATAGGAAGATGTACCTTCATGAATTTTAAATTGTTTGCTTTTCTAGGCCTGAGATTATCTCAACTTTCCCCAAATGGTCATCTTTTAAAAATTGGTTTTGGTTACATAGGGTTCTAAATAGAAACAGGAAGGTTTCGGTGATGTCCTCAGCATCTTTTGCCGTGTGTCTGCTTCAGAAATGACCGTTCTCTCCCTTTTGCACCATTTTCACCATCCAGTCTGTGCAAGTGAATGATGTGAACTCCTTTTTGTAGAAAAAAAAAAAAAAAAAAAAAAAAAAAAAAAAAAAGCAAGGTAGCTGTAAAGCAGCTCTTAGAAACTAGGACACGACAAGTCCCCACGCGGGGCAGTAACAAGAGGCTCTGGAGGCAGGGGAAGGGTATCAGTGTGGCCGTTTCCCTGCAGCACCTACTGAGGGGTGGCGTTCAGTGCAGCATCGTGAGGCAAGTACTCATTCCTGATCCTCTGTGGCAACAGATTTATCAATGAAGCTCTTGGTTTTATTTGTCTCTTGTATTTACTTGATGTTTTCCTCTCTGGGTTTTTTTGCCCAGTCCCTACTATACCCAACTTTATTGAATTTTTTTTTTTTTTTTTTTTCGTTAGCTCTGGTAAACTGACCGCTGGAGGGAGTCACAGGTTAGGGAGTTATTGAAACTACCAAATGCTGCTGGATAAGCACATATATAACTTGGGAACCAGCTATACGTCTGTCCTGAGCGAGGTGGGTTTTCCAAGGCATCTGTCTCTAAGCGTTCATGTGTGGACATTGCTGGGGGTTGAAATGGACCTTCTGTGTATGCAAACAGCTCCTTCAGCAAGGAGGAAGACGCCACCCTTGTGGTTCTTTCTTCCATCACCTCCAGCAAGGTCATAGCTCCAAATAGAAATTTCTGTGGAATTATATTAAGTGATGGTGACAATGGAGAGAAAAGGGAAGTGTGCCTTAGGAATAGGTACTGGTGTTGTCAGAGTGATAAGAAAGCAGTGATAAAATAAGGAACAAAAGCAGAAAGTGAAGGAGAAAGAGACCAAAGTAAAGCAATTACCTGAATAAGATACAGTTAGACTTCACTCTGCTCATCATTCTCCCTAAAAGTCAAATCAGGAGCTCCCGTTTGTGACTTCTAATTCTTTGCGATGTTCTCCACTGCTGTCCATGGACCCTTCCCTGTCCTGGAAGTTCAGGTTACAGAGCCACACACTTTGCAAATGAAAGGGTTTAATGTACAAATGCTCCCACTAATCAACTAGCAACTTACTGTATCTGTGATTATTTGAAATTTCAGTCGAGATAGAAATTATAAAGAATGACTTGATTAAACAGAAATATCTGGCCATATATGTATATTCCTGCAACGTCCCTGTTTTCATAAAACATTTTCTTTATTTGTTGGAGTTCATGTTTTAATTTGTTTGTAGGTGCTGAAATTTTGCTTTCTGTTCCTTTTAATCCTTTTGAGAGGGTGGGGAAAATTAAGTTGATTTATGCAGTAAAAATAAGGAATTTTTAAAAATTATAAAAAAAACTACAGGTGACATTCAAAAAATAAATGAAAATTAGGCATGTTTTATGTTAAAAGATCCAAAGGTGAAGGTACTTGTATTTGCAGATGATTCAAACTGTAAACATAAGTAATAGTTCAAGACGAAGATGTTCAGAGTTTCCAGTGGAGCATTCTGGGTTTATGTACAAGAAATCAGTAGCAATGGTAGTACTTAAGGCTCATACTAACAGCACAGATCTAGGACGAGTTCCTGGAAACACTGCGGACATGAAGTAGGTTTTGATAAATCTGTTTTCCAAACAATTGTATTCATGGAAAGGTACATAGTACAAAAAAAGTTAGGAAGCGATATAAAACAAGGCAAGTATTTCCGAGCATGGATATCTGCTTCCTCTTACAGATTTGACTGCATAACTCTACTTAGCCACATCTGCAAATGTTGGCTGGTGTGGTGGAGCAAAGGCCGAGGCAAGGGGAGCTGGGGAGGTTCTAGTCTCCCGGGTTAGTCTGGAGGGTCTAGACCCGTCTAGAAGGTTGGTCCCTAATTTAGTTGTCTAGACTGTGTTGCCTTTTGGGCTACTGGGGTTATAGCGACTCCCCTTCTGCTCACCTGATCCCGTGCCAGCTCCTAAGCAGAAACATTAGCGCTAGTGCCACACAGAAAGTGGGCATTGGAGTAGCAATGGTTCGTGCCACCATCAACGGACTTGTGGTTCTCTCTCCAAAAAAACAAAATTAATAATAATAATAATAATAGTAATAATAATAATAAACACGTGTATAGATGAACCCTTGGACAAAAGTGTGTGTGGCAAGAACATGGTGGGTTCTTGCCACCATCTTGAGATAATCAGAAATCTTAGGGGCTCCTGATATGGAAGGATCTATCTGTGCATTCTCAGGCACCCACAGATGAAGGAACCTAAGAAAAGTTTCTAGAAAAGTGCTTAAAAATATGCTGAGCTTTTCCTTCACCTGTCTCCTTTTTTCATTTGGTCCAGCCAGATCAGAAGTTAGAGACTCTGAGAGACCTCTGCCATCAAGAAGAAGCAAAATAATAAGATATAAAATACCCCCAAAAGTGACATTACTATAGGACTAGCATGCTTTTTGCTACAGGCTGCCCATTTCTCCCTGCAGAGCCAAAATGCATGTAGCCTAGATTCAAAGCGCAGCCTCAGGATGCCATTTTCTCTAATTCTCTCCATTATTTTGTTGTTAGCTGGAGAAAATTGTTTGGCAGGATGTTAAGTGGTTGAACGTACAGTAGAAAAGATTATTGTTTCACAGGCTGAAATCTGGCTGAATAATCTTTCTCTTTCCCTTGCTACTCCCACTTTTTGTTGACTGCCTCATGCATGCTCTTTTATACCTGTATCTTTTCCGTATGATCACATTAATTACATTCCATTCTTTCCACTTTGATATCTCATTAAAATCTTATAAATGATCATGCAGTGACCTTGAAGGACATGCATAATACATGAAAGTAAACCTGCAGTAAAATGTATTCTTTCACTCCTGACTGGCTACATCCCACATTTCTTTTTCCTATCCCCAATGACCCCAATATGGGGAGTTATGCTAGCTGAGCCAAGGTATGCAGTAGTGTGCAAATCTACTAACTCCATTAGCTTTCCCGACTGATGACAGCTGCAATATGTTAATGGCTTGTGTTTGGATGTGATGGCCCTGCTACTACTTAGGGCACTATGCTAATTACCATAAGATGGTGACAACAGGTGCAAGTGTCACTTCATATCAGCATCATGTGTATGAGAAAAATAGCTAGCAGCACCAAAAGCAACTCAAGAAAATGTAAACTTTAGTCAGCAGCCTGTGATTCTCTGAAGAACTCTTCTTTAATGCTTATGATTAAAGGATTTACAGATGGATATTGTTGCTTTTTCTGCAAGTACAGTAATTTTGAATTCATGGGGAAGTCTTCACAAGCTATTTAAAGTTACGTTTCAACAACATGCCCTTATGTGGCAGTTCCAGCAAAATACAGAAGGCCTGTATTTATGAAGGTTTCCTTACTGAATAAAAGTTTTACCAAGCCACATTTATAGCAGTGACTACATATTGGAACCGACACGATTTCCAGCTGAATGAAATCACTGTGCCTCTCTGGCCTTGTGCTCTCAGCCTAGCTCTTCTCTATTGTCAGATTTGCTTATGTATATATGTATATACACTTGTTTTCTTCCCTCTATGTCAGGGATTAGTATTCCTCTAAGCTCAATAGCAAATAATCTATTAAAACCCAACGGTAGCCCTCCAGCAGGCTGAATCCGCAAGATGGAGGGCTCATTTGACTTCTTATATAGTGCTATTGTCAGAAATTTAACGGAAGAATGCAGACATATCCAATTCCTTTCTTAGAAACAAAAAAATACCTTAGGGGAAAGCTTCATACAAAGGAGCTAATAATTATTCTATCCTGCTAACTTCTGTTGGAATAAAATGTTTTCCATGATACCTTTTTCTGTTTTTTGCTGTTACACATGCTCAATACTTTATTCAGTTACTACATAGCCCACCAAAAGTTAGGCCAGACCCTGAAAGAAGAGCTACTGTTCTCTTTCTCTATAAAAGGCCTTGATTAAGAAACAGCTGACCACTGTCACAACATTCAGACATAACTACAATAAGATCTCTGATAAAATTAGCTTATAGTATTTTTCTTCAGAGATTAAAGTATGTAAAGATAGAGTTAAAAGTGTAAGCTATATACTAACATAAATGCAAAATCATATGCTTACAAAACTTTCCAATTTTGCCTAGAAAAATAGTAATAATAAAAAATGTAGTTCATTTACAAATCATAAACTATTGGGTTTTTTTCCCCAAAATTTGAGAACTTCTGCTTATATATGCTACTTCACGGAGCCAATATCCAGTTCTGTCATGGCCCTAATTCTTTTACATAGCTCAGGTACCTTCTGTTCTCCTTCTATTTTACCCCTTTCACAAAGGAAGCCTATGGTAGAACGAGGGAAGAGAAATTGAAACATATGCCTCAATGTATCACATAGGAGTAACTGCAGATGCTGTGGGGTCATATTCTTAATAAAAAATAATTAATTTGTCAACCTACATGCTACCTTCTTTATCAGATTAACATTCTCTATTTTCACCTGACCTTATTTATTTTGGCAAATTTCATTTACTATTCTGTCATGAGGGAAGGCTTTTTGACACAAGAGCACGCAATGTAGTACGTTATCTGAGAGATGTATTTCCTCACGCACGTACTAACACCATGTGGTGAGCATTTTGTACTGACTAAAAAAAATGCAACTGGTAAAGCATGCAAAAGGGCAATGACGGGACACAATTCTGAAATCAAAATGGTGAGATTGTTTAAAATCATCTCCATGTTTTAATAATTGTAAGGCTGTGGAAGGAAGAGCCGTGATGACTGACTTGGTTCTCTTGTATAAAAACGGCGGCAGAATTCATGAATAATTTTAAGGAATCCAGGTGACGTGTTTGCTTGTATTTTGGATGAAATGGCTTTCTGCCATTGTTTCTTAATTTGTCAGCACTGATGAATAAGTAAAGATTAGAGACAGATTAATAAAGAGCCACTAAATACACACAGATTTCCAAGGATAGTGTTTAAAAATGTAGAAGGGAATGAAAAAGGAAAAGATATATTGCCTGTCTTTCCACACAGCAGCAGCCCACTGATATTACAATTTTTGTGATGTGGAGAATAAGCTACTGTTCTGCTAAATGCAAATGGATCTTGACCCATACTGTGGATTCTCAAAGCTCTGTAAACAGGGAGGAACAAAACTGAATTCATCTGTCTGGGTCTAACCTGCATCACATGTACTTTTAAGCACTGCTTCATCCAGCTGGTCCCTAGGAGTTTGCTCTCTCACTGCCTGCACCACAGTATTTTACTGGACAGCTTTGCACCTACTGCACATTGGAGTGCTTTTTATTGTATTATTCCTCCTTGTTGGCCAAAGCTCTCCCTTGAGAATGCACAAGCAAGCTTGTTAACTTACGCTAGAGATTTCTGACTTATGCCCGTATGTACATATATATATGTAAATGAACATTAAAGATTAGTGCTTCAGGCAAACCCCACCATGTTATACAGGTAATGATTTCCTAGTTCACAATAGTTATAAGGACATTTCAGTGGAAAACTAAGAAGCTTCTATTTCCTTGACAATTTTACCCACATCCAAATTGCCAGAGGCTATTGAGGTATTCAGAACTTTAACTTATTAAGCTGCAGCTAAAATAAACATACATCAGCCCCCTCCCCCCCATCCAAAAAAAAAACAAAAAAGAAAAGAAAAAATAAATCTGAAAGGTGAATATACAAAGGGAAAGGACTGCCTTTTGAAAAATATAGTTTTCCAGACACCCATGCCAGCATGTATGACCCAAAGGTCTATTTCCTACATACAAGAGTGTTCCTTTTTTTGGCAAGAATTACTGCATTCATTTCTGCATTTTCTGATTTGTTTGCTTTCCAGCCGTAGTGCCCTGTTATTCTTGGTGACATGGCTAAGGGAACTTTCACATTGATTGATTCTGCAAACCATCATTCACTCCATGTTATCTTTGGAACCGTATGACCATCTGGGTTAGAAAGACTGCTCTGAGACTGTTCTTCACATTTCTCACATTTTGGAGCATTATATCATATCTACTACTGCATTCAGGCTATAGCAAGAACTTGATTTTAAAACTTAAAGAAAGTTACGCAAGACCTTAGCTCCTATGTGAGTGCCTTGTAAAAGCACAAATATTTGCCACAGGACTAAAGAAGTTGCAGAGGCGCCTCAGAAGCAGGACTCATTTGTGTAAAGCTTTCATGGCCACGCGGGTATGAAGCTCTCGTCCTGTATCCTCCATCTCTACCATAGTTATGGTCAATCCTGAAGGCCAGGCTTCGCTCAGCTTAGTCATACAAGAATTTTCTCCGTCAGAAAAGGCACAGGAACTTGTCTTGGCACAACTTTTCAGTGTATTCCATTTCCGGAATGGTATAACTCCAAAAGGAATCTACTATTTCCTATTAAAACACATTAATTCCTATTGTGCCCAACAGTTTTCAGTGACCATTTCACTTTCTGTCTGCTGCAAATATATCATTTGTGAAGAATGCTTTATTCATACTTGAAATATTCTCAGTAGCCTGAGAGACAATATCTCTTCCTGCTTCTCTAATTATCCTTTTCACTTCTGCGATTTTTAGAAACTGTACATAACTATCTTTCCCTTCCCAAAGCAGACATTTAAGAATGTTGTTGTTGAGATTCTATTTAACTACATTGTCTCTGTTGCATTCCCCCTGTTGAGACTTAGCTTAAATGAATTGTAACTGCAGCATGTCCAACTGTTTCCTAAATAATCCCCATTTTTTCTGCACCAGGTTTCCCACACAGTCATGAGATCTTGTGTTGTTTCCATCAAGATCATTCAATTGTTTATGTTACCACAAGCTATTTCTTTTACTCAAAATTAAGGTGTTAGTAATTCATACTGTTAAATGAAATGATGGTATATTTATTTACCAGGAAAGCATCCCTAATTTCTATAGTTATCTCCATCAAAATCCTTTATAGTATTTTCACTTTTACAAAACTTACACTGAGCCCAAACTAATTATGCTGCTTTTCCTTCTTTTCTTTTCTGTATTGTGAATTTGTGATCCCTAGATCAGCCCTGCTCTATTTATCAAGATGGGCTAATTTCCTAGCTCTGGGTGCCAAGAGCCTCTGATCATGAAGTTCAGTCAATAAACTGACTTCAATAAGTAAGCAATTATGCATTGCCTCTGGAAACATGCTTCCCACCTAACAGGCTTTGCATACTTGTTATCCCAGTAAGTATCTATGAAATTAAAATCCCCCATGATCAAAGTTTCAGGTTTTTTTATAAGTATCTCTTAGCTGTAAACATGTTGTTTGTTGCAGTTATTCTAAAACACAATTTACAAGGTACAGTGTCTGCAGTCACCACTGTAACTTGTTTCTTTTAATCAAGCAGCTAGGTACCAGAAAAGTGAAACACTATTTTGCATATACACGGTTAAAATCTACACGCCATAAACAATAATGCTTGCTCTGAGTTCATCCTTTCCTGAAGGTAACCAAAGCAAAATGACGCAAACTGTGCCCCAATATGTGAACAGGCAAGACAAACCGAGCACATCTCCCTCATGTCATTTACCAGAACACCGACAGTATTACCAGCATTACTACCTTCGAAGTCTTTTTATTAGGAACAGGGTAAATACTGTGTATGGTCTTTAGAATAACAAAATTAATTTGGTGTAATATAATTGATGTTCAATTCTAAAGTCAAAAATTTGAGGCAGTCACTTAGCTAAACGTATACGTATTAGAAGATGATGTTTGAAGAGAGAGATTGTGACTCCCACATTCTTGCATGTGTTGTAGTGGGCATTTTAATCCCCAAATTATCTATATTCAGCCAAAAAAGTATAACTTTTGTTGAAATGTTTCCTTTTTTTTTACTTTCATCACAAAATTAGGACACAGAAATTGCAGATAGTTATTTATAGTGGAGAAATATATACAAGAATATTTGAAATTTCTACTTGAATAATCGTTGGCGGGTTCCTCATTTTGAATGTTTGTCACCTACTCTATGCCACACTGGGGCTTCAGGAAGCTACAAAGTAGGCCTAGATGTTAGCTGAATAGACAGGTAAAATGATTATTTGCATTTTCCTCTAATCTTTGCTCTCCCACATCCTCCCTGATACTTTCTTTCTTGATTGCTGTGGAAAATACCATCACCCTACTTACTGTTCAAGCCTATAAACAAGTCTTCAGCTTGGATTTCTGCCTAGGTACTGTCATCTAAACTAATACAAGTTGTAGATTTTATTTTTAAACAGTAGAAGGCCTTTCCTGCCCACTTACACAGTGAAGTCTTTTATCACTTCTTATCTCAATAACTGCAATTTTTTACATCTCTGGCATTTAACCTTTCCCTGCCCCAATTCTTGCTGCAGACAGTACTCTTTCTGTCATTTTTAACCTCATCATTTCAGCCTTTATTCTTTCCATAATCCTTTTTTTTTTTTTTTTTTTTTTTGGCATTTTTCTAGCAATATCAGTCTTAGAACTGCTGCTTTTCACCTCCAGGCTCCTGCATATGAAGTACCAGGTTCTGAGGCGGTGGCTTGACAAATTGTTATTAGCCATGCTAGTCCTTGACCACTTCTTTCCTTCTCAAATTAACAGCTTCCCAATTTTCCCTTGCTTCTTCTTAGAAGAAGATCCCCAACTTCTACAAAAACAGTTCTTCAGTCTCCTTTAAATCCCTCCCTAAGGTTCTCTCTGGCTACAGAGCTTGCACAAATCTCAGAAATTATCAGGTTATCAGATCACTGGGCTTCTCTCTGACCAGCATGCTGTCTTTTGTTTTCTCCTTTACTTTCCATATACCCTGTGGAACAACACCTGCTGTTATTGTGCTAAATACTGACTGGAAGATGTTTGGAAGAGGCTTTTTTTTTTTTTTTTTCCATTTATGTTTGCCCAGCCATGAAGCGTGGCCTTGTGCCCCTGGTAACAACCACACAGGAGAAGACCAAGAGAGGGATTTGTTTCACCTGAAGTTATATGTAAGTGCCTATGTGTCAGATTTATGCATTTTTCTATTACAGTCAATGCAAAACAGCACAAACTGGCAGGATTTAGTACTTTCGCTTAAATACAGATGTCTAGCAGCATTTGAGAAACTCCCATGCATTCCAGATGTCTATGTAAGGCTGGCAAGTATGACACGAGCTATGGGAGACCCTTGGCCCCGTGGCTTGGCAGCTATATCCTGGGCAAGATACTCTAAAAAGTCTCACATGACAGTATACACCTATATTTAAGACCACTTTATTGAACTCTCACTGAGAATAAGTGAAACACCCAGCTGACATTTCAAACCTACATTTAAGCGTCTGAATCTGGAGCTAAGTCGTACCAGTTTTACTGCTGATATTTAAACGTATGCAGCTCTTGCCTCTTCCCATGTTACTCTTTCGTAAAAAGCAGCTGAAGATACCAGCTTACCTCTTCTGCCAAAGAAAACCTAGCAGCCTTTTCTCAGGTTTTGTTTCACTGTGAATTTAAACAAGTGTTTCAGTGTAAGTAGCTCTACTACTCTACTCCAGAGCTCTCTAGTAGCTCTACTATATGCAGCAGATATGCTTTTCACGTGGGCGTCCCCATAAGGTAATGGTTCGTCAGTCCTCTACGCACCCTGTGGAGAAGGTTCTGTGATGATCTGATGACTTTTTGGAGGAAAGACTGCTGATCACTATTTCATTTCCTTTGCTGCTTCTGGGAGAGGTTAGCCTCCGCAGACAACACGCTCACAGAGCTGCGTTATCCCTACCACTCCAATGATCAAAACTGCTTTGGACTTGTGTCACAGCAGTTGTTTTCAGGAATTTTGGAGACAAAAACAAAAGGAGATGAGAGCATCTGTGAAAGCATCTTTGAAAAGTACTTAAGTAAACTTGTCCACTTTTCTTGCCTGAGGAAAAAAAAAAACAACCCTTTTAAACCAAGAACCTTTGAACCATTGTATCTGGAGAGCATTCAATCGAAGTTTGTAAATCTTGACGCAAAAAGAAAAGGAACTCAGAAAAAAGGATCGATTTTACCCTTCCAGAAACTTAGTTTTGCATCTGTAAGTGAGTAGTCTTCCTTGTACGCGTTTCCGTATGATATATTACACAAGTGCTAGTTTTTTAAAGACTTTTTTTCAGAATTCACTTTGTTGTAAATTGAACCACTAGAAATGATGATGTCATATTATGTAGCTTCACAAAAGAGGAGCTAGAGAAGAAAAATAATCTGGGAAGTTTAGTCCACTAGAGATTGACAGGAACTGCAGAAAATGTTTTGATGTTAATAACAAAAGGAACTAAACAATATTGATAAAGAGGGGCATATAATCAACTACCAGTAACTATTTCATTAAAGTAATGAATTCTCCCGCTTAGCAAATCATCTATTACAGATGGAAAAAAAAAAAAAAAAAAAGAGAGAGAATGAGATCAAGATGAAAAGGCAAAGGAGAAGTTCCTTTTGCTTTCTCCATAGGATTAAAAGGGAGAGGGGACAAAAAAGGTGAATTCTTCTTCCTACTGAGCCTGTGGCCTCTGCAGAGCCAAGTAACATGCTACTAGCATCTGCTGGTCCGTGGTGCGCCATGGTAAGTTGGAAATCACTTTGGCACATTCACAGTACACTGGGTGCCGTATTAAAAGAAGAATGCATCTGCTGCATTACGTAGCTAGTTGCTATCCTGGAGCAACCAGCGGAGATACTATTAAGCTGCAGTGATTAATCTCTTCACAGCAAGATTCCCCATAGTGAGAGCTAAGCTAGAGGCTGAAGAAGTGTGGAGGGTTTCTTCTTTTTTTTCTTTCTTTCCACATTGGTTTGCTGTGCTTCACAAGCAGATTTCAGGTCTTTCAGCTCCCATTAAAAGTGCTACTTGGGACTTCAAAAGGTTTGAATAAATCAAGTTTGTCTGTGAATATTTTAACCTTCCCTCAACCTTCCAGTTTATTTCTTCCTTTCTCTTAACCTCAGACAATTTGTGAGAGAGAAAATACTAGAAACGTACCTTTTCAATTTCCTTTTCTTATCCATCTCGTTCTCTGGTTTTAGCATAAAAGGGGGTCTTAGGAAAACAAGTTTATTGTCTTGGCCTTTGGATGAAAAGTGTTTCTCATATATCCCATATAATGTGGAAACTGCAATGAAGTAAGTATCAACATATTATCCAGTGCTAAATCTTTCAGGGAAATGATCTCCTTCAGTGAGCTGTGCTTTCCATCCCGACCAGTTTCAGTGAGGATACCTGCCGTAAGCCAATTGCTTTTGTTTCTTCTTCCTGGCACTGACAATAGCAGTGCCAATGCAGTGGCAATGCACCCAGCCAGTTCTCGGGCTCTTCTAAAAAGGCACATAAATGCTCTTCTCCGTATTATGTTCTCGCTGCATTATTGAAAATATCAGTTGACTCCAGCGAAATCAAAAGGTGTTTACAAGTATAAAACTGACTTGGATCAGCTCATGAACAAACTCTTGCCTGTAATCCTAGAGACACTTGTTTGGTTCAGAGGTAATACTTAGCCAGGAAAAATATTTAAACTGCATGAAGATTAAGGAGCGGATTGTGGATTCTGACACCCTTACACTCATGTTGAGAGTTTCTGTAACTCTTCTTTTATTCCAGGGTAAATACACCACCGGTGAGAACGTGCTCAGTTCCCTGAACACGCTGTTTTTTAAAATTTCTGTTTTTTTTTTAATTCTGCTTTTAAGTGAGAATTTTAACTCCATTGTCACTACCCACAGACATTACTGTAGAGCCCAGATCAGAATTAAATTCAGTACCTCCGGGTAAAAAATGAAACAAAGCTGCCCTGCAGAAAATTCAATAGCTAAAGGTTAAATCCTGTGTGCACACCCTGTAGTCAACAAGAGCTGCTTTGCAGTATGCGAGAGAAGAACCTGGCCTTCAGCTTAGTACAGATGGTGGCATAACATGAAGGAGAAATTATTTCATCTTAGAGCTTTTCATCACTTGTATTTGTCAGCTACGAACTCTGTAATGACTACCGCTTCCACTTTTATAGAACATCTTCTGAAATCGTACTGCTTTAGGGGTCTTTGAAGTGCAGCATCTGCTCTCGGCGCCATGCAGTAAATACGGACACGCACCACTGATCCTTGCGAAATCATTTCTTTCCTTGGTGGAAACACGGATGAAGTGGTGCACTGGGGAGCCCTAGAGCAGAGCCCCTTTGCAGTGCGGATGTAAGGCCCTCACGCACGCAGGATGCACGCCTAGGGCTTGCGGCTAGCATGAGCTTCGTTGCCAGCAACACAGAGCCGTGATCCAAGAGCCGTCACAGGCTGCCGCAAAGTGAGGACCAGTCTGTCTCTCCGAGCATCACACCTGTCGGCAACGCTGACACATATTTTCTGTCCTCTTTCATATGGTGATGAGGGGCAGTCGAGGAGCTCCTCTGCACTGAGGATAACCTCCATATACATCCAAGTCTGGAAGTGACAGAAAGGGCTGAAAAATGTCTTTGGAAGGGAGGAGACAGATGTGAAGTAAAAAGGTGGATCTGTCAGTCACAAATACAAATCCAGTAGCTGAAACTATCGCACTGCTTTGGTACTTAAAAGCAAGGGAGAAATGCAGGGAGAGAGATCAACTCCTGCCTCTCAGTGGTTTATGTGGGGCTGAGATCTCCCCTCCCATTCAAGCTACTTTGCTTAACCCTGTTTAGCCTGAAGGACTGTAACATCAAATTTCAAACTATGCAACATTTATAGGTAGTTGGAAAGAGTACGGTGTGAACAGAGCATCCCACCTCAAACACAGACTCTTGGCAGCACAATTTCTGTTCTTCACCACAGCAGCTCTGTTCTCTCACTTGCGGGTTGAACCATCCACAGGTGCCATCGGCTAAATTTTCCTGATAAACTCCACTATGGACAAAGAAGCTCCTTTCTGC
Source organism: Nothocercus julius (assembly GCA_013398735.1). Classification (NCBI taxonomy): domain Eukaryota; kingdom Metazoa; phylum Chordata; class Aves; order Tinamiformes; family Tinamidae; genus Nothocercus; species Nothocercus julius. The sequence continues at coordinate 976,403 of VZSV01000204.1, read as the reverse complement.
CTGTTGATTTCCACTTCAGGTATTTCACTCGGTGCAGAATGAATCTTTTAAAATTAATTTATTGCAACAGATTGCAACAAACAAGCAGAAAACAAGTAAACATGTATAGAAGTGCTCAGCACATTACTGAAAATGTTTAGGACAAGGAGACATTTCCCAACATGAAGTCAATTCTAAAAACATATAAAAGCTGTATTTTTAATTGCAGTCAGCATTTAAACTTTCTCCCAAAGTGCATTACAGACTTGATAAATGCTGAAAAGTGCCACTGTTTGAATGAGGACGATATACACCACTTGAAAATATTGGAATATCATCATCATTCTCAGAGTTGAAAATACTGAATTTACATTTCATTGTAATCCATTCATTGGTTTATAGACCTCTGGTTCTCCAGGGAGCATCATAGATTCAGATGATCTCCCTGAGTGCTGGATTTTGCATTTGAATGTCTGATTTAGCTGAAAGATGTATTAAGAAACCTCATGTAGCCAGACAGTTCCCTACTGACTACACATCTGAGGAGACTCAGGAGCACAAGTTATTCCAGCAAGGATATGGAATAAATTACGCTCAGTAATTTGCCTCTAGATCAGCCTTTCTCCACACAGTGGAATAATGTATTCATCTGGACAAGCAGGCTCCATTTCAGAGAGTGTTTTATGCAGAGTATATATCTTGCCAGAGAGCAGAACAGATCAAATATTTGGCATAGCGACTTACTTTCATAGTCCCTCAAGAAAACAGTACTTATTTCAATTTGTGGGGACTTACAGTGTCAACTGGAAAATTCTGTTCTTGTGTATCAGCATGACATTCATTCTTGGGTTAACCGTCAGGTGAATAAACTTTTCAAAGGACTTTGCAGATAAACCCTGTGTTATCCCAAATGGGAATGGTATTCAAATCTCAGGAGTTAATCTGTGATGGTTAAGCCACAAAGATTTGACAGTGTATTTTAGATAGGCATGATCTGACAGCTATGGGTAAATGTCTGAATTCTAAAATATTATGTTCTTCACTTATCGTTTTTTGCTCCTCCGTCACAGCAAGATTTAAGTCCTCTTATCTCTGTGATTTTCTGCTTGAATGATAGGTCTGGGTTTCCCCATTTGGGTAATAATTGGCCCATAGCAGGGGCAGCAAGTGTCCCAGATTTCCCTTGCTGACAATTCAAAGTGTTCCTGGTATCTTTATATGTTTAAGAACTTAAAGGCTCCAACACTATAAAACACTCATCGGATTCCATGAATTTAAAAGCCTGGAGAACCGTAATTCAGTTTGAAAGGAACAGGTACTTCATGGCCCAACGGAGACGTTACAGAGAGAAAACAAGCAACTTATACTTTCAAATGATTATAGCTACTTGTTTGCCTTAAAAAAGAACTCACCTGAAGGGTACATACTGTTGGGGAAGAAAAGATTTTAAAATTTGTCTTTGAAGAACAGAAAGAAGTGAAGTAAGGAGGCTTCTCGTACCTTCTGCAAACTTCCAACTTAAACTTGAGATTCATGTTTTGTTTTGCTTTTTATTTTCTGACAAAGCTCATTTACGCCTTTCTAGTGCCAACAGACCTTGACAAAAGTCTGCAATTTCTGTGGACAAATGAAGCAACTGTGTGTCCAAGTAGACTAGGAGATGGTGAGGAAATTAGATCAGCTTAAGATCTATCAAAACTTGCTTACTCTCCAGAAGTTCAGCCTTCTGCAATGCTGAATTGCTTCTGTGTGTTTCTTGGTTGTCTCCATTCAGGGACAAAGGATTACAAATAATGCCATTACACAGCATTTCTAAGAATATTCAGTCCACAAGGTGCTCGAAATGTGATACAAAATCTTGTCCACTTGGCATAAGAATAGCTGCTCTCACTTAAGCTTTCTCTAACCATCCAGTCACATCACTCCTACTGACATTGGTGTGAATTAGCCAATGAAAAATAAGTGTTTTGTATAACTTAATATATTTCCCAGTCAGAGAAGCATAATTTAGCTTTTTATTTTTATAAGCAATATGAAATTATTGTGCTAGGAAAATCTCTTAACATGATGGAGTCTGTTTCTTAGCAATGAGCGAATTTTTGCCATAGATGATCAAGAACTGTTTCTGTAGTGCTAAATTTAGACCCAAATGCATCAGAACCTAACTTAGAAACCTCACGGGATACCTGAATTAGTGACAACTTGTTTTAGGTTGCCTCTGTAAACCTTGGGAGATGCAGGTGACTCCAGAAAGTGATTCAGACTATTCGGAAACTAGAAGAGATTTAGAAGAAAGAATGCATAGAATGCATAGATTCTATGCATCTAGAATCCCAGGATCTATGCATCTAGGATAACTGGTGTAACAACAATAGATGCTGGAGTGGATCCGATACATCCTAAGTATAAAGACAAAGACTTTCACTCTCTTCTTGTTACACCAGCACCAATTTTCATGCAGATACAAGTTGCAAATTAAAATTACATTTTTCTCTCTTTTTTTTTTTTTATATTGTAGGGCATATATAGAAGAAGGTGGAAGGTCCTGATCATTCTATCCCCATGTCAGCGTATCTGCTGATGGCCAAACTTGGGTCTGCAAAGAAAAACACCCTGTATCTTTTCTTGGAAAGGAAGAGGAGAGCTCAGTATTGTTACTGACATTACAGATTGGACATTTTTTTTCCATAAAAAAAAGTATTCTCCAACAATATCCTACAGATAAATGCTGGTAGTTGACTGTTTGAAAACTGCTACTTCATAGAAAGATAAAACCATAGAAAACCTCTGAAAGAGGCAATATCAAAGTTTTACCTTAATAGTTAACAGCAACTGCTGTTAAAGCTCTTTGGAGTAATTACCTGAGAAACAATTTCCTTGTGAAAATGTTTTCTCTGGAACTCTAAAGAAATTGCAGTAATTTCTTGAATATTCATGGACAGAGTATGTTACTTAATTTCTCCGCAGGTGAAAGCACACTGAAGCAAAGGTGTTGCTGCATGAAACAGAACAGTATCCCTGACTTATTTTTGCTCCATTCCAGTCAGTACATTATGTGCTCTTGCAATTTGCGTTAAAACTAGTAATACATGCTAGTGATAAATAGGCATTTAATGAAAGCAATGAGGATTAACAAAGAATTTCCAAGAAAAATAACGGTCTGGGAAATATTTATTTATTTATTTGCAGTCTTACTCATCTTGCCAGAATTGTTTTAAGCTCAATAATTCTTTCAGTCCCAAGTATACTTGCACAGTATATTGTGCAAGTATACACAGTGCATTGAAATAAGAGAAGTGTACTCAAGAGGAGAAAATGCAAATAGAACGTGCTGGTCATAAACTTCTCATGCAGCATACCAAGGCTGTAATAATTATTATTCTTCACTATTTCTCTTAGTAACTAGTATTCCCTGTGTCATAGCAGGGTCCCAAAGGTACTCTCAGGGCGAGCAGTTAAAATTTCATTTCCTGTTACCTATGGCTAGCTTCCACTTCTCTTGGTTCAGAATCGTAACATCCTTCGTATCATTTAACGTCTAAATCGGTAGAGTATATACGCGTAGGCTTAATATTAAATGTACCTTGAGACCTATTTAGATCTTCCGGTTGATGAAGAACTGCATATATCTCATTTATTTAAGTCAACCATATGCTGAAGGGCTTTGCCAAACTGTGTGTAGGTGCCTAAAGTTAAAAAAGCTGTATTTAGAAAAGTTATTCAAAGCAAGAGGAGAGAGATAACACAACAAGCTGCTCCATGAGAAACACAACTACTAAGCGTGGCTTTCCTTTTTCTATTTCCCCTCTAAACAACAGTCCTTCCTTCCTTCCTTCCTTCCTTCCTTCCTTCCTTCCTTCCTTCCTTCCTTCCTTCCTTCCTTCCTTCCTTCNCCTCCCTTCCTCCCTTCCTCCCTTCCTCCCTTCCTCCCTTCCTCCCTTCCTCCCTTCCTCCCTTCCTCCCTTCCTCCCTTCCTCCCTTCCTCCCTTCCTCCCTCCCTTCCTTTTTCTTCCTATATTCCTTGGTGTACTTTTTCTAATGATCCAGTTCTGCTTCCCTGCTGGCAGCCTCTACCCCAATGCAGCCCTCTCTCGTGCATCATCTCTAGCTCTTCCCTATGTTGTTCACGTTACTTGAGAACATTCCTGCTGTTTGTTAACTGTTTGTCTCTAAATCAATAACTAACACAGTAGCAATAGAGAGAAGATCAAGAATTTATCAGGACTGTAAGACTAGGAGGACGCAAGACTGTTAAGATGCCATATTTGCTCAAACATCAGATTACTTTTTGGTCTTTTGGACATGACAATTATGAACTTGAATAAAATATGACTGTGATACAGTGGATAAAGATAAATACTGTCCCACGGAAAAACAAGTAGAAAGTTGCCTAGAAGATTAGTGAGGTGAGCTCACCCTAACTGTCTTTAGGACTTTTGACAGCCCCCAGTTCTAGTGTGCCAAAATTAATCATGGAAATTAACCACTGACACCTGCCTACCACATCCATAGGCACATCAATCTTAATTGTTTCCTTCGCATTTGCTCTTATGTGAAGTCTGACTCATAGAATATTGCATTGTCATTTGCATTGGCAAGGAGTTGGTTGTCGCTACAGAAATCAGGTGTAAAGTATACTCAAAATGTTATGAAATGTGCTTTTAAATATGAATAAATAGTATATTCATAAATATCCTGTCTCAGGGGATAACATGCCTTCAAGTTTTACCTGGAAGATAGGTTAACATTATGATAGGTGTAAAGGGAGAGGATTGAGATGAAAAAAAATGCCTATGTAAAATAGATGCTAAGGATCCATTATGAATCTAGTATGCCTGCACAAAAACTGATGAACAAGTCCAAAACAGCTTTTCTGATAGGCCTTACACATTGCTGTTTATAACTATCTTCAAAAGAGATTTCAGTAATTCCAAGGAAAGGAAATAAAAATGCTTACATTTGCAGTTAAATTTGTGGTACAACCTAACTGCAGTGATGAGAAGTGCAATTTACTTTGGTGCTGATACCGTCATGTGTGAACCAACTCAAGGATTTGTTTGTGCTGGTGTCGAGGCAGGACATGCCCTTTGGTAGGTAATCTTCTGTCACCTGAAAAGAAAGAGCAATAAAGCTTTCTTTACCTGCCTTTCCCCCAAGATCTAGGAAATATATTTTGAAGCTTTAAGAAACAACATCCATCCTTTCTCCATCTAGTACAACCACCCGTCAATATGGAATAAGGCGCCTCCTTTTGCTTTGTAAACCTGGGCCACGGAGGCTCAGCTGCGTGCCTTCTGCTGCACCGCTGTGCCTTTGGCTCCTCTTTCCCAGTTCAGGCTCTATTATGCTATTTTCTCTCCCGGGTTCACCACCAGCGTACACATTATCCTTTCTTTTTCTTGAACTATCAATCCTTCCTGTCAAGCTCCACTGCAAACTCATCCTTTCCTTTTTGATGCCTTCCCACTTACCCAGCTCTACCTTAACTGAATCCCCGGACAGAGTCTCAGGTGACTCTTTGCCACTTTTTGCTCATTTCTCAAACTTCCTTTCCTGCCTCTACTTCTGTCCCTGCCAGTTTTGTTTTTTTTTTACTTTCTTCCATGAAAACATAACACATCAAGTCCTTCCTTCTATTTTTTGGCTTGCATCTCCATCTTCCTCCTTCTACAGATATTGCTCAACAGAGCAATTCTGTCATAGACTTTGATATCTCATCTTTGCTCTCTTCTTCAGATGCCATCCACAAGCCCTAATGACCCACTCCAGCCCTTCTCCCCACATACTTTGTTCCTGCACACAGCCTTTCTCTTACTCTTCTCTTTAAGCTCACACTCTGCTTTGGCTTTCCCCTCATAGCCCAGTATGCCTTAGACACTTCAGTCTTAGAAAACCTTACCTTTAACCTTTCTTTCACTTCCTTCTCCATTTCATTTAAAATCATCAAATCATTTGTTTACAATAAGAACTGGCAATTCTCCTCCCTCACCAGCAGAGGTTTCTGCTCCCTGAACTGTTCTTGCCAGAGAGTCTAATAACCTCAGCCTAGACATTTTTATGCTCATCCTTGGCACATCAGCCATCTCTAACATAGATACACTGTTCCCTTTTCTTTGTATAAGATTATGTGTTCCTTTGCTTTTCATGGATTTATTTTCCACTAGTCTTTCTTTCTATTCATCTTTTTGTCACATCCTTTATAAATTCCCCTTTATACTTCTTTCCCATACAGGGATGGCTTGCAAAATTGCTCTGTCCATCTTTATATTTATTATTATATTATATAATTACATTATTCATATAAGGAAATAGACTACAGATGATCACAGATCTAACCTTTCTAATCTAGATCCCCTAGAATGAAATCCAGATTTCATTCCAGAAAAAGTACGTTTTGTAGATTTTTACTTCCTGATACCATTTGTTTTCTCAAGTTTAAGAAAGCTAAGCAAGGCCCTTAGTTATCTTCTGACAAATACTCTCCAAAAATGGCTCTCTAGATCACAGTAGATACTATAACTTTCCTCTCTGTTGTTCAGGCATATTATCAAAACAACTTTCCGGAATAACACCTATATTGTAGATCCCATCCAGACTATTTCTAAGATTTCCAGCCTTTTTAGCAAGGCATCTTCAAGGTGAATTATCTTCTGCCTTCCCACTCAGGTGTTTTCCTCAAATGCATAAAAATACACACACAGAACCAGTCTTTCATCACCTTTTATCCAGATAATATTCTAGATAACACTATTTTTCCACCCTTAAAGAACACAGTCTTGCAATCAGGCTACTGTTGCAAGACCATCTTTTCTCTTCCTTTCCTTGTGACTCTTCCCTCACTTACCAAGCAATGTAATCATAATCTTCTTCCGTTTTCAAATAGATGTCTTTTTTTTTTCTTCAGTCTGCCTTCATGAGTGCTTAAACTTCTGTAAATACAACTTCTCCTTTACCCATTCTCCTTTCCAGAATCCCTCTTTCCTGTGATGCTTACCAAAAGTTTTGCATCATTTTTTTAACATTTTATTTCTAAATGTATCATGCTCCTGTTAAGATTAACCACTGCACTGGCAAGCATAGCCAAGTTATTTCTCCATAACCTTCCATCTATGTCCATTTGCCTGTAAGTATACACTGTTTCTTGTTTTATGGTTAAATTGTACGGTCTTTAGGGCAGGGACTACCTCTCTATTCTATGTTTGCACATTGCTTAATACAATGATGTCCCAGTTCATGACTCCTAGGTGGACAAGTAAATAATAATGATAATACCTGCACTATTCCTTCTACAGAGCTCACCCACTGAGCTGACGGCCTAAATGAAACCCAGGGTGATTAATAATGCATCCTTTTACTGGCTCTTACATGTTATTATTCTTGTCACCTGTCAGGATCCACTTTGAGGGAAATCTGTTGTTTTCTCATAAAAAATAAGAGTGAAAAAGAGGCAATTTCTTTTGCCAATTCTTCAGAAAAAAAAAAAAAAAAAGGATGAATCATAGTGATAATCATAAAAGAATTAAACTCCTCCTTTTGGAAAGAAGTTCCAGAAGGCGCCAGAGTTTGGAGGGCTTGTTACAACAATCCCAGGACAATACGTTTGGAATACAACTTTCAGCCCTATTCCCGTGCTAATTGCTGTTTATTATTATGTGGACACTTGCCCACTGAAAATTAGACAGAAAGACCATCAACTCATTTTGCATAGGCCACTGAACTGTAAGGAGATGATAATGAATTTTGGTTCCTACCAACCTGGACCAGATTTGAAGCAATGACCTAGAGGTGAGAAACTCTACATCTCATTACCATTCCCTTGAGTAAACCAGTTCTCAAATCATATGATGAAAAGAAGGAGGGAAAATCCAAGCCTTCCTGATGTGAGTTAAAGGTCTGCACGAACTTTGAATTTCAAAGCTTTGTCACAATCATTAATTTAATTCAACATAAATGGTCTTTAAAGTCTTTAATTTATGCAATTGAGAAGCTCAATAGTCAAAATGAAGAGTTATAAAAACAATTTCAAAAAGAATAAAAGGGTTGTGGCTTCCTCTTGCTCCCATTCACCCATCCCCCTACCGTTTTCCTTTGTCACAAGAAGGCTGATGGGGGAGATCGGATTAAATACGATTGCCAACTATTCTGCTTAGCTGACAGCTCACCTACGGTGCTTTCAAAAATAAATGTTATGGCTGTTTTTTGTATGAGCTTCAAACATGTGTTTGACCTTTCAATGTTTTATCTGGTTTTATTGATTTTTGCTTTAATACTTTAAAGTTTATGTAGCTGAGGAAAATTGGCATCATAGTGAACTCCACACACGGACCAGTTTGCACAGGGACATTTGCAAGATCTCAAGCCTGATCTTCTCTAGCAGTGGGCTGATGGAAAAGTTATGGATAGATTATAATGAAAGAATGCTCATTTCAGCTTTAACTATACAAATAAAGGAAAATAAGCAGTGAAAAGATCTCAAACTCATGCCGCAGAAATGACAGCTAAAAAATAAACATAATGCAATCAAATTCATTCTCGCTAAACTTTAGACCTTTTGCTGTAATACTTTATATAAAAATCTTTTTTTTCTTGACCATTAATACTGATAATTATATCTGTATTTCTTAAGAATATTATGAGTTGCTGTTTCTGCATAGTAGCAGATTGAATTTATTCACCTTACGGATATATTATTATCACAGATAATAACTGCAGCATGATAATTATCATTAATTATTCATTTGGATTAAGAGGCAAATAGGCTTGCATTCAAGGGTCTTCCAGAGCAGCATTCATTGTTCCAGGGCCCTGTGTGCCAGTGTGACTAATTCATACTCTTTTCAGTGCCACTGTTGACATCTGACCAATCCCATATGTATTTATTTCAAAATATTATAAAAGGAGTAAGTGCATCATTTCAGGACAGCACCACTAAAATAGACATATGGTTCTTTCCTGCCCTCTGAGTGAAAATATGCAGTTTTCTCTTAGAGGATGTGCTTACAGAGTATCATTTCAATAGATCTATATGTATGCCCTATCTTTGCATTCCTGTGTCAACCTATTTGAGGTTATATAAGCCAATATATTTACATAATAGCTTTTAGCACAAATAATAATGTGTGAAGCTGTGCAATTTATTGTTCACTGAACATAATATTTAGTCAAACTGATTTTAATCCATTCTGAAGCAGAACTAGGTTTAATGTGCAAGGATCTTCTCAGTACAGGGCTAGAAAAATCCAAAGGAAGGGAAAATTAGAAAGAAGGGGGGTATAGCTGATGAAAAAGGGACAATAAATAATATAAATGCTAATTCCTTTATGTGGCTTTCATCCTATACTTATTAACAAGCTTCTCTCTCTCTCTCTCTCTCTCTCATTCCCTCTCTAATCTTTGCTTCATATCTAAAAAAATGTCTTGAAGGTAGTAACACGATCATCTGAGGACCAACATGACAGCTCCAATATGCACAGAGTGATAAATGTCAGTCTGGCTTTTATAGCTCTGAGGCTGCACTTATATATGCCCTCTGTGACTTACCATCTCTGCTTCCACAGATGATTCCTTTTTATTGTTCATATGTCAGCATGGGTCCAGTGCTATTTGATATGAATTGCTCTATAATAGTCTGGAACCCGTCTTCTCTAACTTCAGTTTTAGCTTGTTCTGCTATTTCTATGCCTGGTTTTAAGGTCAAACAAAGACAGTAGCTTCCAGTTGGGGCAGTATACATTTTATGGGATATAAAGACCGGACAGGGAAGAAATAAAATACCGATACAGCAGAAGGAAATACTGTTATTAAGCGTGATAAAATACATTATAGAAATGTCAGGAAGAGACTACAAATTTTAACGGGAGCAAACCAAACAATCAGAAAAAGATGTTATCTTAGTAATAATCATATTTGCTGCTTGTACACACAGGCATCTTCAGCATCTTATTGGCAGGGGGGTGTCTGTGGGGTCAAGATATGCACAGGGACTTAGGTAAAAAGAAATGGCAAGGCGCAACAGAAGCAACCAACATATTTGCATTTCTCCCCTTTAAAAACAGGTACCAAGATATCAATACCTGGAAAGAAGGAGAAAAGGCAGCAGTTTTTCATAGTGTGCCTACATTAGGCCATCTGGCTGTGACACGGTCCCTGTAAAAACGCCTGCAAAGATAAAAGCCCTCAGCTGGTATCTAAAGAAAAGGGGTTTTGTGGGATTTTGGAATGGAAATGCAGCTACATGAGGATTAAGTTGAATGGGGTGGCTGCAGTGAAGGACCCTCTCTTAGGAGCAGAGGGTGAAAGTGCTGCCTGCTCAAGCAGGGAGGGACAAGGTGAGTCAGGGAGACAGGCGGGCTGGTCTGCAGAAATAGAGCGCTTGCCACTGCTGCTGAGAAAACATCTGGAGAGCAGCAACTGGCCGTACTGGCAACAGCTCTGCGGAAAAGAGAGATTCCCCCAAGGCTTCACAAGTCTAGGTATTGCAGATACAACCCCTCGCCTGATTAGCAGCTGAGACAGATCAAGTAACACCACTGCATCAGGGCAGAGCTGGTGTGTGATGCCACCGGCAGGCAAAATTACGTTTGTTGAGTTAAGGGGAGTGGAGCTCCATACATTTAGCACAATTGCAATATTCATAATTTGTTTCTAGTTCATTCAGAGGTTAGGAAACAAAAAGTATTTATTATTTAGTGATAAGCTGCTTTGGTTCAGGGATAAAACTTCTCGTCACGAAAACAAAAACAGTATGAAATTACTTACAATTAACTTTACAGTGCAGCATTATACAGCAAGAGACAGCAATACAACATGGGCAAAACTCAGAATGATGATGATGCCAATAGGAAAGTTTCAAAAGATGGAAATAGCCTCAGGTCAAATTCTACCTATTTTTCTCAGTAAAATATGCAAATTTTGATGTTGAATGCCAACCAGTCCCAGGAGGAAAAAATGATTTTCTTGAAGCCTCCTATTCTGTGCAGTCCTTTTAAGAGCTGCTACTATGGACCTGGAAGAGGAATCATTATATTTCATTATGTAACTTCATTCTTATATGCAAAACAATAGCAATTTTTAGTGTCCAAGTCGGCTAAGAATATGCGGGTGGAGATGAACTCCTCACCGCTGCTCTCTCACAGCATATTTTTTATTAGTCTGTAGTTCAGTGGCTGTTTCTAGAATAGCTGGCTCCTTGTTGCTCTGTGATTTTCTGAAATCATCTGAAATTATGTATATTTACCCCAAAAGAGGTCTACAAATTCAGAATGGTGGCATGCATTTTCTCCTTTGTATTGACATCAGTGGCTGTCTAAGATGAAGGAGATGGAGCATCTGGCACCAATTGCAATCTAGGGCAAAACTAAATCTCAGTATGAGTTCATGCTAGGGAGAGATATAGGGAGAGAAACCTCTTTGTTTCTAAAACTTCTAAGGTATCCTGGAAAGCAATTTGAAAAATCTTCCAAATGCATCGCTATCAGTTGTCATAAGCCCATTGCCTGAACCTCACTGAAGACTGGACCAGAGAGCCTTTTCAAATTTTGCTGCCATGACTTAGTTATTTTTAAATCGTTTTTGAAAAGCGAGAAAACAAACATCGTTATTTTGTCTCCCTCATCAGTGACCTTTAATTTCCATTTAGGATATTAAAAAGAAGAAAAATATTCATCCCTAAAACAGGGACCATTTTGTTTCTTACAAAGAATGAATAGCTAAACTGGAGGTTTTAATGGGAGCAGTTCATATCCTTAATTAGCAAGTTCTAAAATAAGTTTTATAAAATTATTTTTTTGTCATCTGTTAGGATGTCAGAGCATTTTACCCTGGCTTTATGAGAAGTCTGGTAGTATTACTATGTTACCCTCCTCAAAACAAAAGAGATTTTATTTTAAAGGCTGGCATAAATGTCATAATTACATACAGTATTTGTATGAGAAAACAAAGTAGATCAAAGAGGGTGACAGAGAGGAGACAAACAGCCGCAGCAACAGAGATTTCGCGCACAGAGAAGGAGCCAAAATAAATTAGGTTTGATCTCTCTTAATATTTTCCCTTTATAATTTCATCAGGAATAACCTCTGGATTCTGTGCATTACTTTTAATCCTCCACAGATCCTGGGCTGTCTGTAAAAGCCACTTTTTTCCTGTGTGACTCTGTCATACTTCTGCTCTATCACTGCGGTGTCAAGCGTGTTGCAGGCAAATGGACTCTTCATCTCTCTGTGGATAATTTTAGTTATATCTAAGTTGGCAGGACATGAGTGAACTTGAATAGATGAATAACAACCTGGGCGTGACTGGACATAATTGAATCCGGAATTTTCCACATCATCAAGCAGAGAACAAAGAAAAGTGGCCAAGATCTGGGCATATCCCAAAGTTGCAAGTACTGAGGCAATGAGAGGCAATGTGCTCAAGACTGCACCATTATATTATTACATTTTCCTCTGATTTTTTCCAATCAAGACCATTAGACTAGGCTGCTTGAATTCTTTTTTTTTCAATTTATTTATGGAAAGATATTTTTACAGGCTAACCCAGTTAAGCTTGACAGCTTGTTTACAATAGGACCCTGAAGACACATTACTCCATGCACAACAGTATAAATATACATTTGAGATGCACACTTATGCTCATAACATTTGTTAAACCTCTGAAGTGCACCATGATCAGGTATCCAGAATGATCTAAATCTCTGTTTAAATATTATGAAAGTACAGGGATTGTTTAGCTTGCTAAGTTGGCAATGATGCACTACCATAATTGGCATGTGTTTTAATAATATTGTATATTATAGCTACTTTATTAAGCAGTAATTATGATCTAGGAGACAGTTAAACTTTTATCAGAAAGGAAGATCAGTGTTTTACCTCTATCCATATATTATTTTTGGTACGTTGATATCTAGACGGCCTCAAACTGAACTTAAGTTAGATTGCTGGCCTTTTCCTTAACTGAGGCTATGCATAGTTCTGCATTTAGTGCAGAAAAACAGGGACGGGGTTGTAGAACAAAGCCCTGCTGAGACCCTGACATCTACCTGTTCCAGGTGGGTTGTGCTGGGCTAGTGCCAGTGCGGTCCTGGGATGTGAAAGCTCCTGAGGGGTCCAAGAGCATCCCTGGTTTAGCTCCATGCAGGAGGAACGGGGTGTGTGTGCCCCAGGACCGCTCCATGACACAGGCCCAACCCCTGCCGGCGAGGAGACGGGAGGTCCGGTTCGGAACATCCCCTCCGTGCCTGCCAGAAGTGCTGGAGCACACTGCTCACAGGGCAGGGATGCCCTCCTCAGCTAAACCTGCAGGCCTGAGCACACACGGCAAGCACAGGCTCAAATCTGCTGCTCTCCACCTGAAAACTCAGCAGAGAGCTGGGAGTGGAGGTTTGTACTTCTTTACACCAAACTAAGTTGTGCTTTTAAAAAAAAAAAAATGTGGATAGTGTTAATATCTTGCTTTAATACAGGCAAATCACTGGTCTGCTGCTGAGCCCAGGCTATTAACACTTGGGAGCTCTAACACCCTTAGCAGCAGGTCCAAAATGCATTATTCTTCAGTCTTGTTTGCTGTGGCACCAGAATATAGTGATCATGGCAGATTTGAATGTTTGTTCTGTAATTAAATTGTGACTGGCCATTGCCAGAACACAGAGCGATAGTGGATGCTCATTTTTCTCCATCTGCATGGTATGGAACTTCACTTGCGAAGAACTTTGTTTAAAGCCCAGTGGCACAACCTGAGACGAAATGAGCTAAACAATGGGCTGCTGAGCATTTACATATAACTTTAGAACAAGAGCCAAACTCCCCAAAACAATATCCACCACAGTACAGAAGGCGGGTTTACTTGAGCTGCAATCCCATCGTCTTTAGATTCCCCAAGGAAACCTCCATTCCCACTCCTTTTTCAAGAATATTGTCCTCTCCATAAACTGCTGCATAGTGATCCTGTTATACCTATTACTGCTTAGTTACTTTTTACCTAGCAGTGGCTGATACTTACTATAAATGAAGCAGAATTACACCACGGGATAATTGGTCTGTAGGTCAAGTGAATGGTGCAAACTTCTCTAGCTATTTTGTCACAGTTTGCAGCCCTCTCTTCTTTTGTGTTCATCTTCCGCCAATAGTTCTGGAATTCAGCTATCCTGGCACAAATAGCTCAAGGAATACATTTGTACTTTACTTGCCAGAATATTTATGGAGAAAGAATTCTTAGAGTGGCACAGCTTTTAAATTCAGGGGCTTTACTTACTCGTCCTGCCAGACAAAAAGGAGTTAGAGTGCCACGCTGCCCCAGCAGTCATGCTTTCTCTCCCAAACCTGTGTCTTCCAGAGAGAGCTGGGGCACCACTGCATGTGCTGAGACATGTAGCAGACCCATGCCACAAGCCACCTGATCGCACGGGGTAGTGCATGTCCTTCTGCTAGCCACGTGTCCCAGAGTCTCCAAAACAGTCAGGATCCAAAGCGAGCTTGATTATCTTGTATTCTCAGAACGTTCCTGGTGATCAATTCATGGAGTTTTAAAAGTTCATTAAAAAATTCATTGAATAATTAAGGAAATAGAGATCTCTTTGTGGCTATTTCATGAGCAGAAAGAAAGGTTAAATTCATGAGATAAATTATTCATTGTGAGTTATTCACTCAGCTTTAATAGTTTGTAATTCTATAAAGAGCTTTGCTTAAGGAATGCACTATATAAATCAATCAATAGCTTTAATAATATGCAGGAAGGATTTTCTCCTTTGTGATCTGCTTTTCAATAAATTGTACCCTCTTGACACTTCAACTACCATCATATGACCATTCTTCTAGCCTCCACTGCCCCAGCCTGTCTATCACCGGGCCACAGCTGTGACATTCAGACACCAGGCCTCCTCCCTCCCACCACCTTAACCCATTGCTCTTAAGGATCTATCAGTGCTTTTATGTACCTTTAGCCTCCCCTTTACAGATCTATTTTGTTAAGAATTCAAAAAAAGTCACAACTGCATACATATGGGGATACATATAAAGCTATACGCATGCGCTCACGCACACTCACACATACACGGTTTTGCTGCTGCACAGTTTAGCTGCATCATGGGTATATGGTAAGCTGAGCATCATGACACAGGTTTCACGCTGTCAAGTCTGAACCTGAACTTTGCAGTCTCGGAGTAGAGATGCTGAAGAATCCCTCATCCAAACTGCAGAGCCAGCAAGAACATTGTGCCCACCCTGCTTGGGGGAATGATTCTTAGAGGAGATAGAGCTAAGCCTGAGCCAGCTCGGAGGTCCAGCAGGGTTGCACGACACTAAAGCTGCAACAACGCCTGTGTCAAGGAGTGGGAGCTCCTTGGCAGATGCCCCTGGTGCTGGGCAGGTTTGTGCAGCAGATGGATACCCTGTCATAGGCTTGGATTATTTAGTCTGGAGGAGACTCAGGGGAGACCTTATCACTCTCTACAACTACCTGAAAGGAGGTTGTAGGGAGGTGGGAGTCCATCTCTTCTCAGGAAAAAAAAAAAAAAAGGTACCAATAGAACAAGAGGAAATGGCCTCAGGTTGCACCAGGGGAGTTTCAGGTTAGACATCAGGAAGAATTTCTACATGGAAAGAGTAGTCAAGTATTGGAACAGGCTGCCTGGGGAGGTGGTGGAGCCCCTGTCCCTGGCAGTGTTCAAGAAACGTGCAGATGAGGTGCTTAGGGACATGGTTTAGCAGCTGTGGTGGTGAAGGTCTTATGGTTGATGACCTTGAAGGTCTTTTCCAACCATAATGATCCTATGATTCAATGATACTCTAAGCACCAGGTGAAGCTAGTGTGAACATGCACATCCAGGCCAAAAGGCCATGCAATCTTCTTGACATCCAGGGCCATCCAAAGGCAGCAGGGTAGCAGGGGAAACGCGAAGCTCTTGAGGCTGCAGGCTTTGGCTATCGCTGGAAAAGTCTTTCCTGCAGAACGATGTCAGCCACTGTACTGGATTAGCACCCCTGTCCTTGATTTTATAACTGAATGGCATGGATTTCTTGTCCCAGTTTGGAAAAGAGGCCAATGCCCTTCCCTCTATCCCAGGCCCTTTTGTCCAATCACTCATCAGTGCAACTTCATACTCAACTAAGATCCTAATTTTGATCCTCCAGCTTTTCTCCACTTTATACACTTATGAATACTAGGATATGGTGACATGCATATTATTATATTCCAGCTAAATATTTTTCTCCTTAGTGAGCTAATTTCAAACTTTTTTTTTCATGAGTGGAATTAAACTTCTAACATTAAACTTCTAAACATCAATAAACTCCCCCCAAATTATTTAAACTGACATAAATTAGATTCTTTAAGGCATGATTTTAGATTGAATTACTGGATTGAATTTTAGATTTGGCTGGAAATCTCACAACTTCAGATTCCCTTGAAATATTTATTCAAGCTTAGGTGGGCCAACAAAATTTCATTTTGTATAGCCATTTCAGTACTTTTATTTCCGGTTCAAAACAGACCCAGAAAGTGCAAAGAAAAGTGAAGTGTCCGTAATCAACTTTTTCTCTCAGTCAATATTTCAGCTTGAATCCATCTTTCTTCATTGTATAACTCAATCTGTACCCTGTAATTCAGATGGGGATATTTAAAAGGCTTCTACAGTGCCTTTAATAAGTCTGTTCAGCTGTATGTGTCTTATTTTTTCAAGCCTTGTAGATATTATTCATTCTTTTGTTGACTAACACACTCGAACCCTATACTTTTCAACGGATTATACTTTTTAGAGTTGGTCACTAATTCCTTCTCATTTTCCAAGCATCCAGTCTGCCATCTGTAGAAATACCGAATATCATCACTGCAGCTGAATGCAGTGGGATGTAAATGTCGAACGCATGTGGTACTGTATAATATTCAGTACACTGAAAACAGCACAAGTAATCTAAATAATACAGAAGACATGAGGCTAAGACTGAGCCATTGACCTGATGGGATGCAACAAAATTTAAAGGAAATGCGCACATAACGAATACTGCTCATCTCATACAGCAAATGAGGAAGGTATCCCATGGAAAAAAGATAGGATGCAAATCATATTACTAAAGACCGTACCCTAATGTGTCTACACCAAAAGGGCAGACTTAGATTACATGTGCACAATCAACCTTTGATTTTTTTCTCTTAGGTTTTCTGGTCTTTCATTTTGCAATCTCAATACCGTTCTTTGCAAGCAGAATTTGTATGTGCAACATGTATATTTTTTTCTAACTCTAAACCAGCCTTCTAATTTTTATTTTAAAACATCTGTATTGTACTCAGCCCTCTAGCAAAAAAATAAATAAAATGATCAGCCAGGTTTTACTCTATCTCAGCAACCTATCAAATAGGCAGGTACAAAATATATTGTATTTTTTAAAGTGTGTAACAGACAGATTAGTCAGAGAGATGTATTGACAGTGAGGGAACAAATCTGACCTGACAGAGCCTGAGTTTAACCTTTTAAGCACTCATCCTGAAATCTGTGAACCTACCATACCAAGTGGTTCACTGTGTATTTGTACTGTTCCTGTATTATATATAGTTTTAATACTCTGCAAAATAAAAGTGATGAACCATGTCTGGTATTTTATTGGACTCCTAAACTATTATGAGTTAAGTATGATAGATGCTCCGCTCCGCTCTTCTGACTAAGTTTTTTTTTTTTTTTTTCTGGCTCAGTCACAGAGCGTTTCCATTAAAAGCTGAAGACCCCATCTCTAACCCTGGCAATACCTTCTCCACATGATTAATTATTTTACACATTCTGTAGTCCATTAGGGAAGTGTCTGATGGCCTCAGGACACAGATATCTGGCCTTTATATGCATTATTTTGCCAACACCTTTTTCTTCTCTGTCCTAACAGAATGAAATAGGAAACACCATATTACTTTGGTTTTCAATTGCTGTATGTTTGCTCTATTTCTAATTAAGATTTTTCATAAAACTCATTAGCTTGCTTTTTCAATAGCATTTCAAATGTATGTGTCATTGCAGCCATTTAACGTCTATACAAATTTATCTGTTCTACATACAAAGAGTTTTTTTTTTAATTCAATTATCTTAACTAAAGACAAATATCTTACCAAAATACCAGATGCTTCCAGAAAAATATGCAAGATTAGTGAAGACTCTAGAAAAAAATGTGTTTATCTTATCAGAAGACAGGACCAAATATTAGTTTCAATAATGATAATGTGAACTAGAGAAAAGATGGAGACAGCAAGATCAATAGCTCCAGTGGTCTGTTTTCTTCTACTTGGGTAGTTCTAGTGGGAAAAAAAAGGGACATACATGTATTTTATTTGCTGTGATAAAAGCTAAGTCTTGCCTGAAAAAATCCATTATTCACTTTCTGCATTTCAGATGCAAAATTATAAATCTTCAGTTAAGCTGATGCTGAAATATGAGGCAAACTCAAGGTTATTTCCTATATAATTCAGAATATTGCGAAAGATATTTCTATTTTCAAAAAAAAAAAAAAAAAAAAAAGCAGAACTGAAGAAAACAAAGTTAATCTTGGCTGCAGTTAAATCCTTTGAGTTAAACCACTGTGAAAACCTCCTCTTCTTTCAAAAAATCCAGGATCCCACTCAGCACACTGTCTGGAAGAGAAAAAATATCACAATATCTTCCTTAGGTTGTTCTTTTGCATCAAATTATCTGAATTATTACAATGGACAGGAAATTACAGAAAATAAAACAAAAAACAAACAAACAAAAATTTCTCTTGATCCAATATTAACTTAAGCATATTCAGGAAAAAAAAAAAAAAAAAAAGGTCTAAACTTGAAAGCTCCAGACAATACCAGATTTATTCCTTGACTTGCAGTTAAATTGCATGTGTTACAGATCATGGGTTCAGGATCTCAGGGTTCAGGATCCTTTCATTCCCAGGTGTAGATGGCAAGATCTGAGGCAAAAGGATCGCATAAGAGGGTTGAACATCAAGGTGTGTTGGTCTTTTCTCAGATGAAGCTATGGTGACTATATATCTGATTTTGGAGTCTCACTAGACTCCTAAATATATAGATATATATAAATATCGATGTAGCAGACACAGATTTCAGCTACGTAAACTAATGCCCTTAAACATTATTTCCTACAGATCAATTTGACTGAATCCTTTTTAACAAAGGTGAAGCACTTTTCCACTGAAAGCATCTTTTATGCTACTGTTGGAACTCACTGCATGATTCGTCTCAGTCCTGCCCCTACTTAATACCACAGTACAGTAAGATCATGTCACACCTACACCTTCAGCAAAAAAAATCACCTTCTGTCTGAGGACTTCATCCTCTGTCATCCCAAACTGTTCTCAACTGTTAAATTCCTGGTGCTTTGACTAGTTTGTTTCCAAAAGGAAATACATCTAGCTTCAGTCTAGGAATCTATTAAGTAGACATCCATGTCTCACCTAATCACTTTAGGTTCTCTTTAAAGTTGTTGAGGAGAAATATGCTCTTAGACTGAGATTCACATTCTAGGCATCTACACTGGTGTAAGATAAATTGCAATTTATATTTGACAGTTCCTTTTCATTGACTGCAAAGGGATTTTAAACAACTAGTCTAAATGTAGACATAATAGATGTAACCAACATGTGGTTGGTTAAAACAAACAAGAAGAGATTATTTTTTTTTAAATCTAGATGCAATATCCCTTAATCTACCATATAAATTAACTCTGCCTTGGGATATACTTGAACCAAGATTTCAGTTTCTGTTTTTATATCCACAAGAGCAAATTATAAATGAAAACTTTTCTTTGAAGGAAATATTGACATTCATTCCATCAAATTGGAATGAAAAGCAAAGCATGGACTTTCCTCATGGAACTAAAACCCTTTAATAGTGCTAAATGGGCCATCATTTTTTTTTTTCCTCTGAATAATGTACAGTTTAAAAATAATGTTAAGAATATTTTAATGGAAAATAAAATTAAAAATATTTGACGTCACATCAAAGGAGAAAGTTGAAATAACTCAACACAGTGTGATTTAGAAAACTTAAGGTAGCCACCTAAAGTAGGGCAGATGACTCATGTCCTAGATGCGCTAAGCTCTCTCTGTTGACTGTGGTGGCATACTTCTCATTCAGATGTCCAATACTAGACCTGTGCCAGCTTTCTGTGATTATGTTTATAGCTCCTATACAAAAGCATAAGTTTGAGTCTTCCGCCCAACAGCTCTGACCCCCCAGGTCTGGACTACTCCTGGCCACGCTGGTGGCGTGGGAGCCTTGCCCATCCTGGAGATGCATCATGGTTTGGCTGATTTGCAGCAGAACCGTGTCATGGTGTGAACCATCACATCATCTGTGTGAGTACTGTGGATATCAATATTGCTCTCTGCACACATTAATAGCTGACATCGGTAGCTCAGAGCACTTATCATTTGAAAGTCCCAAGACAGGAATATAGACAGAAGAATAACCATGGGCCTGTCCATTTACACTCATGGTTGTCTTCTCTCCAATTTTCTTCTGGGGGAGACTTCTCTTTGTTTCTGCCCTCTCTAGCATTTCTGCATTTCTCATCTATTCTTTTTGTCCCTACCCTCTCTGTTGCATTACACCAATGCCATAGAAGGCTTCTGAGTTATGTGCAAATCAGAATACAGAATTTGCACTTAGCTGAGTTAAAGCAGTAGATATGATTTAAGTGTCTTTCCTGCTTAGGTTTTACATTCCCAGGTACCGTTTGTCCTGGGAAGGCAAAAGCCATGCGAGCTGTTAATAAATATATAAATAAATAAAAGACAAGGCATTCTTTTTTTTTTTTTTTTTCTGAAGGCTGTATTTTATAGTGTGTCTGGGACTGCCACTGACTTCTGTAATGGGCCACATGTATGAAGCATCTCTGAAAAATGAGGCATTACATCTTTACTTTTCATTCTGGAACCAGCCAAGATGTTAAATAAGTTCCTAACTGGTTCAGAGATGCTCTTGGTTCCAGTATTCCTTTTTTATAGCATGTGATATTACACCTGGAGCTGTTCATTAATATATTTTAAAGATGTATTTGGTCTTGGTTATAGTTCTTTCTATATGTGGCTCTGCAAATGATCTGCCATTCCACATCCAAACCTCTTCTCCCTCTGAATACCTGCATTACGTTTTTACTTTGACAGACTTTTCAATTAAATTTGATTTTTTTTTAATTCCTTTTTCCTTTACAACTAGGTGTATAAGTGACTAGTTTATATAACTTTCAGAGGGATTTTTTTTTCTTTTTTTTAGATCATAGACCTATAGGGAATATGTAGCTAATTTAAAATACTTCAGTTTTACACTGTAATGCTCCATAAAGGAATGACACTACAAGTTACATCAAACAAGCAAACATTTGTTATGGGAACAGTAAAATTTACTTTTCACAAAAGGAGCCTACAGTAATAATGCATTCAATTCTATTTCCCAGAATGCTTCTTAAGTATGTTAATAAAGTCTTTATTGTGTCTGCTTATAAAAGTCGCCACCATTTCCCATTAGAAAGTCTCTGTTTATTCATCAAACATTTACTGACAGTGACTGCTGGGAGCAGGCTCAGATTTCCACTCCATTACACGTTTGTGGCATAAAACACATTAATTATAGATATATTACAATATTCAACTCATTGAGGAAAAATTAGATGATCAAGGCTCATTTTCCTTGACAATAAGCAAGTTAATGAAAATACTAATTACCTGATGATGAAGTGGAGCCTTCAGGATTGAACGCTTAGCATCTGTAGAAGAGCCCCGTGAATCTAGTACAGAATATTAAAGCCAGAAGCACTGGAAGTCTAAAGGGTGGTTCATGAGGTCATCATGCACCCTTTAATCACAGGACAAAGAGTACTTACTTCATAATATAAACTTTTATATGCCACTTTGATGGATGTCATGAAAAGCCACACAAGCATAGTGTTCACTTAAAACTAATTCTTTTCATGAACTGATCTTTTTGTGAATTAATAGTTACATTATCCAGCTCAACTTCTTAAAAAGGACCTAGCAACAAAAACTTTCAGCATAAGGAGGCATGAGAACACTTTGAGATGAAAAAGAAATAAGGCATAGTCATAAGACTTCTTTCATTTTCAGATAAAGTCGTCATCAAAACTACTGGCATAAGTTAAGCCATTACAAATGCAGACGGAGTCTCCTTTTAATTTATTTTTCTCTCTCTTGCTTCTGTGTTTGTATAATTCTCTTTTGCACGTTCAGCTTAGACTGCAAATCACAATGACTAAAATGATAGGGTCATCTTTTTGTTTCTTTCCAAGATCAATTTTTACTTCTCATCTGTTTTTGATAGTTCACCAATATGTGCACATAACTACTGGTCTGGGTGGTTCACAGAATCACAGAATGCTTGAGGTTGGCAGGGACCTCTAGAGATCATCTAGTCCAACCTCCCTGCTCAAGCAAGGACATCGAGTTCCTTTCACTCTGGACTATATATTCAAAAGCATTCCACAACATTGGGTGCCCTGGTGTTACTGCCAGAGCTGTCGTTACATTTATTTAAGTCAGTTTACTTTTTCTCCAAACACTGTGCTTCAAATTAGCTTCTTAACAATTAAATACACTAACATACTACTTCAACTTTTGGTCTTTCCTAAATAGATAAATGGTAAATAATGAGAAAATAATTCTAAAGTAGTGCTTATTTTCTGAATTATAGTGATAATCTTGTTTGATTAGCAAATTCCCTTCTTAAATCTTCTACAGGTATAAGCAATGTAACACCTGATAAAATAATACAATTATCTTCTAACTGTATCAATTTTTTTAGGTTGAAAATTTTAGGATGAAAATATCCTCAGTGTGGCTCATTTTACAGGCATCTATTTTTTAACAGATTGTTCTTCTTGTGAAAATATAAAACTATATAAACTTGATAAGCTCATTCCCAAGAGTGGGATAGTAGGGAATTCATAGAGCATGAATAACCGTATTGGTAAAGATGTCTACACTGTATGACTAGGCTTCATTGAAATACCATGTAGGACTTGAGCACACTTTTCATTTTAAAGCATCTTACATTTATGCTTACAACACGCAGTTTATCACATGTAAACCTTGTTTGTTCAATAAACCATTTTGCAGGCCTGATTACTGTTTCGTAGCTAGGTGATGTCTGTAGCAACTTTCTAAACTAGCCAATCAATATCACTTCTCGTATAACAGGAAAATGTCTCTGTAACAACATTCCAGCAACTTTCCAAAGCATTTCAAGCAATCAGTTCTGAGATCTTTTGAATAAATGTATTTAAAAGGTTTCCTTCATCTCATTCCTTGCAATATGTGTTTTTGTACCACTTTTTCAGAAATCACTGGCAATGAACCTATACTGAAGAACAGGATGGTTTTCACCTTCATAAAAGACAAGGCTTGCAACTTGGACTTTTCTTGTTATTAATGTTTAAAATGTCTCTATATGTGGAATTATATTGAAGCCCATATTTTATACCTCTGAGTTTTTGCTAAAATGGGACAAAGACAGCATGAGTATTATGGGCACTTGGAAATCACCTAGGGAAAAAGAAAGTAGCTACAAATATGCCCACTCTGTAGATGCGGGGATGATTTAAAAGAAACTTCCTTCAGAATTTCCTTCTAACATGAATAACATTTCTTTATTTTGCTGACTGACTAAATCTACTTCTTATACAAAGAAGCTTCATATACCAAGGAGGGTGAAGGAGAATATTTGGAATGAAAAGATGAAAGCTGTAAGTCTCAGGTCAACCCTTGCCACCATTTGTTCTGCCATAGACAACTGCTATTTTTACAGAATCACAGAATGACTGAGGTAAAGGAAGGGACCTCTAGAGATTATCTAGTCCAACCTCCCTGCTCCAGCAGGGACACCCAGAGCACGGGGCACAGGGTGGCAGCCAGGCGGGTTGGGAAGGTCTCCAGAGAAGGAGCCTCCACAGCCTCTCTGGGCAGCCTCTTCCAGGGCTCTGGCACCCTCACAGCAAAGAAGTTCTGCCTCATATAGAGGGGAAACTTCTTGTGTTTCAATTTGCATTACCCCTTGTTCTGTCACTGACAACCACCAAAAAGAGTTCGGCCGCATCTTCTTTAAATCCTTCCCTCAGGTATTTGTACATATCGATAAGATCACTTTTCAATCTTCTCTTCTGCAGGCTAAACAGGCTCAGCTCGCTTAGTCTTTCCTCACACAATAGATGCTCCAGTCCCTTCATCATCTTTGTTGCTCTACGCTGGACCCTCTCTAGAGGCTCCACGTCCCTCTTGTCCTGGGGAGCCCAGAATTGCCCCAATACTCCAGGTGTGGCCTCACCAGAGCTGAGCAGAGGGGCAGGATCCCCTCCCTCCCCCTGCTGCCAACACTCCTCCTCATGCAGACCAGGAGCCCATTGGCCTCTTGGCCACGAGGGCCCTTTGCTGCCTCATGGTCAACTTGTTGTCAGCCAGGACTCCCAAATCCCTCTCCGTGGAGCTGCTTTCCAGCAGGTCAACCCCTAATCTGTCCTGGTGCCTGGGGTTATTCCTCCCCAGGTGCAGGACCCTGTTCTTTTCCTTGTTGAACCTCATGAGGTTCCTCACTGCCCCGCTCTCCAAGCTGTCCAGGTCCCTCTGAATGGCAGCACAGCCCTCTGTGTCGGCCACTCCACCCAGTTTTGTGTCATCTGCAAACTTGCTCAGGGTGCACTCTGTCCCTTTACCTAAGTCATTGATGCAAATTGAGCAGCACTGGGCCCAGTACTGACCCCCGCAGGACACCACTGGCCACAGGTCTCCAACTAGACTTGGTCCCATTTATCACCACCCTCTGAGCGCTGCCATCCAGTCTGTTGTTAATCCACCCCAACGTCCACTCATCAAACCCACATTTCCTGCGCTTCCCCATGAGGATGCTACAGGTGTCAAAAGTCTTGCTGAAGTCAAGGTAGACAACATCCATGGCTCTCCCTTCATCCATCCAGCTAGTCATCCACGTAGAAGGCTACCAGCTAGGTCAACCATGACTTCCCCTTCTTGAATCCATGCTGACTACTCCTGATTATCTTCTTTTCCTTCACATGCCTAGAGACGGTCTCTAGGATGAGCTGCTCTATCTCCTTTCCAGGGATAGAGATGAGGCTGACCAGCCTGTAGTTTCCCAGGTCCTCCCTTTCACCCTTTTTGAAGACTGGAGTGACGGTGGTTTCTTCCAGTCCTCAGGCACCTCCCCTGCCTGAGGACTGGACCTCTCGAAGATGATGGAGAGTGGCTGAGCAATAACCCTCGTCAGTTCCCTCAGCACTCTTGAGTGCATCCCATAATGTCCCATGGATATATGGGTGTCCAGTTTGCCTAAATAATCTCAAACTCAGTCTTCCTTGACCAGCGGAAAGTCTTTCTCTCCCCCGGTTTTCTCTCCTGTCTTCAGGCTCTGTAGTTCATGGAGACCAGCCTTAGCAGTAAAGACAGAAGCAAAGAAAACATTTAGTAACTCTGCCTTCTCTGCATCCTCTGCCACCAAGACACCCTCCCCATTTGGCAGCAGATCCACATTTTCCCTAGTCTTCCTCTTGCTGCTGATGTATTTCATAGAATCATAGAATGCTTAAGGTTGGAAGGGACCTCTAGAGATCATACAGTCCAACCCCCCTGCACACGTAGGGTCACCTAGGACATGTGGCTCAGGACTGGGTCCAAGCGAGTTGGGAAGGTCTCCAGAGAAGGAGACTCCACAGTCTCTCTGGGCAGCCTCTTCCAGGGCTCTGGCACCCTCATTGTCAACAATTTTTTCCTTAAGTTCCTGTGGAACTTTTGATGTTTCAGTTTGTGGCCGTTTCCTCTAGTCCCATCAGTGGCCACCACTGAGAAGAGGCCGGCCCCATCCTCCTCACTTGAGGTCCTTATAGACACTGCTCAGGTCTCCTCTCAGCCTTCTCTTCTCCAGGCTGAACAGGCCCAGCTCTCTCAGCCTTTCCTCATAGGGCAGATGTTCCAGGCCTCTCATCATCCTCGTAGCCCTGTGCTGGACTCTCTCCAGCAGCTCCACATCCCTCTTGTACTGGGGAGCCCAGAACTGCACACAGCACTCCAGGTGTGGCCTCCCCAGGGCTGAGTAGAGGGGCAGGATCCCCTCCCTCGACCTGCTGCAGACGCTCTTCCTAATGCCCCCCAGGATCCCCTTGGCCTTCTTGGCCATGAGGGCACTGCTGCCTCATGGTCAACTTGTCGTCCACCATGACGCCCAGGTCCCTCTCTGCAGAGCTGCTCTCCAGCAGGTCGGTCCCCAGCCTGTGCTGGTGACTGGGGTTATTTTTCCCCAAGTGCAGGACCTTGCACTTGGCCTTGTTTAATTTCATAAGATTTCTCATTGCCCAGCTATCCAGTCTGTCCAGGTCCCTCTGGATGGCAGCGCAGCCCTCTGGGATATCAGCTCCTCCTCCCAGTTTGTTATCGTCAGCAAACTTGCTGAGGGAGCACTCTGTGCCTTCATCCAGGTCGTTGATGAATGAATTGAACAGGACTGGACTGAGGACTGACCCCTGGGGGACACCGCTAACCACAGGCCTCCAACTAGACTCTGCGAAAGTATTTGTAGAAACCCTTCCTGTAGTCCTTGACATCTCTTGCCAGCTCTAATTCCAAACAGGCCTTGGCCTTCCTCGTTGCATCCCTGCATTCTCTGACAATGTTCCTATATTCTTCCCACATAGTCTGACCCTTCTTCCACATTGTGTATGCTTTCTTTTTCTCTTGAAGTTTTCCCAAGGACTCCTTGCCCATCCATGTAGGTCTGCTGTCCTCCTTGCTTGACTTCTTCCTTGTAGGAATGCACTGATCCTGAGCTTGGAGAAAGTGGTACTTGAATATTAGCCAACTCTCCTGGACCTCCTTTCCTTCTAGGGCTCTGGTTGATGCGATTCCTCTAAGGAGCTCCATGAAGAGGTCAAAGTTAACTCTCTTAAGTCCAAGGTTGCAATCCTACTTCTTGTCCAGCTCCTTCCTCACAGGATCGTGAATTCCAACATCTAATGGTCACTGCAGCCAAGACTGCCCTAACCTTCACCTTTCCAACTAGACCATCTCTGTTTGTTAGTAACAGGTCCAGGAGCACCTCTCTCCTCGCTGGCTCATCAACCGCCTACACCAAGAAGTTATCTGCTATGCTCTGCAGGAACTTCCTGGACTGTCAGTTCCCAGCTGCGTGGTTATCCCAGCAGACATCAGGGTGGTTGAAGCCCCCCATAAGGACCAGGGCCTGTGACTGTGGGCTTCTTGCAGCTGCCTGGAGAAGGCCTCCTCCACTTCCTCTCCCTGGTCAGGAGGCCTGTAGTAAACAGCCAGCACAGTGTCACCCCTGTTGGCCTGCCCTTTAATCCTCACTCACAGGCTCTCGACTCACATTTCATCCTCCCCTATGCTGAACTCCACATATGCCAGATGCTCTCTCACATAAGACCAACTCCACCACCTCACCTTCCTGGTCTATCCTTCCTAAAAAGCCTCAAGTCACCCATGGCCACGTTCCAGTCATGAGAGCTGCCCCACCATGTCTCAGCAATTGCTGTGAGATCATGGTCCTGCAATCGCACATGCATCTCCAGTTCCCCTTGTTTATTCCCCATGCTGTGTGTGTTTACATAGAGGCCTTTGAGTTGGGCTCCCAATGTGCCGCTCCTTCTAGCTGGGGCAGCTGCAACTGGACTATGTGGGCCCTCAGTAGCTCTCCTGCGCCTGTTTTCTCTTTTCCCTCTCCAAGCTTTGGATTGCTGACTCTGCGGTTAGGCTGCTGTGAGTGGCATGGCATGCCATCCCCTACCTTATCACCTGCTTCCCGAGTGATCGCCCCCTCCCTCCTCAAATCCAGTTTAAAGCCCTCTCGATGAGCCCTGCTAGCTCCTGACCCAGGACCCTCTTCCCCCTTTGGGAAAGATGAATCCCATCCGATGCCAGCATGCCTGGTGCCAGGTGAGGCCTCCTATTGCCGAAAAACCCAAAGTTGTGGCGATGACACCAGTCACGGAGCCACATGTTAACGGACTGTATCCTCCTGTTTCTTTCCATATTGCTGCCAGCATTAGGAAAAATGGAAGAAAGGATGACCTGCATGCCCAGGTTCCTGATCATCTGATCCAATTCCCTGGAGTCTTTTTTGATTGCCCTCAGACTATGTGTTGCCACTTCCTCTCCTCCCACATGTAGGACCAGCAGCGGATAATCGTCTGTGGGTTGAAGCAAATTGGGAAGAAATTGGGAGTCCTGGTGATGTTCTTAACCCAGGCCCCAGGAAGGCAGCAGACTTCCCTTAGAGGAGGGTCCCTTCTACATATTGGACCCTCTGTTCCCTGTATTGAGGAATCCCCCACAACTATAACCGGCATTTTTTTCCTTCTGCCAGTGGTCATAATATGGTGACTTGGCCTTTATGACCTTGTTAATATTTTGGGAGGAGAGGGACTCTCGCCTTCACCATTCATTGATTGCCCTTTTCCTCCAGGCCCACGTGCCTATTGGATGGGGGTACCTGGTAGGGTGAGATGGGAGAAGAAGGATTTCTTCTGCCAGCTCGAGCCTGGACTTTTTCCATTCACTGTCAGCCTGGTTTCTTCTCCCTTGTGTTGGCTGGGGAATGGAATCTGTATTTTTTTGTTGTTGGGATCTTCCCGGTGCCTGCTCATGTTTTTTGGAGGCCAGAGCCTGGCACCACCACTCTACTCTATCTCTCTTCCTCCTGAGTAGCCAAGCATCTAGTCCCTTAGCTTTTTTTTTTTTTTTCACTGACACCCATGCTTACATACCCTGTTGTCTTTTTACATTCTTCCACATTTAATTGATTTTCAGTCCTTGAAATTCTTCATAAATATTTCTGTATCTTTATTTATTCACCTTACTGTTTCACAGAGGAACAACTCCCCTGAAAAGGATCATATATTGGGAAAAGAATTTTTAGGCAGTATAAAAGAGGAATATCAAATTGTATTATATGCAATATGAAGTTTTGATATACAAAGTTCAGGCACATTTTTTACACGAGCACTCACTGGGTTTGTAATGCAAAAAAAAAAAGCTATTCAGACTAGCCTGGAAATCTTTATCAAGGAAAAAGTGTTCTCATTGATACAACAGTGTGGCAGTAATCATGGGAAGACTATTTAGAATTTCAAATTTGTAAAAGATCTATCCTTTGTGTGTAAATTTGGGTCTATCTGAAAAACATGAAAGATTCAGAAGAATTTCACAGGAAATAATAGATTCCCGCTGTGTGACATCACGTAAAATATTTTCAACAGGACATTTAAGAAACTGTTGCCAGCAGTTTTATAAGCTCTGTAAAAGTGACCACATTTTACCCAAATCAATAATCAGAATTATCGTTTACACCAACAGAAAATTTGTGTAATTCCCTGTCACTGAGTCAAGTCAGCATGCTGTGATATATCTGCCTCCATTTCATGAGCAGTTAACCACAGTTGGAAAACAGTAGTCCACATGACTGGTAAAGTAGAAAGCAGAGAGATCTATTTTTTGCATTTATTGTAAATACAGAAGGACAAATTTTGGAAACAGATTTGTCTCAGAGATATAATAGGATAACATTTCTGACAAAGAAATATGAAAAAGGCATTTCAGACAATATGATGAGGAAACTGGCAGTGTACTACCAGTATGGGAGTACAACCGGCAGTGTACTACCATTTTCTTTACAAGCAGAAGAAACTCTCTTAAATTTTGTTTTAATTATGGTTCAACATCAGCCACCATTATAGTTTTGCAGCTGAAGTGTGAGGCTTAACCTGCTTTTCCAGGACATATTTGTTTCTCTTAAAAATAAGGAAAATTTCAGGATGTTTAGAAATGACAGTGACTAGGAGATTTATCTCACCTAAGTGTAGCCAACGAAAAGTAGAGCAACCCAAATCTCAGATGAATATCCTGCCAGAGAAGAGATTTAAGCTGGTCCCCATGCTTAGGTTTAGCTGCAGTGGATCTCCCTGTCCAATGGTCACAGCTTGGACATGCTGCCATATTCAAGACCTCAGAAATGCTATGTGATCTGGTAGCATAAGTAAAACTATTTAATAAGTAACCTACCAGCATGGGAATCGGTTGCTTGATCATACATGACTAGTCCCTTTGGAAATGGCCTAGACTATCCCTTCTAGCCTCAAGCTGCCATCCCAAATGGCTGCCAGTTTTCTGTAGGTCCTGTCTATATCAAACCCGGCATATGGAGGTATCTCCCATTCCCTAGGACATTTCCAATGGAACTAAAGACAACCGCTTAAAAAACTGTCCTAAACTTCCGATCAAGAGTCTAAAATTATATGAGTGTTGGACATGGTGTACAGTTCCCCCATAGCACACTGTGCTTTTTTAGTGAGCCTTCTGAGTGTCTTTAGGTGTTTACGTGGGAGGATGGGATAGTAGAGCAGTTCTTTTTAAACAGCTAAGCAGCTTAGGTGCCCGTTTTCCGTTGAGATCAAGAGAACATAGGCACCTAACACATTAAGTAGTTCTAAATATTTTATCTGCATCTTTCAATAATTTATAATTTTAGAAATCCTACCTTTCGCAGTAAAAATGAACCAGTATTAACAGCTTAAGCCTATTCACATTTTTTCCAGTAAAAACAAACTAAAAGCAGAAATCATTCAGATTTCTCCTTTTCAACATAAACACCAGCCCCTTTTATATTCAATTCCATCCGTGAAAAGCCTGAGTAAAAAGTCTTTAGTGTTACAGGGGGTGAATGTACAAATTTTAAAACACAGTAAGTACGAGTGTGTGTGGTCTTCAAAGATGATTCAGACATCAGCACTCTCATTCTTAATGATGGTGGTATGAGTCTGGACAGAAATGTCTCTCCTGTGAGCATTAATTACTGTAGCACTGATTACGCTTGTTTGATACTTTTTATTAGGGGGCCTGATTCCTAAGAAGGCATTTTTATACTTTTTACATTTCCTCTGCATATTTTTGGACATTGATTTCACTTCTCAATCTCATATAAATGAGAACTCACTACAAAGATGACAGAGAAATAATACTGAAAAAGGCATAAAGTGATGCCTAATCTGATTGAGCCGAGTCCTGAATCTTATCAGTGGAAAATCAGGGATGCTACTTAACACCTTCTACATTGTTGTATTTCTAATAATTTTTCTTGAATCAATATCTCAGAGAAAAAGCTCACATTAATCCACCATAATACTGTCCCAAAAAAACATTTTATCTCTCTCTTCACTGACTTTTTAAAATCATATCTGTGTTTAAAATAGGAGATATATTTTCCCACTGCTAATGTGTTAGATATTTTTGAAACAGAGGCACATTTTTCTTCACTAGTTTAATCTCTAACATTCTCAAAGCCTTTAGAGGCTTACTGCCAACTCTAGATATTTGTTAATGTGATTTTTGTGACCTGAACATTTTTCTATATTTTTATCCCTCCAGCATGGCATGTTACATTTAAGTTAAAAAGACTGTGGGGATGCAAAGAAGGAGTTATTGTGCTTGAGTCTGAAGTTAAATTCTAATGTTTACAAAGAACAAGTTGAAAAGAAATTAATGTCTTATTTCATAAAGCTGCTAATTTTAACATTTAAAATATAATACTTGCAAAAGAATGAAGGGAAAGAAAGGAAATAGTCTTATCTCCAAAATTCTTTCTTCTTTATACATAGCAGCTGCCCCAAGACACGTTATACTGCCTGCTTTAATTTGTCTTTAATATCAGATGTGCCTTATTGATTTCTTCTGTGTATGTTTTCATTCTGAATAATTCAGAGGCACAATTTTTTTCCATTATGGTCAATAGCCAGAGAAAATTCTGAAGATAATCAATTGAGCTCTGCCTGACGATTACTAGTGTTGATATCCCCTGAAGTGAGGGAGTAGAAAAGGGCAGGGATAAAATGACATAGCAGTCAATCAGTGCAATCAGTGGATGTATCAACACTGGCTCTAGGAGGAGAGCCCGATCCATACCTAGGGTCCATAATGACTCCTAAAAGTTCAGATGTTTGACTTTTTGTCATATGCTACAGCAGATGGACCATGTTAGACCAGATTCAAAAGACCTTCCTGTCTTCTCTCTCTCTGCATTTGTTAGGGTCATAAAAAAGCTGCATTGCATAATTTACCTAAGACACTCTTTATTTTACTTTTTTTTTTCCTTTTTGAAGCCCTTTAATCAAAAGCCTCTTTTCCCTTCATATAAATGACCAAGATGAGTATTTGATCAACAAATGCTTACAAAAAAAACCCAAAAGATTATTTTGTTCTGTAGATCTTCTTTTTAATCAGAAACCATATATGACCACCCCAGAAAATCCCATCACATCCTTCCACGTAATGAGGATGTGTCACATTCAATTTATAGTGGAAAAGTGTTTGTTTTTGTTTTTTTTTTTCCAATTTCAGATGAAGCTGCAAATAGCGGCTGACAAACCATAGGGTGAAGCAGTGCGTAGCTACTGAGTTGAGGCTTGATGCAACTTCAGCTGAAGTCAAGGCAAGAATCTGACTAACAGTAAGCACATCTATATACATCTATCTGTGCAGTTCTACTTGGGTGCATATTTCCAGGCAGTGTCCTATGTAAAGTTATTGCCACACGTACCAGTGAGCAGCATTTGAAGTTCACCATATCTATTCCCTAAATTCACAAAATGGCAATATATGGAATTAATCACTAAATAGCTTTTAACTAAATAGTTTAATGATAATCCAGTGTGTACAAAGTAAAGGAGTAAATTGGCAGCACCAGCTCGGTTTCCCATGGATAACTTATTTATAAATCTCTCTGTGATTTATTATTAATCTCCTTATGCAATAATCACTCATGCATATAAACACGGCTAAGCTTAAAAATTATATTCTGATTCATGTTTCTTTACAAAAGAAATGTTTTGACTATGGAACTCAATTCATCACTATTTTAAAGGTTTTGAAGACATTAAAGTGAAAAATTATGGAAAATAAAATTTTTGATAGTTTCAGGTTTCTTTAATATTTTGCTTTTCATCAAGTTGTTAAGGCAGAAATAACATCAGACTTTTACTCTCAGTTACACATATTACAATTAATCTGAAGCTCTTTGTTTTAATTAGAATTAATTTAATTAGAGTTGATGTAGTTTATTTATAAAACAGAGAACTGGCCCATGGAAAAAAAAATCTCAAAAGTAAAGGTACCACCTCATAAATATTAATATGCTTTCTATGTTACAAACATATGTGATATGCTCCAATTATTTTCTTAAAAGTAGGTCACTATGCATTTTACTCCTGTTTTCCTTATTCCCATGATCACAAAATACGTTATGATTCTTGTTCCACAGTCCCAGAAAACACAACAGGAAAGCAGGAAAGGAAGTTGATGTCTAGAATCAGAACGTACGTGCAGTTGGGATGAAGTTTTTGTACTGTAAATGATCAACTCTGGGCAGCAGTACATGAAGCAATAACCATCTGCTGCAATTGATTAACATGGAAGTGAAGTTGAGGTACTAAATCAATTGCAGAAAAAAAACACTTATTATAAGTCTATTATAGAGCAATGGAGATTTTTACTGTTACTTGAAAGCTGAAACGTGATCTATAAAACATGAAATAGCAGGAAATAATAAAGATAATGTTCCTCTTTCTTTTTCTGTAGAAAGTGACAAGTGCCTTTCAACAGTCTTTCCAGTAGGATGGAAGTCAGTATAACTCAGAAAATGTATGTGTAAAAGTAACAAAAATGGGTCCAGATCCATCTGCTAGTCTGTGGCATGGCACAGCTTGCACTCATGCAGTTAACC
Source organism: Nothocercus julius (assembly GCA_013398735.1). NCBI lineage: Eukaryota > Metazoa > Chordata > Aves > Tinamiformes > Tinamidae > Nothocercus > Nothocercus julius. The sequence continues at coordinate 942,662 of VZSV01000204.1, read as the reverse complement.
TCTCTTCACCTCTAAACACGGTCTGGCCCTTGGCCCTGTTAAGTTTTGGACGACAAACAAGCCAACGAGAACAAAAATGTACCTCTGGCAAATCCATGAATTTAGATAGCAAAGAAAAATTTTAAGAGATTTGACTAAATAGTTTTAAGATTTCAGTGCTGCTTGTCAAGATAAAGTGAATATTTTCAGACTCTGAGGTCAGGACTTACTGCTTCTGATTAAAAGATAGATATTTTGGCTAAGCTAGACTCCACACCCAGGAAAGGGTGCTGGATACTTGCAGCAAGCCATTCCTCTCATCTGTCTAGACACCTTAGACTGGAGTGAATTGTTCTCCAAAGGCAGAAATGCCCGTTTCTCTCCCGTAATGTCATACTCACTGGGGACTATTTTTGTAGCCATATCCCTAAAAGTGGGTGAATGCCCAAGATTGGTGTAGTTTTCATTTCTTCCTTTCTATTCACATCTTCTGTAACACTCAACAATGGATATATTTTTATATTGGGAATAATGTGGATGCGTAAGAGCAAACTTCAAGCCTTTGTGAAAGCCACTTAGTATAGATTTTTTATATAATTCCCCACTTTTCACTCCAAAAGATTCCTATTCAGTTGCTCTTCTAGATTTATGGTAGGCAAATAGCCAAACTCTTTCTCCCTCCAGTACTTCAACAGTGGCAAAAAAAAACGTGTTGCAGTAAAAAGTATTACCTCCATGATACTTCCAAGCTTTGCAAAGCAAAAGCAGAAGCAAAACAAATTAATATGAGATCTTCTGAACTGTAATTTGTGCAACTTTTCTGTACAGCTATCAAACCTTTTGTGTGCACAGATAATGTACCAAGAAGCAGGAGTGTAAGAAAGACGCTTAATTCTTTTCCTATCCCCAACCATTGCTAGATGTTTTATTAGCCATTTCGCAGATGCATGAAGTGCCTTTGTTGTTTTTTTTTTTTAATCTAAGCCGATTTTTGTCAATAGGAGCCATGTTTGTGTAGTTTATTGGTTCTCATCTGATCCAAAAAAAGATGTTGCAAATCATAGAGTCATAGCATCATTAAGGTTAGAAGGGACTTTTAGGGATCGTCTAGTCCAACCCCCCTGCACACACAGGATCTTATTTTTTTACACAACAAAACTTCTTTATTTCAGGGGAAAAGGAAAAAAAATCAGAACTTCTTGGCTCTGAGCCTTTGTCAGAAAGGGTAACCCAGGAGAACTATTAACTGTGGAGTAATCTCTTTCCTCACAGATGTAATATTAATGTAGTTTCTATAGTCTACCTATTAAATGAATTGGAATGAAGGATTTTATCAGACCAAGCTCCTGTGAATAAAATAAATCTTATATAAAATTCACTAATTAAGTATATTATTACCAATAATGTTGCAGTGAGCACATTAGTGGAAGCTGTCTTTCAAGATTGATGCACTTCATCGAGGAAATGATACTAGAAGATAGGAAGTCATAGAGCTAGATTTTTTTTTCAAGCAAGCTGATTTCTTGGTAAAAATTTATATAAAATATGTAAAAGTATATTAAGATAAACAACATCACATTTTAATTATCAATATCAGTTACAGAATGCTTGCTATGTTACAGAACTTCTGTTATTACTCTGAGAGATATTGCCTTTTTCTTATGTTAAGACTCCCTTTTATTAACATCAAGGGAGACTAAGTAAAAATTGTAATTTCACAGATATTTATACTCATCTGAAATCATTTTAAAATGACACTTATTAATAAAGTGTTAGTACCATTTTAATAATATAATCAAATTCAATATAAGTCTCATTACTTCCTCCTACACACTGATTTTAAAAAATAATAATGCACTTTCATAGAACGAGGTTAAAAAATTTGTTGTTACGGAGTTGTTTAAAACAGTCTATAAAGCTGTCTATAAAAGCTGCCTACCTGCATGCCCGCCTTGCTCGTATACATGTGCTTGCACTCCTTAGATCAATAGACTGCAGTAGATGGGAGTTCAAGTTTCCTTAGAGGGAAAGTTTAACGATAGTGCAGGTGAATTCCACTCTCCTAAACGTCTCATAGGATATCTAATCTTCATAAATATTACTGTTTCCCTACTTCTCTTCAGTGCATACAGATACTGCAGCTCAATTCTTTTTTTTTTTTTTTTTTTTTTTTTTCCATCAGTTGGATCACAGAGCTGCTTTTCCTAATGCCTCCTCTGGCTTGTCTATCAGATACTGTATCACACATCATGATTTATATCATATACAATCTCAGGAAATTTCATGTTGCCTACTGTGTCAACATTTATTTCTACATATTGTCAAATGCAAACTTGCTTTTTTGGGAATGATACGGGCCTAACTCCTTGACCCTATAAAAATGTGCCCACAGTGAATCCAGCAGACTCCGTTAAATTCACCTTTTATTTTTTTTTTTCCCCTAACTCTCCTTGAATTTCAAGTTCTCACCGCTCATCCTCTAGAGTCCCATTTATGACTATCCTGTATCACGTCCTGGCACAAGGCCTTGGCTGGAAGACAGCTATTGCTGGTGGAGTTCAGTGACACTACATTCGAGCTGCTCATAATGGGGAGGATTCACCGGTTTCAGCAACGACTGTACGCTCCCTGCGGAGGCTGAGCAGGGTGACCAAGTATACATCGGAAAAGCACAAGCCAGGCAGGCGTATCCGTTGGCCAACAGGGCCTAAATCAAGTTGGCAAGGAGACAAAGGGAAACTGAAAGCTAGAACAAGTAGCAGGGTAAGTACCCTGCTTAAGCAGTCTTGCAAAATAAAAGACTGCTACAAGTGCACAGCATTTTTCAAACATACTAAAACCGTGGTTCCAGTCTCTGGAGGTTGTACTTGATGGTTTCACCTTAAAAATCTAGAGCCCTGAAAATCTATGGAATATCAGGTAGAGATAGAAACAGAAATGCGCATTGTGTGCCCTCAACATACGAAACTTATTAAACAATAAAACTTGGCATAAAAGACACCAGTAGTGTTTCCTAATGGTTCCTTGGGGAAAGTAATCTGAAGTAGATCTGCGCAAAATGAATCAAGTGGCTTGTGTGCATAGTTTTATCAAAGTTACTTATTGCATTTTGTTCATCTTGTCACCTCTGTTTGCATTGTAAAAATTTTGGAGCGTGGATTTTTCTTCCTAGGTATTTGGAAAAGACTTTACACAATAGTAGGCACAAATCAGTAATATCCTGTATAACAGCGGTGGGCCATATTTAGACTGTCTGCTCTGTATGATTGTTTGAGGTGCATTTCATCCTGTAGCCAGAATCACTGTTCTTGCTCGGATGTGATTTTCTCTAATCTTCCTGCCAAAACACTTAAAATGGAAGTAAATCCATAGACTGCAAGGTCTCATTTTAGATGCCAAAATATATAGGTGGCGTCAGCCTAGATTCCCGAGGGTGTCCAAGACCTCACCGCTGGGTTGGCAGATAATTCTGACTTTGTACTCAAGAGCATCACCATTTTTGTGGTTAGAATAAATCCTACTTTTATGTTTAGCTTGTTCAGTGTAAAACTTATAACTTGATTGAAGCTGAAAGAGTTAGTTTGGTATCAGCAAATATCACACCAAAGAGAGAAACTGCCATTGACCCCTACTGCCCTGCATTTCTCTGGTTAGACCACAGTGAAGAGGCAATCCAAGATGGGAAAATATCCATGTTTCCATATATATCCTTAATTTTCCCTTCTCTTTGGTCTAAACATGATTCATTTCTTTGTTTTTTCCTTAGGTCCCATGCTTCCTAGATGTCATATCCTTCTTGTTCTTTGTCCCTTCTTGTAGCTGGACTCTTGCAATTTGTCTACCTCTTTCTGTACATGTCGAGCCCCAAACCAAGTACAGATTTCCCTTGAGGCCTTACCTACAATACAAAATAATTATCTTACACACAACACTCTTGTTATTACATCAGAGAACACTTGTCTTTTTTTCACAGCAGTTGATTATCACCCCAGTTTGATCTCTGTGGTGCTGCTGACTGACCACACATGCCCCGTGTTGTATCTGTGCTCCTGAGGTTTGAGTGTTTTAAGTTTTTGTTTGTTTGTTTGTTTGTTTGTTTTAGGAGCTTCTAACTGTATTTCTCCTTATTTTTTTGTCAGCAAATATATTTTTGATATATTAAGATCATCTTGAAATCAGATCTAGAATAATTAGATTCTGTCTCCCCGCTGCTTACAAAATTTCTTAGTTTAGTGTCATGAACAATATCTATAAATCTGTTCTGCCTTCCATCATCCAAGTCATTAATTCAAATCTTTCTCAATGCTGACTTCTGCAGAGTGACTTTTGAAATGTTCTCTTCATAGTATAGTTCACAATTATTTTTGAGTAAATTTTTCCACCTCTTAGATGCAAATTTAATAGTGATTTCACCCAATTATTTCTTGGATTTCCCCATGAAAATCCTATGTGAGGCTGGTTAGGTCCAAAGTTAAATTGTGTCACATAATTATATTTCATCATTATAGCATACACTGCTTTTTTTCCTCTTATTTAAATAGGAACAAAAAATAAATAAAAAAAAAGGTAGAATGGCTTGCCATAGAAAACAGGCAAATTTGTCTATATTTTCCTTATTTATTTTGTACTCAATTGCATCTACATTAGCATTTTAATTCAAATGAAGAAGTATGCTTTAGTTCAAATGAAGAGTATGCTTCTAAAGAAGGTGTCTTGATGTTCCTCATGCTTTAGTTCACATTGCAGAGCAGTCTCAAAGGATGCTCAAGTTCCTTCTGTCTTAAACTAAACCAGAACAAATTCATCAAAATACCACACGGTCCAAAAGTTAACATGCTCCCCTGGGCTGAACAAAAGCTGGTTTGAAGTGAACCCCCCTAAAAGCTGCGGTGTGGACTGAGGATCTTCAGCAGCAGCTCTGCTTTACACAGCTGCTGCTATTGTGCTGCACTACTTGCTAATGCAGACATAGCCTGCGTGCCCATCCTCCAATATCACTCATCTTCCATAAATTCCCCAAAGTGGTAGCTCAGAGATTGGTTAATGTTCTGTGAATTCTAGGATGGGTTTCATCAGACTCTACTGACATGCTATACTAACTTTCTTTAGTTAGTTTTGTTAATTCAGAAGCCAGAAAAAGCATGACATACTTTCTCCATGCCTTTTGCTGTTTACTTTCCTTCCCTCCTTAGTAGTAAAATGATACTTTTCCTTGCCTTTCCTCTACTCCTAATGTATTTATAAAACCTCGTCTTGTTGCCTTTCATTTCCCTTGCTAGTTGTAAGTCACTTTGCATTTTAGCCTTCCTGAGTTCATCTCTACATGCCTATACTATTATCCTTTATTCAGTCGTCCTTGTTTCCACTTTTTTTTATATTTTATTTTTAGTCCTTAAAGAGTTCCTGATTCAGCCGCATTGTGTCTCGCTGTGCTTCCAGTGTCTCTCCTTCACATCAGAATACTTTGCATTGTGCCTTTAGTATAGTCTCTTCCAATAACCGCCAGGCCTTCTGAATTCCCTTATCCTTTATATCATCTTCCCAAGAGGCCCTGCTTGCCCTCATCTGAGTTCCCTCATCTGCAGAAGAGTGCTTTTTGGAAGTCCATTATGCCTGTTCTCACTCCTCCCTTTTTGCAGTACAATGAACTCCAGCATTTGTGATCCCTTTCCTCCAAAGTTATAGTATCTCCATGAGATTTTCAATCGTAACATGTTATGATTGAAACATCATACCATTTACTCAGAATCTTAACTTTACCCTTAGTCATAATCTTACATGAAATAGCCATTCTGTCACCCCAGCCTTATCCACAACACCAAATACTGGTGTCAGCAACATGTGATATAGTTATTCTCAGGCTCTACTGTGAAGAAGTGTGTGATGACAGACTATGCACAACACAAATCAACCCATTTGATTCAGTGCCCGTAGCTGTTCAGGTGCACTGCAGTGACCGTACGCTATTTGAGAAGAGTTCATAGGAAGCGGACAAGAATGAACAGACTGCTAGAAAACAGGTGCTACAATAAAAGATTGGCTTAGTCAGACTGTCTAGTTTAGAGAAGCCCTGAGAAAAGGTGGCATAACATTTCATGCTTAAAAAAAAAAAAATGTAAAATGATACTGAAAAGCAAGAACAAAAAAATCTGTTCTCTATGTCCATGGTGGTTAGTGAAATGGGCTTAAGTTGATAGCATGAGATTGAGTTTAGTCCCATTCTTACAATGAGGATAATAAACAATAGGACAATATAGTAAGCTATTTGCAGCGATTTAGGGTGAGAGTATGTGTTCAGACCTGGAAAGATAAGGAGGGTAAACCTCTCTGCTCACACTTTCCCGGCATGGGGCAGGCATTACTACAGCCTTTGCACTCTTCTTGGCAGATATTTCTGCCGGTTTCTGCACTGTACCTGACTTGAGAGGTCCTAGGACACCACAGAAAGCACAGCAATCCTGAGGTACGTTATCATTTTTTATTCTTATCTGCAGGCTGATAAGTTTTTAGAGATAGCACAGAGCGGGGAACCTCAAGGTTCGCCTTCAGCCCTCTTTCTAGGGACTTCATCTACGCTGGCTATTCCGCAGAGAGGGCAACAAGCTTATGAGGCCGATGGGTCTCTGACTCCTGTGAGTCTTCTGAAGCCAGGAGAGCTACCTGTGCTTGGAGAGGGGAATGCGCTGCCCCCTGTACGAGTGGAGAGCATTAGCAGCTTGCCCAGGAGCCTGGGGAGGCAGAGCGGGGGCCCGAGGAACGTGCCCTCCCGGGGCTGCTGCCCGGGTGCTGCGTGCGTTCCCACGCTGTCCCCGCCGCGGCGCCTGCAAGGCACAGCTGAGTCCTCCGTGTTTTGTCCAAGCTACTTCTTCAGAGCCTGAATTTATGATTTGAGCAGGGATAGCATAGCTCTTAACCAAAGTTAATCATCAAATATTTATGTACATTAAATACTACAGTTATTCATAGTCAGGGATAAAAATACTGCTTTTTAGACAAGGCCACTCAATTTACTGTGTGGGGTTTAGTCTTCAATAAATTCTCCAAATCTTTGGTTCTTCTATATATAAAGCTCCTATGGCTGCCCTTAGTTCCATGTTATTACCCAGGTGCTATCGGATCTGGCTAGCTAACTTTCTGCTTGATCTGTCTCATCCCTTTCCTTTTTCTCCCCACAGGGAGAGCACTTTCTTCAGAGTTATGTTGTTTCAGTTGCTCGTGATGTGTGAAACAATTTGTTTATTCAAAAATATTTGACGGGGGAGGAGAGAAGGCTTTTAAGCACATCATCTTTTAACTAAGAAAAAGATCAGAGATCATCTGAGGGATCTGATTTAATACAGTCATAGCTCTGCAGCTATGATTTCCATGACTGTTAGTGGGATCCTGATAAAACAAATTTCCCTCTGCGCAGTATAAAAGGCAGAGAATAGCAACACGGAAGGATGACCTTTAGCTTTTGCGTATGTTGGCTTTGCATAATTATGAAGCTTTTGTTCATGGAAATTCTAACTTAATTTTCTTACTTAGCTTGTGATTCCACAAGCAAATGGTCTAATCTATAAACATGCCTGAAAAGGAGGATGTTTTGTTCTCTGTCACTCCTTCTTGTTCCTACCCTGCCCTGGTCCTGCCCCCTTTTACCCTAGATTTCGAGCTTATCAGATGCTGGCTCAGCTTAGTGACCTACCAGCAGCTACCTTCTTGTTCTTGTTATTGCTGGAATAGGTCTCAGAGTAGTTAATAAGATTAGTCAGCTCACAGGAGACCCAGTGAGCATCTGAGGTGGCATTAGATGAACAGCAGCATTGCACAGGTAGAGCAGGAGAGGAAAGGAAGAGAAGAACAAGACTTTTCAGCAACAGGGGGCTAACTATCACACACTCACTCAACCAAAGTTGGTGATAACAACCCGAAAGAGAGCCGAATTTTATAGGAGATCTCCTTGAATTTAATAATTGGAATCCTGTTAATAAGTTATAACTTAGTTGTTGACGGTTTATATCAGGAATATAGAGACCAACAGGCAAAAAAGCCTTGATAGCAGCTTGACCTGAAACAGTATAGTCACAAGAATATAAAGTTAACTGAAACAGTCCTGTACAGAAGGAAAGCGTCTTTTTTTACTCAAAGCACCACGGTGCTCTAATTTGGTTGAAATGCTTACAGGACCACAGCTAGTGTTTTTGCTGTGCTGTACTGCATCACACAGCAATAGCAGCTGATAAGATCAGCAACAGTCAGATAGATTTGATTTTCTGGTTCAGATATGCCTCGAGAAATGTCAAGGTTTGTTTGTAATTTTCTGATTTTAGATAGTATCACAATGCTATTTGCATAAAGTCGTTTCAAGAACAATATCAGACAGCTGGTCTGTGCTCTGACGAAATAAAATTCTTTCTAAGGTGCAAAGTGCTGGAGTATACTATAAGTATATAAAATCAGATTTTTCAAGCATGATCTTATTTAACAATATCCTTATCTCATCGTCATAAATCATGCTGAATATAACCCCTGAGTTGCACACTTGCCAAAGCATATATCCAGGTCATGATCTAAATTATCTTTGGGCTAGGAGGAGATGTAGAGTTTTAGCACATCCCCTATTTTGGATGACTGAATACTAAAATAAGATCTTACCTATTTTATAAGATACTAGCTACAAAGTTGTAAGATATTTTCTAAACCAGTTATCATATATTTCCACTTAGACATATTCAAAGTAACTGTGAAGCCAAGTTAAACTCCTCCAGTTTCAAATATTGTTCTATCCATTTCAATTTTTGGTAAAATGCAGGTGCTGCTTTTAATTTGAAGTCCAGATTTAAATGTAAAAACCTGAATATAGGAAGGCAGATTCTCCATTATAATTAAATACAGAGGATGAACTGTCAATAAATAAATAAATAAATAAATAAATAAATAAATAAATAGAACTCTTCCAGCAAGTGCCTTTTCTCCTGCAAATTCCTAGAGGCGTTATCCTACATAACTTGTCTACTAACTTTATACCACTGGAGCATCACAATAAGATATAAGCAGAACTGGGCCAAAAACCTCTTTCCTTCTTTGAGCAAAATGAATGGATAGCTTTTAGAGGCATCACTAGGATAGGATAATGCCATAGAATAGGCATCAGTACATTACATCAAGAAGAGTTAGCTGAAAAGCCAAGAACATTCTTAAAGGGTATACAAATTTTAAAGGGTGTAGAGAAGGAAGGGAGAAATTGGGTTTCTGTGATAACAGCTAAAACTTTTGCAGCAAAGCACCAGCATCGTGCTAGATTGTTATGTCTTTTTAACTAGCCCAGGGATCCCAGGAGAGCCAATGCCCTGTATTCTCATTCCGGGAGCATTGGATCTCTTTGGCAAAATTGTCTTAAATGGGAAGGTTCACGATAGTGGATGTTTAACATTTTTTGTCTGCAGGCGCTCTTTTCAAATGTCTATTTTGGGGATTTTCTTCTGCATCTGAATTATTTCATAGCTCAGTGCAGAGACTTCTAAATGCCACTGACATTAACAAGTTGTACAAAGATGATAATCTCAGTTGGGCGCCACAGATTGAGAACGTGCCGGGCTTGTATGAGTTGCGCAGACTGTCAAGGATAAGAAATGGAAAGTGCATAAAGCCAAGTGTCATTTCCATAAAAAGAACTCTCATGTCTGAGGAAAAATCTATGAGAAAGGGGTGTCAAGACAGATCCTGCAAAATGCAAATCATTCTATGAATGACTGGTTTGAAAAAAAAAAAAAAATGTAAGGCAAAATAAACTTGGAAAGGTTTTTTGGGGCAAGATGATCTTTTCCGACAAAGTAAATTTAACAAAATATATATTAAAAAGTATTAATTTGAGTGAAGAATTAAACTGGGCAGAGCAGTTGAAGTAGGAAAGACTATTTACTTATGAGCCACCTAAGAGATCATATTTTTCCAGACAGTTAGAAAATTTTCTATAGATACTAGAAAAGGAAGCTGGAAATAGTGCTCTTATAAAGGACAACTCTGAGCAGTGACCTGAAGCATATTCACATTAAATGCACAGTTCTGATTGTAGCTGCTGACTGGCTATACTATGAGATATTGCCTATAAAGATGTTCAGTTATTTCTATTAAATACCTCAAGGACTGAGAGTGATCTCAAACTTTTGATAATTATTCCAGGTAGGGTCTGCAGCACATAGAGCATTATATTCTAATCATTCACTAACATTTTGAAAGGCTGAGCACAACAGAAAATTCCAGTGAATTTCTCTCTTTCTCTCTTTCTCTCTCTCTCTTTCTTTCTTTCTTTCTCTCTTTCTCTCTCTCTCTCTCTTTCTTTGATCAGTTTATCCAGAAAAGCAAGGCAAATTCACAGTTAAAGAGAAAGAAATTAAACATGCTATTGATGGCCAGTATAAAGCACTTCTGTCTAATTTTGCAGCTGTGGCACAGGCACGGAACTGGCTACTGGTCTGTGGTCCATGTTACATTTTTGCGATTGAAAAAAATTAAGCTGTGTCTCAGCAACATGGAAAGTACATGCAAATGATGGCAAGTCTCCTGAAAAGTAGGTGCCCTGTGAGCTCATTTCTAAAGACAACAATGACACTTAAAGCTCATCACAAAGGAAAGAAAGGAGCAGCAAAGAGGGAGGGAATATGGGAGAGATTCACAAAGGGGTTTTAATGACACTTAAATGCCCACCTGCTATTTTATGCATTTAAATCTGTAAAAAATATATTTAGGACCTCTGTTTAAATCCTGGCTGATCCCAAAAGCCCTTCCCATCCATCATGCTCCCGTTTGTGGGTGTTTAGGCTTTTCCAGGATCCCTATATTTCTTCTGTCACCCATTCCATAAGTACCCCAGTCTCAACAGTGCTCCGCGATATCTATTTTGAGTCGCCAACATGCCTAATAGGCTCAGCTCCCTACAAAACACAATCAGAGGTGATTCTTGGTAGAGCGTGCGAGACGATGGTCCCACTCTGTGCAAGACTCTCGTTCTGTTTCAGTTTTGCCTGGAGGAATTTGAACGCCGTGGCTGTGGAGGGTAGCACGATCCTCTGTCTGCTGGGCATCGGGACGTCTTCTTCGAAGATGTTGCCTTATATGCAAAAGTTTTAGCCAGAAACCCACTAGCACTTAGTAGTTCAGCCTTGGAGGGGATTGCAGACTCTCCTGGGAGTGTAAAAACTTCACGCTGAACCTTGTCACAAGACTCTTAATTATTCGTATTGACTGTAGGAATGACGACATTGGGAACAGGGCAGTGAGCCACCACTTCCCCCAGGGCCAGGCTTCGTTGCGGTAGCTGAACGGAGGCGCCGTTCCTTCGCTGCGTCTTTCAGGATCAAACTCCTTTATTAGTTTGCCCCTTTGCTACAACAGCAGCTCGCTTCGCGAGTGCCTGGCAAATTCAGCGTTTAACTGAACACAAGAACTTGAGAAAAACTTAGGCATAAAGAGAAGAAAGGTATGAGAGAGAGAAGCATGGGGGGGGTTGTTTCCCAAACTGATGCGACTCTGGAGATTATGATATTTTTAGGAGAATGCTCCTGTGCCCTCCTCTAGAGACCATGCAAAGGGATTTGCTACCTAACCCAAATCTAAGGAGTGTTCACTAGTCAAATGGTGAACTCTCCAAATCCACACTACCACGTTATATGAGAGCTAAGGTTTACAGTTACTTCTTGCCAAAATCCTCTGATATAGCACTTGTGAATAAGGGAGAAAGTCATGTCAAACTCAATAGGCATCCACAGCTAATGTATTAAATGATCAACATTTACTGAATGTTTTTCCGTGCTGTAAAACAAAGCTGTGAACAAGCTGTTTACTAAAATTGCAGGATGCCTTTCTATCAAGTTGCTTTTCCATTACATTATGCACTGTGATTTATATTGCCAGCTCTGCTGGATTGTGAGTATTGCCATGGAGGGATATCCGAAACATGCAATTCATAAATGGAGTTGTGGGTGCATACTACTGTGCCTGGGAAACATCCTTTCCGTATTTGATTGCTGTATACATGGTACCAGCACAGAGATAAACTAAGTAAAGAGATAATATAAATATTTCAGGGAGATAATTTCTAGTTATCAGAATTTCTAGTCATCAGAATATGTTTTTTGCAATCCATGAGGAAAGTCTGAAAAATCAAAAACAAAATGGTTTATAAAATACTATTATATCTATTTCATATGACAATCCTTTCTTTTTTTTTTTTTTTACAAAGAAAACATGTTGGCTTTATCAGATCAAATATTTATAACAGAATTATTTTGAAGGTATTGAATAAAAATGTTTCATGTTTTCTATGACACAGAAAAAATAGATTTTAACTCTCTGTATATTTTAAATTTAAGCACCTTCTGAAATGTAAAATTCCATTTTCCAAGTAGTTCTACTAATGGATTAATTTTTAAGTACTGATGGCTGCAGTTGTGCTTTTCCAGTGAACTTCTGATGCGTGTTTCCAAATACTCATTAACTGTAGCTTTCTTATTTGTTCCTGTTTTCATGCTCCGTTCTCTTCATTCCTTTTCTCCTCAACTACTGTTCTGACTTTGCTAGTTTATATGATGAGGCATTGCTAAAGCAGATATTGCTGTATTAAGAAAAAAATAAAAGGTGCCTTGTTAGGTTGTGCCTTGGCAAATCAAGTCATTAGAGTAACGAGTGCTGCTGGGTGTTTACCAGCAAAGAACCCTAAGTGGAAATACTGATTTAGCAGAAAAGGACGATGCCACTCGTAGTGGCAGCTCTTTGCTGTTTTTTTTCAAAGACCGAGAACAACTGCTGGCAGGTCACCAACACGGAAAGCCCTGAACAGTCCCAAATTGGTCTGAAATTTCAATAAATGTGCAAATACCTGCAAAGGAAAAAGATAAACTTTTCAACCTCAACATTTTTGTATTGTCATTGCCAAGACACTCTGCTAGCAAAATGCACCAGCCACTTAGATGCCCTCATGCTCTCATCTGTCTCCCGGTTTTTCAAATGTGTCTGCTCAGCTCTTCACTCCTTCATATCAAAAAGTTATTGTCAGCATTTATTTTGTCTCTATTGACCAAAAGCTATCAAACACCTTTTTCTTTCCCCAGCAATCAAATGGGGTCTCTATTGACTGAACTCCTTGCATTACTGTATCCCTTCTTTCATTTGAGTCCTGATGCAGGCGGCTGGCAAAGAGAAGTGCAGTTGATGAAGCATCTTTGGTCTTGATTATGATCAGATATAAAGTCTTCTAGAAAATTTATTCTGGTTATGGAAGTAGCTTGTATAAAGAGATATATCAACCACCAAAGAAAACTAAAGGATATCCACTTCTATCCACCCTCTGGTTGGCTCTGCAGCCGTGCTGTTCACCCAGCGTGTGATGGCACCTTGAAGATTTCCTTGGGCTGGGAATGAATTGCATATATTTTCCTTTTTCATTGCTTAGTTTTATATCCCTTCCTCAAGTATCTTACATCAGATGAATTGATGCTTTTCAGTGTAACAAAAATTTAACAGGAGTGTCTAGATAAATGAGATTTTTCACTTCAGTTGGTGAGAAACTGTCTTGCTACTCTTTATTGCATGTATCTATTATACTCATGAAGTGGCAAGACACCTTTCCTCCTAAATAAAATGAGAAAATTGTCCATCCTGGAAAAAAAAAATGCTTTTCTGATTTCCATTTAAGTACTGGTTTTAAATATTTTTTCAGATTGTCATAAATAATTTTTTGGTTGTAAAGTATGTGGTTAAAAACACCTATTTCATGACTTTCATGATACATAATATACATGCTGTACAGATTGGAAAAAATTAACTTAATTTTCCCTTCTGAATGGTAGAAAATAAACATTGTCTCACCTGTAGAATGTAAATACATTTTCCATTAATTGCATAATGTTTTATTTTTTATACCTCTGCATTGGAAAGGAGCAAAATCAATTTTATGATGTGATTGCATTTAGAGAGAGAAATAGAGCAAAAGAATCAAATTATATACAGGAAATACATATACCTGTATTTACTTTCTTACCATAAATACCGTCATTTTATTCATTTGAATTAATCAATTTGTAGGAAGCCTACCAAGAAGCATTAAAGCGTTTCACAATAAAGACAAACCAGGAACAGAAGGAAAATAAAGAAAATATCAAATATCAAATGGAATACTTAGCTAAACAGTATAGAAATAACCATCCTACTCACAGAGAAATCAATTTCCAGTCAGTAAGAGGAAAATGAAAAAAAGATAAGAGGGTGACAAACGAAATCCAGAGGATAGAACACAATGATCAAGCAAGATGAATCTCTTAATAAACAATGTTTGCACCCACCAAGCATTGAGTATAGATGTAACCACAGATAGACCATCAAGTCAAAAGTTTAAAAGTCGCTACACCTGTGAAACCTGAGGAAACACTGACTAGATCAAGCTGTTTTCATCAAACTGAACTTGTGTTCTTGAAAGATTTGGGTTTTTTCGCTCATTGTTAGCAAAGCGTGCACTAAACAAATCTCAAAACATCTGTAAAGAGCAATACACTAAAATACAAAGAATTATCATAAAAATAAGTTACTCCTAATACTCTTTTTTCCAAAAATGTATTTAATTACAATTACTTACCTACTAGTGAAATAGAACTGTGTTCACTTTGAAAATAGTTCATAGACTCTCCTCATTTTTGTTATGCCATAAAACAAACGAATAAATGTATGGATGACATGGTGATGTATAACTATACTCTTCATTCCTGAAGCGTGAGATAACAGAAAACTGACTATAGGGATTTGGATTCACAAACTGTTTTGAGCTTAGCTATGTCGGATCCTTCCATACAAGTCAGCAGAGTGAATAAATAGTATATGATATATTGCAGTATCTCTTGTGCTGCTGAATCAAAGAGAAGTCAAATGGGACCCTAGACCATCCATGCTGCCTGTTAATTCACTCTTTTGCTTTGTTTCGGACCACTCCAGCCATCGCCACCAAAATGTATTTTTTTAGGAGAGCTCCAGGATGCTGAATGTACAAGTTTAGCAAAGCTGTGGATTTCAGCTGAGCAGACAAAGGCCCAGCAGATGAGAATGCAGAAATACCTACACTTTAGACGGGTTTAGAAGGGAATTTTCAGCGTTAGAATAGATTCTTCCCTGAATCTCTCCCTGAAGGAATCCATCACGGGTGTGATTCCTCTCAGCCAGCCTGAGACATCTTAGGTAATTACATCTAAGCTAGTTTTCTAGATCTGTAGGTAGTGGGGAGTACCACACACTTGTAGAGTTCAAGCCATCGGACTCACTTAGACATCTACCTTCGGAAGAGAAAAGTCACTTCCCAGAGGCATCTCTTTCTTCTTATTGTCTGTAAAAAGTGCCTAGACGATTAGTTCAGAAAGAAGGACATGGTATTAACTCCCCTCTAACTAGCTAGAGATATAATGTTTCAATTTCCCTTGTAATTCATCATTCCTATAATATATTCACGACCTAGGAATAAGCTGCCTTAGTATAAATCCCATGGATACATTTTGTCCATTACATTTATTCAATATCAGGATAAATCGATGTGTATTTTCTTTCGCATATAGACCCATTACAGAAAATAATGGCAAGGTAGAGTCTCATCCTAAAAAAACTTGCCATGAAAACATAGCTTTACATGCTAATTTGTTAAAAAACATAATGTGATCTTGCTCCATCTATTCTGTGCCGGGATGACAGTCCCTCTGGTGCTGAATCCAATAAATGTGGACTCAATGCCAGCTGTGCCAGGACAGCAGTAGTAAGGAAAGTTACAGAAATCTGTCATTAGGAATAAGACAATGTGAAGCAGAACTAAACTTGCACATGTTGTGTTTGATAATACATAAGAAGCAGAGAAATGTCTCTGGAAAGTCCCAGCCAAAAAAAAAAAAAAAAAAGACCAGACAGATGTGCTGAATCTTGAAGTCCAATGCAAATGGATTTAATGGATTTAGGCCAGGAAAAGTAAACAGAAAAGAAAAATAAATAAATAAAGACAAATAAGAAGAAAGAAGAAGAAAACAAATAAACAAATGAAGATCTAGGTCACCGGGTTTATATTTTACTGAAATAGTGGAAAATTACAGTAATTCCTAATTTCTCTCTCCGGCTTTCCGTCCAACATTCATATAGTCACTGCGGGTAACCATTTAAACATGCGCACAAAAAATAAGTATATATGTCGACTATAAGTATATATGTCGATGGAATATTATGCCATATTGAATGGTACTGTGGCAATACACAACTTAATACTTCCTAAAGGCTACTGTGTCTATGCTCTTATGATATTTCTGGTTTCAATTTTTTCTGTGATGATGAACTATCACGCTTGGTTTTTGGCTCTCAAAACTGTAACAACTTCATTAATGTAGACTGTGACCCTTGTCACGTCTTACAAATTAAGTAATTTGTTGTTTAATTTCACTGCTGCTTTTCATTAATTCTAAGTCGGTGAAGGTGAGGGTGATAGCTTTTCAGTAAGTGTTTCTTTTCTTCAGACTGGTCACTGCGAGGGTATCTAAGTATCTAGCAATGACTGTCTGGCACATGCTGTCTGTTGCCAGAAGTATTTCAATGTGCCCTGGAAACTTCTTATTATTAAAATTTCCTGTCAAACTACAGTTGTCTGTATTTCCCGACATACATGTCCCAGTTAAAGGGCTTTTTTCAGCATAAAACTTATTTGAATTTTTTCAGTCTTTTAGGATCATATCCAGAGTTTCCTGATTAGGCTATGGCAAAAGAAAACCCAAAATGTTATTAAACAAATTAGCAGAAAAAAAGAGAAACTCCATGAGAGGGACATTGTGTACACCTTCTTTACTGCTGTTTAGATTTAACAGTGCTTCAGAAACACAGTCTCATTTCTTTAAAGATGCTTCGATAGCATAATAGACAACTTGCATCTATCTAATATGCATAGAAATTTAAATATCCCAGCATGATCCTGATTGAATTCCAACCTGCACACATACCCTCCATCTAACAAAATCTCTCCTGCAGGCTCCGCTCCATGGTCTGATGGACCTATTAGCACTTTTGCTCTCTATTGCCAAGCTGCAGCATTTGGGTGTTACCACGGGGCTGAGGAGCCGCGAGGTTGTAATGGAGATCCTGGCTGCTCTGTACCGTTGGCAAGCATTCCTTTATTTCTGCTGCGTCACTAAATAAGCAAATTGGCACTGCAACATTTTGATAGTGATTTCTGTGTTTTGTGTTGTCCTGCTTCTCTCTAGACCATGTCAGTTTTGAACAGTTTGCAGGCAAAGTCAGCCCTGGAAAATAAAGTTTCAGAAAGCAATTTTTTTAATACTTTGCTATTAAGTGTACTTAGTCACTTTTTCCTTTTTCTTTTTTTTTTTTTTTTCTTTTAACTGGGATGACTTTCTAGGTTCCTGCTTTGTGTTCATGAGCATTTCAGCACGCCAGTAACAGAGACAAGTTCCTAGGAGAACTCGGTTTGTTAGATCTTCTCAGGCTGTCCTTTATTCATTCTGGCTTAGACTGAGTATGACTGAGCTGTGACTCCCAGCTGCTGCAATACTAGTCTAGTGGTTAAAGCCCAGATTATACAGTAATGCCAGGCCTAATGTGCTTGCCCAAGCAGTGGAGCAGGTAGATTCTAGGCGCACCTCAGCCAGCAGTGTCATCCTGAGCGCCTTCTGCAGGTGTGTGTGCTGATACCTTTCTTTTTGAAGGTGATCTGAAGGGCACAGTTAGGGCAAACAGAGCTATGAATTCCAATCCTTGCACTGGGAGGGCTGTGGGGCACCAGGGCACCTCATGGCCACTCTCCGTTGAAGAGCTGGATGCCTTTTGCATCTTGCTGACAGCCAAGCGTTTCTATCGGATGTCTGGCCTAGCAGGACTGCCCAGGGTCAGTAGTTTCTATTTCATTGCTCCTACCTGGTGTGTTGCCGCACCTTTCAGATCTGGGGAGAACAGGTCTGCTGCCAGAGAGGGCAATGGAAATGGGAAAACTACAGTGACACCTGTGCTACTGTTTCCTCTCCATGGACAGAGGTGTACACAAAGCAGGAGTTCTGGCATGGCAGGGAAAAGGCAGGATATATTGGATTGCTTTTACCACTGCCTGCCTCTCATCGCCACTCTAAAAGTTTGTTGCAGGTCAGCTGCTTTGTGGTTCTGCAACATCCTCACGTCACTTTGTTGTTCATGTGATAGTTCTCTGATTCTGGTAACTATTCTTACATCTGTATACATGATAGGTTGTTTTTTTCTCCTCCTTTGAGCGTTTTTTTTTTTTTTTCCGAAAAGCTTTTTTAGCAGTTAAATGCCTTTCTCTCCTCAGCTTGCTGTTTCCTGCTTTCGGTGTCCACTATGCTGACTTTCCACACGTGAATGACAACGGTTTGCCCTTATTCAGAAAGAAAAAAAAGAAAACTCCCTTAACATCTATTTCATCCATTTCTTCATGAAAAGTGACTCAAAACAGAGTACAAAATTTTATAAGCACAAGAAAGTAAGCATAGTCATGCTGTGTAGGATGAAAGATACATCTAGCCTAGCCTGCTGTCTATTGGCCGACACTGTCCAATGCTCAGGGAAAAAATATAAAGCAAAAGCAGAACATAATAGTCAAGGAGGAAACAGAAATGTGGACGAAAGTAAAATAAGTACTAGCAAAATATTTTGCAGGAGCTTTCACACGTGTTCCAAGAATCTTCCTACCTTTAATTAAAAACATGAGCAAGAAGTAGCCCTGGGTACTTCCCGGTTTAGGGGTTAACAGAATATGATTCTCGGATGTCAGGGCAGGAATGAAACAGCAGCGGAAAAGTGACATCTGCCTCCTGCGAGAGCCACCTGCCCCAGCCTGCTCCGTGTGTCTGCGCCTCTCTAAGGAACCCGCTTGCTTGATGGTTTCTCATTCCTGTTTTATTGCTCTTAACATGAGTAAATTTGGAAGTGTTTAATATGTCTGTTATGCTTCTCTTTTTCAGAAAGGCAGTGCGGAAGGCTGTGGGCAGGCTGGATCCGAAAAGGTCATTAGCACAGGGGCTGTAGGGAGAAGTCCTGAATCTCTTGCCCCGTCCTATCCACTTCTCATCCTTAATCTTGCTCTCTTTTAGCCCGGGAGAGCACACACACGCTTACTGTAGCCTAATCGCTCCTTTCTAGTCCCCTCTCTTTCTCCTTTGTGCTTTCAGTAGATTCAAGGATCAAGGCCTAGATATTTCTCTTAGGTTGTTGAACTTTAGTGAATATGAACAAAACTGAACAAAGCCAACATGTTTTTTTGTTTTAAGTGATAGCCAACAGAAAAGTTCCTCTGGCTCAAAAGTTCAAAGACTGTTTTCAGAGACAGAGAATGCAAGCTTTCCTATCCTGGCTTTCTGGATAGGTATTTTATACTACGGATATAAAAAAAATAGCTATGAATACTTTTGCAGTCAGTTTAGGGATAATTTTGATGGTTGTCTTGCAAAAAAGAGTCAGGAATGGCTGAGGTTGGAAAGCGGGAAAAGAGTAAAGGAGAGAAGAAGGGAAGGAAAATGGGAAGGAGACAAGAATCAAAGAAAAGATAAAACAGTAATAGACAAAACAGTGGGGGAAGAGGAGGAGTGAAATATAGAAGGATAAATAAAGCAAGGAAAATGGAAAAAGAAAAAAAGGAAAAATTGCGAATTTCAAATCTACTTTCAGCAATTTTCATATAAATCTGCTTCCTTCTCTTTCCTCAACTCCTTCTTCCAGTTTCTTTTGGAGATGAGAAGAAAGGTATTCATTTCTTTAGGTAAAAACTCAGACACTTAAAAGATTTCCTTGGTTGCTTTTTTTTTTTTTTAATTCTCCTTCAATGTGTTTTATAAGCAAGTCAATATTTATTTTGCTTTTCTTTCTCTCACTGAATAATGCCAGAGGTTTTAGCATCCAGTGTTTTCTCAAACAGATACAGATACAGATAATTGAGGGCCTGAGTCAGCAAGTTCATAGACTTAACTTAAAACATATGCTCAGATTCACCCCTATGCAGCAAAGTCCTGAAACTCCCTAGGTCATCCACTGCTGAATCAGAGCCACACAACTCCATGAGGTATACCAGGATTTCAGCTTATTCACATCAATGCACATCATTTTGTATTTGTCAGCATAGAAACACATCTGTTAAAATATATATATAAAAAAAAAAAATCCTCCAGCTTTGCATCAGAAACATAAAAGATTCTGGGGAGATTTTTTAAACAGAATATATTCTTTATTATTTCTCCTTATAGAAAGTATATTTAGACAGTTGGGTATATATATAAAAAACTATAACCCTGTTTCTCTACCTCTAACCACTTTTAAATCAGTGATAAAATCCATTCGGCTTCAATAGGAGCTATGGGACAACAAAAAGGGTCTCTGTGACTCTTACTTGAAAGATCTGCAAGGGTGTTTAGCTAAATGTCACAGCACCTGTCCTAAAGGTATGCTTTTAAAATAGATGCTCCAGTCCTGAGTTTGATGTCTGTTTGCTTATAAAATGTATGGGAAAGATGGGATCCACAAAGGCATTGCTTGACCCGGCCACTTCAGGAATGTTAAGGTCAAGCACACGCCTTAAGCCTTGTCCCTGCTCTAGGATTTGGGGTTAGAGGAGATGCCTTCTTCCGCCTGGGATTCACCACTCTAAAGCCCCGCGGTACAACCGCCTTTTACAAACTAAAGAAAGGGCCTTTTCCAGCTGTTGGATTATAAAGAACCTGAGAAATGTACATCTAGTTTTCTTTGACAGGTAGGGCTACAATCTCACAGCTCCCAGGGGCGGTTCTACCTGCTCCCCAGTCAGAGCTTTCCATTCGCCCTTGGTAATTAAGTAATCACTGAGAGAGAGGGAAACTGAGCAGTACTTGGCGGTCGTCCCCCCCACCGAGGAAGAAGAAGCTGGGTTCCAGTTCGTGAACCAGTGTATGTATTTAATACTAAGTAATCATTACAGCAGGGACTGGAATCCAGATCTCCTTTTTTTCCCAGGTGACTGCCTTAAGTACCAGGCTCTTTCTCTCTACTGAAAAGCTTGTTCTTTCACTAGCTTAATGAATATTTAATCGCTCTCTGTGAAGTGGAACATCACATCTCGCAAGGAGAGACTGTGAGCAGCCAACCCCAGAAAATCTACTAGCCTGGTGCTTAGAACATTTGGGTGAGAGATGCGGTTTCAAATCCCTAACAAAAAGGAATGAATCGAATCAGAGTTTTCTACCTTAAATGAAAGCAAGATCACAGACTTGACTTAAAGCATATGGTCCATTCTATGGTTATGCAACAAACTCAGAAGGGTTTGGCATCCCCTGTCATCTGCAGGGCCACAGTCCCATAAATATACATAATTTTGCATATGCAATAAATGATTTGGACAAAATAAGTTAAAAACATCCGTAAAATAAATAATATAATCCCAGACAGAATTTATGTGAGACTTTTGAGATAACTTGCTGGACCAGCCCCCTTAGCTAGAGGAACATTTTCTCTGAAAATCCCCAAATTGCATAGGCATGTGCTACACATAATGGATAAGGATTTAGAGAACTATCAGATTGTTCAGAAGCAGATTTTGATAATGAAATATTGTTCTACTTGGGCTACTTGGGCACAGACTCAAGAAATATATCATCTCCCAAGTCTTTATAGGAATTAAGAAAATTAAGAACATTAATTAGGCAGTCACGGAGTAGTTAAATTGGATGCTTAGGCTTCCTAATTGATTAGTGAAGATATCTGGGCACTCCTAAGGAGCAGCCCAGAGGATTTACCTACTGGAAGTAGATTTACTTAGAGTTAGTTATTAGGAATCATTAGCCTCAGAATATATCTATATCACTACCTATCTGAATCTATATCACTATACCACTATATCTGAAGCTGAGGCGTTGACATTCAGAGTTTAGTTCAACTAACTAGATGTCTAAACATAGGCATCTAAAGCTATACGAGATGTTGTTACACAGACCTCCCAACCTCTAATTGCCACATGAGAGGAATGAAGGTTTCCTTTATATCCTTTTTCATACCTATCAGCTCCACAGCCTGATAAACCAAGGAAATTTCAAATAGCACTGGGGATTTGAGGGAGGGCAAGTGAATCAAGCCTTGAGCAAGAGATTCAGCACCTGACCACAGAAACATAAATTTAGGTGTCTGCATGTAGGTGTCTACTAGTAAGCTAGATGTCCAAGTGAACAAAGTTCATGGGCCACTACATAAGTTCTACGTGCGTGTCCCTTTGGATCTGTGTTATATCTGACAGCCCATATCTTGGATAAGTTAGTGTGTCTCACTTGGTGGCAACAAGAGGAAAAGTGAATCCAGCATCTACCCAATACTGTCAATGTAGTCTGGAGAACCATTTAGATAACCAAATACAGCAAACAAACATCCAAAATATTTAGCCGAGGAAAAATGCCTGGACAAGTATGTTGTGTGTGATGACTGCAATCAGTTATGGTGGAATAATATCTCACAACAGAATATTTGTGGAAGCAGAGGAAATGCATGGCTAAGGGACTGCTCCACAAGCCTAGTGGTTAGGGTACTCTGTTAGAAGAAAAGAAAACCTAGAAAATGAATCAGAATCACAGAATCACAGAGTGGTTGAGATTGGAAGGGACCTCTAGAGATCACCTAGTCCAACCTCCTTGCCCAAGCAGGGACATCTAGAGCACGTGGCACAGGGTGGCAGCCAGGCAGGTTTTGAAGATCTCCTGACAGATTTTTTAAAATGCTTACCTATTTTCTTTTAGATAATTATTGACTAAAATTAATAAAACAAACCCAAGAGAAGTAACCATTTTCTGAGGAATTCCCAGTTCCCAAAGAGCATCCTAGCTATGCTACTACTTCTTTGCATTCCCAGTGACCAATGCATAATAAATGT
This sequence comes from Nothocercus julius, assembly GCA_013398735.1. Classification (NCBI taxonomy): domain Eukaryota; kingdom Metazoa; phylum Chordata; class Aves; order Tinamiformes; family Tinamidae; genus Nothocercus; species Nothocercus julius. Next base: position 919,789 of record VZSV01000204.1, on the reverse strand, counting down.
GACACAGTGGTTCATCTCTAAGAGGAGACAATGTAAGGTCTTAAATCCATGCTGACCTGACAGTGTCATAGGTAGGGTACTTATGAAGCTGAAGCAGCTTTAGCTTGAAATGCCTGAATCCAAATCCTGAACAAGTATCCTAATGCTTACGTTTCCATAGAGAAAAAAAAAAAAAAAGGCAACAGCAACTCCAGCAATCTTTCAACAATCACACTCGACATTTGTAAATTGCTAAGGCCCCTTGTTCTGAGGTCTGACAAGAAAAACTATGATGAGTTTGAGGCCCAGAAACATTGATACCTCAGATCATATCTATCAGTTTATGCTCCTAAATCCTAAATTGCCTACCTTCCCAATATAATCCTAAGAATGAATAGGATTTAGGAATTTAAATAATACATGGGCTCTCCAGGATGAGGCAGGACTGAGCGAAAGGATAAGGCACTAAATATTGGACTTGGTCTCCAAGGGTAGGATTCAGCTGACCTGGTAGTGTAGAACCTGACCATCTACAGCATAAATGTCTGCAGATGGGCCAGCCACTCTAGATAACTAAGAGAAACAGGAACTTCGGGGGTACAAGTCATTTCTCTGTAAAATCAATGTCTGGAGCCGGTTAGCTAGGGACACTTTCTCCTAAATATATCGTCTAGTGCCACTCCAGATGACACAAAATATCATACCTGGCCTCAGCTGCACTTCAGGAAGTATATAGACCCAGTTATCTGCCAGTCCCACATATCCTATATGTGTCTTGGAAACCCTGCAGTCACTTCCATGGCACTCAGCCTCTCTGTAAGAAAGGCAGCCAAACTCTTTGAGCCTCCTAACCCAATGAATATAATCACCCATCACTATTTAGTCAAAGATGTCCACCTTGACACCTATGAAAGATATTTGTATGGTCAGGAGTAATAACATATTTAACAACATCACCTAGTGTGATTAAGGGAGAACTCTTCCTAGAAAAAGTAAAGCCATATATATTTCCTTGCAAAATGTTTTAAAGTTTAACATTTAAAACCTAGCTCTTCAGTCATTTTGAAAAATAAGCATCCTACAAAGATCTTTCAAACATGGAAATAAAAATCATCAATATACTCATTAAGTATTAATATTGCAGTGTAAACCGTATAAACACACAGTTTTACCTTAAACCAACAATGTTGTATTTTTCCATTTTTGTGCTAACTGTACATTATTATGGATAAACAACTACTATAAATTTCACCCCCAAAGTCATTATCAAATACTATTTTTAGATACATTATTTTCTATTACCTTTAAAATAGGTACAGAAGTTAAGTGTAGAAGTGACACATAAAGGAACTTCAGCAATTAATGGGTCAGAGTTAAGGTTTACATATTGTAGAGATATATCCTTCTTGTTTGAGATTTTTGTCAGATGACTAATGAAATCACAGTAGTGTCACAAGAGGGAAGGCTTCATTCTCCCTGGCTTTAACTCTCCAAAATAGGAGAGAGGAACACACACCTCAGACCAGTGATTCCTCCTCCCTACATGAGATACCAGACCAAGAATGGACTGAACACCCCTCAGAGATTTATCTCTTTCCATCTTCATTTCACCCCTTTGCATAGACAACTAGCTCAGATTCAAGATTTGGGACATCTGAAGGCAACCGAAGCAAATCTCCACTCCCTTCCCTCCCCCAGGAATTTTTTCTGGCCTGGAGGAGGATAACTAGAGGAGGAAGGCCTTTGTCCTGCCCTCACACTCATTTTGTGTCGCTGGTTCCTCACTGCCTCTCATCGGAGCCGCCTATCGTGACCTCTATCAGTTGCTCTTGCCTTGCTAATACAGGCGCTCCAGGAAACCACCCCAAACTGCCAGGCCCAGTGGGACAGCACAGTGCCATGCTGAGCCGGCCTCGCCTCGCCAAGGACCTGGAGCACCGGCCCTTTGATTTTGTCCTTGCCCTCTACAGTGTTCATTGAATCTTAAGTGGAATTCTGGAGTGAGAAGAGGGGAGAAGAAGGGAAGACATGCTCTGTTTAAAGCATCTGAAACATAACATGAGCAGTGCCCATCAAAGTTATTTTTTTATGGAGACATAAGCTGCAAAGATTAAAAAGACATTTTGCTGTTGACTGCAGGGAAAATGGGACACTTCTCCTTTCCAACTTCTTTTCTCTCTTTTCCCTCCTCCTCCCCTCAGGGCAAAGAAAACAAGAGGAGTCTTTGAAAAGGCAATGAAAACTCCTAGCACAACATACCCAGCCCACCAATGTGCTGTTCATTTCAAATGAATCACTCTAAGTCATGTATGAAGTCCCGTATCTGCAGCCCAAAGAAATTCCAGAATGGATGGACTCCTATATTTGCAAGTTTTTTAGAGGCATAGCGGAAAGCCATGTTAGACCTGGTCACAAAGGATGAGACAAGGTTGAACAGCTCTCCACAGCTGGTTACCTAGCCCAAGTTTGCTGTCTGCGCTTTCACTAAAGCCCCTGAAAAGGGCACTGAAAAGCTATTCAGCTCATCTATCAGACCCATCTCCTTCCAGATAAAACAAATCACCACCTAGAAATGCCTGCAAATGTATTCATGGACAGTAGCAGGAGTCTAGTTTGTAGCTTAAACTAGACAGCTCCCATTTCTTTGCATTAAACTTAAATGAGATGAACAATGCTGTTTAACATACAACTTATCAACTATTTTCTCTGATTGCAAGGATCACCATTCTGTGGTGACTAATATACATAACACTGATATCCAGCTTGACAGACATATATATGAAATCAGTCAGCGCATGGATTGCATCAGAACTGCATTCGGGCCATTAACGGCAACCTGACCCTTGGGGTCTCAAACTTGCAAACACCTGCGTAGTGACGGCAATCACACCCGTTCTGCTGCCGGGTGCAAAACGCTTCCTTGGCTGCATGCAAAACACTGAATAGAATAGCACCCAATCTAAGGTGCAAAACACAGACTAGAGACAAAGCAATGAAAAGGATATCTGTGATGGCAGTAAATAAAATATTTACTCCATTAAAAAGCGAGGAATGGGATAAGGGGATGATCTGAGTAAGCTACATATTGAAGGTGAAAGGCCCGACAGGATAAGGAGGATATTTTTGTATCATCACCTCTAGAGAATACCATAGAAACCTTTCTTTGGGATCAATTGGCCTTTTAGACTGAAACATGTTTTAAAATGAATTTGAAGGAAAACTGCAGTTTGATCCTGTTGTTTATGGTCCATTACAGATTGTATGGAGACCACCAAGCTCATTCCACATGAGATTGTGTAAAGAATTAAAACTTAGACACTGGAGATGAAAGGCTATTTTTTTAGCCACTATACTAAAGAAGTCATTTCTTTTTCACTGTTAAGCAACTCTGAAGGGAAAGACTGTGAAGTCAGTAGAAATACATTGCAAATATCAGGGTTACCAAAAGCCACAGAGAAATCTGTTTTATAATCAGAAGTGGAGATGGAAAGAGTAACATGGAATCTTTATTGATGCAACAATCATTAACCATAACAATTTAACTTTTATTTGCTTTAAAGAAGCAGCTGATTGTGTTTTGGTGATTGTCATTATGTTTACCAAAACTGTTTGACAGGTTGGTAAGTTTGCCATCAAGGAGTGTGCAGGTACCTGTATGTGCATATATGCGTTTTAGCATGTGTGCTGGGAAATAGGCTTTACACTTTAGGATTCTCATGTTATAAAACAGTTTCCACTTACTAACCAAATATTTTTAATATGTATTTTAAGACCACTTGGGGTTGCTAAGACTCCAGATTATGCCACATTAGCAACTGCTAAGGACTATAACTTCAGGCAGTCCTAACAGAAATCTGTAAGACTTTCAGAGAATGAATTAAATGTGCAGAATCTGATCCAAAGGCTATTTCTGCAGATCACTGTGAAATATTATTTGTATTTTCAGTCTTCTACAGAGGCTGTTGTCCCTTCTGTCTCCTACGGAGTCTGTGGTTTGTCCCAGCCTTTATGGATGACCCCTTATAAAGCTGCCTCTTTGGGAGGCTAACTCCATTAGCCACATAAACCAGGAACTATTCATGTCGTTTTCCAGTATCAATGGTCTGAAATTCTATACTGGGTGGGCAACTTTAACTGGAAAATTGAGAGAGGGTATTTAATATTGAAATAAAGAAGCAGGAAGCAAGTAACTGTGAATCATTAGAATGGTTGAGGAAAAATAAACAGAAAACAAGTAACTGAAAAAGCAAGGATAAAATTAAACAGTAATGATGATTTATAGTAAGATACTCTGAGACATGACAGAAGTCTCAGTACACCAAAAGGAAAATCTTGTTTGCTCAAATTATTTGTTTCTTCTGTCTAATGAATGTAATTCTAATATACAAGTGATAACACTGGCATTTCTTTGAAATGTTGATTCAGTTTAATTATGAAAATCACCAAGGTATTTTCTGGCTGCTGCATCACTCCCTGTACTAAGATTAATCACATCAACATCATTCATTTAATCTTCAAAGAGGAAGCAGTTGTCCACAAAAGCCTTCAAATAGCTTCATTAGTGCAATTTTTCAGACTCAAACACTTAGCTGGCAGCATATGATTGAGAGTAAGGAAGGTCATTATATTCATCTGTTTCCTAATCCTTTTTTTTTTTTTTTTTTATCATTTCTACATTTTTACATGGATACATACAAGCTCTGCATTCGTGCCCTTTGTTTTGGACAACAAAATCATGCACAGTTCAAATACAGACAAAATAATTGGTGACTCTCATTCTTTACTTGGTTGGCAACAGGATGAGCTTGAGCCAGAAAATTCTCCTCTCAAGAGCCCGGGACTGATTTAACATACAGATTGTTTTTGTCACCAATCACTAACACAAAAGATCTTAAAATGTGTTTACTTAAACATGCAATCAGGGTTAAATAGGTAAGACACAGAGCAATATGCCTAATGTTTTCAGTGGCAGGCTGAGACCTATTAACAATGTTTTAGAGCACAAAAATAAGACCAACCTCTCCCTAATATTAATATTTAATTACATGCTAAGAGCATCATCCCCTTCAGTCTCCCATGGACGCTGAAAAGACCTTCCCTGTTACTGCCTGATGTCGCTTAAAAACTTTACTAACACAGCCCCGTGCAACTGCATGAAATCATGATGCCCATTGTCCAATTAGCTGATGCTGCAGTACAGCTTAAATTTTCAAAAAATGTGGTATTGCACATGCAGAAATTCACGCAGAGCTCGGCAGCGCACTGCCAGGTCCACACTCACCTCATGGTCCAGCATAATTATCCTGTTTGCAGTGCTCTAAAATGAGCCACTGATCAAAATGTACTTAGCTCTAATACTGGGGAGCAGAACTACCGGGTTAGATTTGAAGCTTTATAAACTGAGGAATTTAAGAAAATTTCCACTAGCACTAACATTCTACCAACACTACTAGGCCTGCAGTTGTCAGTGATTTGTGCAAAAATCAATCAGAAAAAAAAAAAAAAAAAGAACAAACAAACAAAAAAGTAGCCTTGAAATATGAGGCAGCAAATGCATATTTTAATCAAGTAAACCATTTAAAGGAATTTTTAAAATTCTTTCTTTTTATTTTAGGCAAGAAGAAAGATCAGTTTACATTCAGTAAAAACACTTGGATGAAAAAAAAAATCGGGAACAGGTCTTAAGGCTGCAGTGAAATGCTGTGATTGCAAAAATAAACATTCAGAAGCTCTATAAAATGATGGAAAAATGTGTTTGAACCACAGATGCATTAACTACTGGATTTAGCTTAAAGACAGGATAGTCCCACATCTACAAGGCTACATACTTCAGTCATTACTTTATCTCACTTAAATGTCTCCATTCCTTTCTGTAGTATATAAATGATACTCATGCTCCATCCTTGGTTTACAGAGCTAAATTAACAGCTGCAGAAAAGAACAGTAAAGAACATAGACTTCATGTAACTCTCAGTCCAACCACTCTTTGCACAGGTGAGGCTTTCCTAGTGAGGCGCTCCCTGCCCCGGGATGAATTTGCCTTCATTGTGCTTGCACTTTTGAAAAAAAGGAAAATAAATAATAAATAGGTGATATCAATATTCTCACAAGTAATCTTGTTATCCATTCTGTATGTCATACCTTCCCCTTTCTATAGGTAGGAGTCCCCTAACTCCTAGGCAGGCTGAAGACCAAAGAGGGGCATCTTATTCTATACTTGCCAGATAAAGTCAATCATATAGCAAAGCGAGTCTGCAAACGGGGCTCCACTCCTATGAAAACCAGTGGACAAATTTCCTTTGGGAGATCCTGGGCTACGGCAGAGTCACACAGGGGGACACCTGAATTCTGACAAGACCCAGAGCTATAGCTGTGGAAATTACTCCATTTAAGGCACAGGATTGGATGGGATCCTGGAGCTCTGGAAGTGGAAGTGAGAGCAGCAAATGTCACAGCTGAAGTGATATAGAAGCAGCAAGATTTCATCTTCATTGGCATTTATAAGGCAAATGCTTCTGGATATTTTAAACCATAATACACCAGGCTTAGTTCAAGGGGTTGACTACAGTATATTTATTGCTACTCTGCTATATTTATCAGATCTTTCCTTCCAGGAGCTGATAACTTCAGGAAAGATTTTTCTTTAGAAAAACAGCAAGTCTGAAGCTGGGTCCTCTGCACTTTTTTAAAACTTTCCATGCATGGCTTTTAGATGTGACCACCGGATCTCAGCAGGATGATGCCACATGGTTTCAAGGTGTGTGCAACAAGGGAATCCATCCCCACAGTTTGTCCTACTTCACCGGAATTCTTGGGAACGGTTACATAAAGTAAGCTCTTTCTACCTGGACCTTCCCTCTGCAGGATATGGGGAAAAAATACAGCTGTTCTCCTGTGTGCTCTTAAGCAGGGTCTCTTAGAAGAGGAATGGCTGTATATCCCTCCCCTCTCTCTTTCCACGGAAGCACCTACTGCCATAGTTTGGCATTTTAAAATCAGCATGTTTCTAACAACGTTGCCTTAAAAAAGGTTACAGTCCATTCCTCTGCCCCTCATACTTTCTTTACTCCTTTATTCAGACAATCTTTCCTTAGGGAATCCCAAATCTTGTAGGCATCTATCAAGCCTTAAAAGAGTGAAAATTCTTCAAACAGGCATTGCAGTGGCAAAGGTGGTTATTAGACACTACTGTTCCTTCTTTCCCTCATTAAACCTTACTCCTAATAGAATTAAATGCTGAGGCCAGCCAAGAAGCATGTTGCAAGTGCTGCCTCAGTTAATAGGCAAAAATGTGAAAATAACGCTAATCACGGAAAGAATTTCCAATTAAGCTGCCTCACATCATCTACTAACCTGCATAGGTTCATTTATTTATTTTTTCCTTCGTTTTAGCCTTTGAGCCTTTGTTAACAAACTGGAAACAGGGCCCTGATGAGTGACTATGTGAACCAAGAATCAAGCAAAAGCTTATTTATGTTTAAAAAGTTAACTGCACAAAGACGGTTAATCTGTAACCCACAATGACTACAACGAATACAAATACAGTTAGATCACTGCTGAAAACACACTGGGATTCACCTCTCCAAGGATCCGATTCTTTTTTTTTTTTTTTTTCCTGATTTTTCTTTTTTTGTATTAACAATATGCAGGGCTTCAATCAGAATTGGTACCAAGTGAAAAATCTTCTTCACAGAGCATGAAGAAGTAGAGATTCACCTTTCTGACCACCTCCTTTCCTGTCTTCTATATATCCTCATAAAATATTTACTCTGCTTCTGAATGACCACTCTGATTATCCTTAGACTCCTTTTCAGATTCCCTGATGATGTCATGGAAATGTTAAACCCATTATGCTAAGCTAGGACCTCCATCTACTGTGACCCCTTGGCACAAGCTTCTGAGGACAGCACGATACTTCTACAGAAAAGTTAGTCTTCCTTCAGGTCATCAATAGGCGGACTTACAATACATCAGCACTTCAGTCAACACTAACAAAATTTAAGTAAGACCATGCAAAAAAAGAAAAGCACAAATCCATTCTGCATTTGCAATAAAGTGATTAAAGGGTCTATTAAAAGCTGCAGTTATTTCCTATCGGAAAATAAGCATTTATACTATTTCATAGGTCCACCCCATAGGTAATACAAGGCATTCCTTTTCATTAAGCTATTAGGGAAGTGATTAGTGACTAGCACCCTGCTCTAATTATCTTTAATGCAGTGTTTCAAATTGATCATGCATAATGCAATTAGAAATCATAATTAAATTAATTTATATTGATTTAAGCCTTTATAAGTTGTTAATAACTATGGCCCATTACATTAATTCCTCCAAGCCAACATTAATATTTTCAATATGCTGAATTATTTCCCTTTCTTTCCCCCCTTCCTCGTCCTGGGCGTTTCATTAAGGAGTCCGCAAGGGAGAGCTGCCACGCGAAGGCCACCGGAGAGCTCCCACGGAGCCCGCGTGTCCCCAGCTCCTCCCGGGACCCGGAGCAGCACCAGGGCCCTTGGCGAGGAGGTGCTGGTGAGAGGGGGCACCACTCAACAGATGTCAGAACTGGAGCTCTAATACTGAGGGCCACCATTTCTCTTCACATGGAGGCTTAAAGATCCCGGTGGCCAGTAGGGAGGGAAGCTCAAGGGAAGGGTCAAAAAGCAAGTGGGAGTGGAGTAATAGTAATATTAGTAGTAGTAATAGCAATAGTATTGGTAGTACTGGTAATAGTATTGGTAGTAATAGTAATAGCAGCAATGGTAGTAATAGAAGTGGTAGTGGCAATAGCAACGTTATTAATAGTAATAGTAATAGTATCAGGAGTGGTAGTATCGGCAGTAATAGTGGTAGCAGCAATGGTAGCAATAGGAGTGGTAATGGCAACGGCAATAGTAATAGTATTGGTAGTTATAGGAATAGTGAAAGCAATATTCTTGGTAATAGTAATAGCAGTAATAGTAGCAATGGTAGTAATAGGAGCAGCAGCAATAGCAGCAGCCATAACAAAGAGCGGCTCCGCCGGGAGCGGTGGCTCTGCCCTGGCCCGGCCCGACGGGGCGGTCTCGGGGCGGTCCCGGGACTCAGCCGCCCTTTCCACCGGTTCCCCCGTTTCTGACTTTATTTCTTCTCCCCCTGCCCGTCCCCGTCCCCTGCCAACCCAAAGGTCCCTCGTGGGGGTTATTTCCCCACGCCCCAGTGAGACTCCTGCGACGTGGCCCCCTTTCAAAAGGAGCAGGCACGAAAATAAAGGCAGGATGTCCCCCCCAGCGCAGGATCCCACGGGTCAGGCAGCTCTTCGGACGGGTAGCATCGAGTCCCATTCCCAGTCTGGCACTATCCAGCCCAAAATATTCCGGAATCAGCCTAAGTTTTCCAATGAGGAATACCCCACTATGAGAAAATCTTGCAGCGGGGGGAGGGATGACAAATTATTTAAGAAAGCCATTTATGCTTAAATAACATTTCTTGCGAAATAAAGCCAGGCTTCACAAAGCAGGATTGGGGTGGAGAGGTATGAATTCTATTATATGTACAATTTAATCACTGGGTATTTAAAATAGACATTTCCATCTAAAATCCAATCAGAAATCAACACAGCACCTCGAGGCATTAAGATGATCATCTCCATTTTGCATTTGTAAACTGGTAGGAATAAATGTGGCTTGTGGATACCAAGAGGTCAAGTACGGCTGCTCAAATATTTTTCTTACAAAATGACGGATTTATTAGACAAATAAGTAGCCCGGCTGATGCAAAACCCCCAGTGATTGAATTTTGACGTTGAGTCAACAACAACTCGAACTACATCAGTGCTCCAAGATTTAGTTATGATGGTAGAGATTACTGAACAAATAGGAGGCAGAAATGAATACAGATTTCCTAGGATCTGCCCCTGGCACCTTCCTCTTGACATTCCCCTCCATATGCTATCCCTATTCACACCGTATTCTAATTAAAGGACTGGGCTGTGCCTCCTAATTTTGCAAGAACTTTTAAATAATTAGTCTGGTGTGTGTGTTAAAAGGGAGAGCCCCAGACATAAGGGGATTGCGGTCCCTTTAGGATCTCTCCTCGGCTTTGCAGTTATCACAGTCCCTTTCGCGAGGAAGGATGGAAAAAGCCGCTGATTTAATTGCAAATAACAATAATAATATTAAAAAAAATAATAATAATAAAAAAAAAACTCTGTTCAAACTGCTCTATCTAGCATGATAGATGCTTTTCCCGGTCATTTCCAGTCCATTCAAGCAGGGTGGATTCGCTGGGTATTTTGTCCCCCTTTTTTTTTTCTTTTTCTTTTTCTTTTTGGAGAGGGGATGCTTTGGGAGGTTTTTTCTTTCCCCTTCTATTGGAAAGGATGTGAGGGTCCAGCATTCCTGGGAAAAAATCTTTTTGCAGAGGCAAATCGCCTGCAAAGCGCCCTTGGGCTGCAGTCAATATATACATATACGTATATATATACACACATGTACGGGGGGTTTGGGGGTGCGGGAGCCGCCTCCGTCCTGCTCCGTCTCTCCTGCGTTTGGAAGCGTCGCTTTTAGTTGCTAATCACGAAGGGGTGCTTAAATAATTGAGAGTACGTTTAAGCATCAAGCAGCCACTTCCTGATCTTTTTCGGGAGAGAAAAAAAACGGGCTAATCCCCACCTGCTGTGAGAGCTCCTTTTATATATTTATTTATTTATTCTGGTTATTACTTCCACTCCAAGCTGGACCTGGTGGCTCCAATTACAATTGAGCCTTGTGGAATCCATACCCTCCCTTTCCCATATTTTTCTTTCTTTTTTTTTTTCTTTCTTTTTTTTTTTTTTTTTTTTAATGGATGCTTGGAGAGTGGGATTTTCATGCAGAGTCTCTCCCATATAGCACTTGGGGAGAAGCTGTTTAATTAGCCTTTCTCCTGCTGCTTATTTTCACGGCCGAGGTTTTTTGCACAGGGCAGAGGCTTCTCAGAGTATCGGAGAAGTTAATTCCAGATTTATATTTCTGTAACCTGCTTAGGATGCAAAAAAAAAAAAAAAAAATGCTGTCAAATTAAACTGAGTCCCCCTGTCTTGCCTGCTCCCAGCAAATAACTTGCAGCACCTAATAAATCCAGATGGAGTTCCTCATATAGCCCGGTGCAGAAATAATTATTGTCCTGGCTTGTTTCATGTCAGAGGCCTCTTCGGCTCATCTGTCATGAAACCAATTTCACTTTATTTACATCCATTTGCTAGTTTAATTACTGTGCTGATGAATAGCCTGAAGGAATTAAGTTACGAGTCTTTGGAAACCTAAAACGACAGATATATGGGTTACCTTTTAAATGGAAAAAGGAAACGATGGGTGGCGTGTGCACCAAAATTTAAAGGTAGTAAGACCCTAGCTAGGTGGAAATGCAGAATATCTGACATTCAGCCCGTGTTTTAGCTCTGTGTTGATGCAAAGGGCTGCTCGGGAAGGCTTTCCTGGGTTTTGCAGGTTAAATGCAATCTGTATTAAAAGAACCTTCCTGAAGACGAGTGCCAGCTTCAGATCCAAGCACAGATGCACTCATTATTTTTCCATCCCCTGAAAGGCAGAGCGGGGGGAGGAAGGTCAGAAAATAAGCCTGTCTTTAAAACTGACTTCAACATAAGCTACTCAATGTACTGTACAACGCAATCAATAGATTTACTGTACTATACCTGCCACCTCAGAAACTCTCTCGAGCGCTTCTTCGCTCCAACTTGTCTCTCTGTGATAGACTGTGCCAACAGAGGGAATTTTAATGAGCTAGATGTTGGGATTTTTTAATGTAAACCAGGAACAAATAAATAAATAAAATCGGAGTTTCTCCGTCTGTTGCCGGTCCCTAAACCAGCCCGTGTCCCAGCCCTTCCCGCGGGCGTTTCCATCCATGCCCGGCGCCTACGGGACGGCCGCTCGGCGCGGAGCGGGAGGGCAGCGCGGTGGGACCCAACGCGCCCGCGCAACCCCCGCGGGGGGAGCCTTGCGCCCCATGCCCTTCTTCCTCCGCTCAACACTTTGTTAATCCTCTGTATCTCTCTCTTTTTTTTTTTATAAGTTAACTTAAAGTTTCAAAACTTTATGTAGTATATCAGGAAAAAAAAA
>VZSV01000204.1:878790-895150 GCA_013398735.1 Nothocercus julius | reverse complement strand
AGAGAGAGAGAGAGAAAGAAAGAATAAGACTATAACACTCTGGGGAAAAGATCTTTCTCCATTTCCTTCTTTTCTTCTTTCTTCTTTCCCTCCCCTTTTCTTTTTCTTTTCTCTCTCTCTTTTTTTTTTAATCTCTCTTTCTCCCTCTCTATCTCTTTGCTCTGCTTTATTCTTTGAATACTTTTGCATGTGAACGATACCAGCAACAAGAACAACAGCGGAGTTACAGACTCGCCGTGGGTTTTATGAATGATATTGGGGGTTATGGCCCGGATTTAGAGCATATATATAAATGCATATATATATGCATATGCATATATATATACATATACACAGATATATAAGCTGCTTGTGAAGTTGGAATCGGTTGGGGGCCCCAGTGCCGAGTGAGCGAGCCTGATAATTTGTCCGCGGGATTAATGTGACCCCCCTGTGGCTGTCCCAGGTTGACTCCTGTCCCCCGGGGCGCGTCCTGGGGGGCGGGCAGATGTCCCCGGCTGGTGGCAGCCGCGCAGAGGCCGCGGGTGCCGGGGAGGCTGCGGTGACAGCCCCGCGTCCAGCCGGGAGCGCATCGGGATCGGCTCTTTGCTCCCGGGCGCCTCCTCTGCGCGTAGCGACGGGACGCGCAGGCGGCGACGGCCCCCGCGCATCTCCCGGGTAAATCCCACGGTGTCTCCGTGAGGTTCTCCCAGTTTCATCCCGGGAAGGATGACTGGCAATTACTCGTGCGAATGGGAGCGAGGTCTCCATCCATTACCGCCTCCCCGGGGAGCGCTGGATGCAACCTCATCTCCGAGGGGGGAGCAACTGGAGACTGAAACATGCGGGGCTGGAGCCTGTGCTTATTTATGGAAATCTTTGCATGAAGGTGGTCGAATAGGACTTCATATGGGGTTTTGTTTTCACATGACTTCTTCTGGCTATTTCTAAGTCACTGTGACTTGTAATCAATCAAACAAAAAAGATGTGCTGGCGTAAGAGGGGAAGAAACCAGGAGAGACCATTGCGATTTTCCAAGACGCTCAGAGGCGAACCAGCTCCAGGGAAAATAAATAAATAAATAAATAAATAAATAAATAAATAAATAAATAAGTAGAGAGCGCCCAGGCAGCTGCCTTCACCTGCTGTCCAGTGGCCGGAGCGAGGAGCCTGCAGCGCCCCAGCCCCCAGCCGGAGCAGGGGACGGGGATGGAGCCCGGCCGGGGACACGGGCAGGGGGCGAGAGGCGCTTCCCCCTCTATGAGGGCTGCCCCGTGCCCCTGCCCCTAGGCCACGTGGACGCCCGCAGTGGGGAGAGCGATGGGGCTGCGGGCGGGGGTCTCCAGCAGCTCCCCCCGTGGCTCCCGGCGGCTGCGGCAGGACTTTCAAAACCACCCCGTTTGTTTAAGTTCTTCATTTTCTCCGGCCAAAGGCAGAACCCACCGGCCATGCCCTCTCTGTGCCCAGCACCACTCGCAGGGTGAGGAGTTTCGGGACTACCCGTGCGACGGGACCTCGTCGGATTCCCCCTCCAGGCACCGCCGGCCGGTTTCGGGCTCTCCGGCCTCCTTTCCCCGAGCGCCGCCCGGAGCGGGACAGCCCGCATCTCTTTCCTTTTTTATTTTATTAATATTTCGTGTAGTGTTGATATTCAAAGCAGTGCTTCAAGTTGCGAACCTCCCCCATTTATTTATTTATTTACTTATTTTCTCCAACTTAAGACCCACTACGAGACTGGCCCTCCCCCTCCTCCCCCCGGCCCGATCTCTCCTGCTGCGCCGGCTCCCCAGAGCCAGCCCCGCTCGTCGCCAGCCCCGACTCCAGGCGGCTCCGGGAAGCGGCAGCTGGATCCAGGCAGAGCCGCACACGGGCCTCGCAATAGATGTTTATCTAAGTGCTCGCCCTTATTTCTATTGCCACGTCCAGCTCCATGGGTACTGATGGTGCCCCCCTCGCCAGCTTCGCGGGCCACACGAGCATGTGGCAGCCCATGTGGCTGAGGATGCTCAATAAAACCAGAGGCACGTATACATACATAATGCATTTACTTGTCTCCAGGAGTTTTCTTCTGCTTCGGATGCAAGAAATAGGCAGATTTCCTTAATTGACTGAATCGCCTATTTCTGGAAAGTAATAAAGTAACCCCTTATTCCCACAGTGAAATGGCTTATAAATTCATTACTGTAACCTATTGTATTTGATTTCGCTTTTTAGGATTCCCCTGGGATATTGAGTTATTAACGTCTCATCATAGTTTGGTACATATCCCGACTTAGGAAAAAATAAATAAATAAAAAGAGTCAATGTGGAGCTTATAGAACCGCTCACACTATACCTTCTGGATATTTTTATTTCACTAAACCTCAGCAAGACACATTTTAGTCGTGGTATTTGTCCTACCCCGAGTGTCAGCGAGAGCACTGAGGGAAAACCTACAGAACATGTGTTATTTGGTGAAGTTCACAGAAAGTCAATATCCCATTTAGTGTAAAAGCTGTTTTCCCTTTAGATGATAAAAAAATCAACCTTCAAAAAAAAAAAAAAAAAAAAAAAAGCCCTTTGGGGTGAATGCACAAAAAGTATTTCCATGTCCTAATGAGGACTTTCCTTACATCAGCAAAGACCTGCTAATTACTGATGTACAAGCTGCAATAATTGCTTTTGCAGCCAAAGTGTAGAGTGTTGTCATATTAAAAATTGAAACGCTTGATGGTGATTTCAGTCCCAAGGTGGTTCCCGATGTCCCCCTTTCGGGAAAGCAAGGAGGCTGGAGGAGCTCGGCAGAGGTCCAGCGGAATAAAAAATAAAAAATAATAAAAAAAAAGAATAAAAGTTGAAAGTTTCCCGTTCTTTCTTTGGAGAGATGCGGGATGCGGAGGAACCAGGAGCGCAGTGAGGAGCCCCCTTCCCGCCCGCGCTGGGTCCCAGCCTCCCACCCAGGTCCCAGCCTCCCCTTCCAGGTCCCAGCCTGCCCATCCCGAGGTCGAATCTCTTGCTGGTTTCCACGTGCGGCCGCGACCGGCGTCTCCCTCTCTCCTGCCGGCAGGTCGGACGCCCCGCAGAGGGACTCGCGGCTCCATCCCGCTCATCTCACTCCAAGGATCCCAAGTCCTCGCTCCGAGCCCTGCTCAGCTGCCAAAATCCGCAGCGGAGCCCTCGCCCGCCCAGCCCCGCACAAATCAAAGCGCGTTCCGAGGGCTGGGAAGTAGTTGCCTTGTCATGTAACACATTGCCCTGATTTATTATAAAATTTTAACGAAATCATGCATATTTTAACAGCCTTTAATCACTGCATGAAAATTTAATTCATGAACTGTAGCGCGTTTAAATAAATGAAGTGTTAATTCATTAGGATTAATTAATTTGTTAAAGGATTGTGTGCAAGGTTAAGGTGGAAGAAAAACTCTTTGTTAGTTTCGCGTCTCAATCACCAGGTTTCGTGAACAGTGAAGGGAGCGGGCGGGACGCGAAGTGGGGTTCTGTGCCCGGGATGAGCCGGGCGAGGCAGACGGGAGGCCGCCCGAGCGCCGCACGGACCGGGCCAGCGAGGAGAGAAGCCCGAGCTCCTTCTGCAGCCCGGGACGTGGCGAGGGGGCGACTGAAGTGTTTAATCCCAGGCCGGCCCGAGGAGCGGAGCCCCGGTGAGGAGGAGCAGCGCAGCCCTCCTCCCCTCAGCGCTAGAACTTCTCCACCCCGCATCCGCAGACCGGGCGGGAGGGGAAAAATAATTCTATTATTTCCAGGCAGTTTGGGATCGTCGGGAAAACCTTCCCGGAGCCTCCGGCCCCTGCGCGGTCCCAGCGCATCTCGGCTCTGCGGCGGCTGCGGCCGGACACGGCGCTCAGCGAAACTGACACGGGGGGAGTGAAAGTGACACCGGGGGAGTGAAAGTGACACGGCGGGGAGGGGGGTGTGACTGGCCCGTCTGACACCTGCCAGGCCCGACCGCACGGACCGGCCCTGGCCGCGTCCCTTTGGTTTCCCCGAGGAAAGAGGGGCATGCGGAGACAGCCCGTAGGAGCGTTAGAGGAGGTGGCACCGGGAAAAGGCGGCAATATTCAGGAATATTAAACTTCATCCCCCTTCAGCCTAGTCTAATCCCCCTGCGCACACACTCTCGCACACCGCACGAAGGGTCCTCTCACCGCCAGCCCCTCTCCTCTCCTTCCTTCAGCTGGTGGAGACGTTTTCCAGGTGCCGCTTCCGTGACGCGGTGACACCGCAGCTCTTCAGGCCACACTCCCGGCGCACGGGAAACGTGTCTCCCCACGGCTGCTTATCCCGGCGATGGAGCGGAGCGCATGGAGAGCCAGGCAGCAGCTCCGGAGGACGGCAAAATAACTGCTCCGTGTCCAGCCCTTCAGAGACGCTTCTCCCGAAGTCGGGAGGAGAAGCGGGACAAGCAGGTGGCCTCGCAGGGGCCAGTTCTGTGGCGAGGAAGGCCTGGCAACGCCGTGGCCGGCAAAACACCGACCTCAGCCACGGTGCGGAGGAGGTGGGTGGCGAGCCAGTCTCCTGGGAGCACTCCATGGTGCCGCACAAGGGGCAGGCTCAAGCCCAGCTGGGTCAAATTGCCTTTAAATAACATGACTTGTTCAGGGAAAGAATCGGGACACACAGAAATGGAAATGCTCCTGGGGAGAGCTCGCTCTTCTTGAGACCTGGAAGTTGTCTGGTATTTAGTCCAATAAGTAGTAAGTGAAGATTTCATGAGCCATTACATACCATTTGACATCATATATCACATATCTGCATATATACATCACCTTGAATCATCTAACTACTATCTTAAAGCTTCTAGTGAAGTTTTAGCTTTTGTATATTCCAATTCTTGTACATTGCTACATAACTATCATAAAAATAATCGTATTTAACCCTTTTATTCCAACCAGAAAAATATTAGAACTGAAAATGTAGCAGCTTCTTAAAGGTTCTTCTTAAAAAAATAAATAAAAAGGCCAATGAAAGCGAGGCTGATATACAAGAAGTCAGTTAGTTTCAGCTTTGCAAGTCATGAAACATAATCCCGTTCATAGCAGGTGATGCTACCGGATCCACTCCGTGTGTTGGTCGCTGAGGTCAGGGGTAGCAGAAGGTTTAGGGGGTTCGTTAGTTTTGTTGACCCCAGCACTTACTTAATGTAGATTCATCTTCGTGGTTCTTCTGCGACATAAAGATGTTTTAAGAAAGTTTTTGAGAGAAGTCCGGAGCTCCCTCATCCCTTCTCCTTACCTCCCAAAGAGTCAGATTGAGACAACATTTTTTTTTGGACTTCTTAGAAGAAATTAGGCAAATCAAGTAGCAGCTCATGCGCAGACAGTTCAGTCGGCTTCTTAATTTCTGAAAAATCTAAGGAAGAAGAGAATGATGAGACTTCTGTGAAGACTAAAGTCCACATGGGATATGAGAAGCGTAACGGAAAAAGCCATACTGCCTGTTACCAGGAAAGGGTGCGTGCTTTTGTGGCATGAATGTGCGGTTTTTGGTAAAGCTGTTTCTTAAAACACTCAAGTCCCCCTGCAGAACGAACCCAGCAGGTTGCACAAAGGGGTGCACATGGCACAAAGTGACAGGTAACTCCAGCTCTCGCTGCTTCACAAAGGACGAGCCGAGTCCATGGAAGCTTTCCAAGGGATCGGCCCCTCTCTGCAAGGGGCCTAATGGCAGCGTATGGATTTTTCCTATCACTCCAACTGATGAATCAAGGATGCCTGTTCATAAGAAATGCCATCAGGGCCTATACAGAGAGGAAAACCCATCCCTTGCAATTAAATACGCCCTTAGAAAACCTTAAGCACAATAATGCAAAGACACCAGTTTTGCTTGCTGCTTAATTCGGTCTCCAGCCTGTGCCGGGCCACCTATGTTAACCTATGCAGTACATTATAGAAGAGTCACCGAAAGCCATTCCCAGCAGCTGCCCTGATGCTGGCTCCAAAAGGGCAATATGTCCAGCGAGGAGGAGAAATACACAGCGAGGAATGTGAAATAAATTCACATTTACGTCTTACAAAACTTGGATATTTTCAAAATTATCAAAAAAAGGAAAGTTTCCCAATTCTTCTAATTCAATATTTGAGGCAACAGCAAGGATTACAGTGCTTGTAACATCTTTTATTCAATTCACATAAAAAAGCATGCAGTATTAATGTAAAATGGTACAGTATTAATGTAAAATGTTCAGTGCACATTAGGTAAACAAGTCATTAGCATACAAACCCATTTTTACCCTCTATACAGGCAAACTGAACACGCTCGGCATAGCAACGCTTTGGGGGAACAAAATTAAAAATTGTGCTTAACTTCCAAAAATACAAGCCATGTTTGCAATCTTAAAGAAGGGACATTTTCTAACCCAAGTGCTGTAATGCCGAAGAGAAAGAGACTGCTACCTTCTATCTACTTTAAACAAGAGTTTCAGTACAGTACAGTGCTATGAAACAGTCTAAGCAGCAACACTTTCTCTGGGAGACAGGTTTTATGGCAAAATTGACAGTGTTCTATAGCAGTTTCATGAAACCACAGCATAGCCAGCATGTGGCTGGCACGCTGGACACGTAACCTTCAGGAATGGGAAGCATAACCTTTAAAATAAGTTCTTCCCCCACATAAATGGCTGATGTGACAAGAGCACTTAAATCTGTCCTATTTAAGGAAGCTGTTAAGCTGAGCTCACATCTGGAAGGTTACCTTAACTGAAAAAAGCCCCAAACCCCATATATCCAAGTAAACAAAATGCCGTGCCAAAGAAGAGAATCTGGAATGGCTTTGCCCTAGGAAAGGGCTTACCAGAGCAAAGGGAACATTCAGTTTTCACTTGGTCAAAAAGACAGGACCAGATTGCATGGAAGTCATTAACAATGCAGTTCACTTGAGAAATCCTAAGCATTCGCAGGTTGACGACAACTTTGAGTCACATTTTATTTCTAAGCAGAATCAGTTTTTGGTAGTTTTGGAGGGACTGGCACTAGAAAGGCCGCTCTGAATTTTCCTCTTGGTTGACTGGCTCATATTTTTATTTTTCCTTTCGGGAATGAAGGGAGAAACCCAAGGCGCATTAAGTTGATTGTTCAGGTCAGTCTTTAAAAAGCAGGAACCAAACTTGTGTTCCTCAAATAGCCTCTGTGAGTTGCTGAAGAGTAAACTCTGGGAAAACTCCCTTTGAAACAAGCAGTTTGGAGGTTTCATATCATCAGCCGCTACGTTCTGGCTTGCGAACAGTGGGAAGTGCTCGTTCATATCCAGCTCAGACGGGGAGAGAAGGGAAAACATGGCAGGTTTCCAGCCAGCTCTGTCACCCGGTGAGTCACTTGCCTCTGGACACTTCATACTCTGCTCCTCATCCATCTCTTCCGCTTTCTTCTCAGTTTCATTCAGAAGCTTGGAGCACTCTGTTGACTTTGAAGAACTATCAAGCTCAGAGGACTTAAAATTGTAGCACGGGCTCTTGCTGTTGTCTGATTCGGACATCATTGAATCCAACTCGGAAATTTTATCGAGGTAGGCAGCATCCATGGAGGCCTCACTGGAGGTTCTCGTGCGGTTCATCTCAGAAAAGCACAGAGCATGTAGCTTTTTAGGTAAACATGAACTTGTTTTATCGCAGGCTTTTGCTGGGGTTTCATTTGACTGACTAGCTACGCTATTTTCTTCGGATTCATCAAAATCTAAGTTCTCAGCAAAGTTTGCTGGGCAGGCTCCCCAAAAACCCGACTTTCCTGCGGTAAAACAGTTTAGCTTCTTCTCACTACTACAGCTGCTTGTGCTGTGTTCTGGGGCATCTTTGCTGCAGTCATCTGAGGTGTCACAGAACTCTTCAAATTTCAGTTTTCTCAGAAAGGATGAAGGTTTCCTTGCGTTTTCTTTCCCATCAGGAGTGTTCAACTGCAGGCGACTAAGAGACAGAAAAGGGGTGCATGGTGCTGGAAGCTCGTAAAGTTCTTCATCCTTAAATGGGGCACATTCCTCTACTTTATTCCACTGCTGTTCTAAGCAGGCATCCATATTTGTAGTGCCTTCATCTAGGAGAACGCCCTGGCACCCTGCAAACAGCTCTTCCTGCGGAGCACCCTGGGGCTGCGACCCATTCGACCCGTCTTGACCCGAAGAGCTTGAGCACGTCCCTCCACCCGTCAGCTGCTTGAGACTTTCAGGACCTTCACTGGCAGCCAAGGCCGCCTCCTCCAAGCGCTCAACCCGCCTTTCCAAGCATCCCGAGTCTTCTCCGACACTCTCCGCTTCTTTGGCCTCTGTGGGAAGAGCTCCCTGGCCAAGAGCACTCGTGGGCCGGGTTCCTTGGCCGGCGCTTTTCAGCTGCAGCAGCTGACACTCCATCTCCTCTATGTACTTGTCGCTTCTCTCCAGTGCCTTTTTCAGGCGGTTCATTTCGCGTTCGCTCTGCTCCACTTTGGACTGAAGGGCAGCTACCGTAAACCTACCAAACCTGCAAGAAGAAACAAGACACTAAATCAGGGAAGGACGGATCCTCTGGGTGTGTTTTGAGCTCATTTCCAAGGATACAGCTACTGTACATAGTGCTAATTTGGAAACAAAAACCAGCACTGCACATTGCTGCTATTTATGAAAGAAAAAAAGAAAAAATCATATATAATGTATAGGTGGGGATGAATACCTGAAAAGCCAAAATTAAACTATTAGAGGTAGTAAGGCAATAACAAGCAGATTACCCTTCCAGGGGCTGGTTCTATCAATTCAACTCAAATATGCATGAAGAATTATCCCCTAAAACAATGGCAAAGATTTATGATAACATTTGAACAGTGGTCCACATCTTGAAATATTTACATTCAATCATTTTCCTACACTACAGCAGCGTTTTTACAACACATTTCTTACCCAATGTCACCTTGTCAACTACAAAACGCCAATATGAAATTCCAAAATTGCAACAGTCCTTTGTGGTGGTTTTAAATACTTATGTAGACCATTTCAATTACGCTCCCATTAGATATACAGCTTTCCCCTGACCACCACACGGGTGGCACTTCCACAGATTTCAGAGCTACCTGTTTTGTGAGCCTTAAACCTGCAACAAGCTCATTTCTTCCTCGACTCCGAAACAAAAAATGCTGCTTGTGGCTTGCAAAGGTTGTGCTGTTTGTGTGGCTTCCAGCTTGAGCACATTTTCAGCTGCAAAGATACAGCCCTCATCTTCTCCATCCTCCTCCAGCTTTCAAGAGTGACCTTCCCCAGAGGGCAGGTGAAGGTTTCAGCTACATGCCCTGACTAATTCCAACCTGCCACTGACAGCTGGGCACAAGGGAATTCCCTGTTCCATTGGAGACTTTCAATTTATGGAAAGAAAAAAAAAAAAAACAAAAAAAACAATTAAAGTTCTGGTGTTATTAGGAAGGAAACTGCAGCCAACCTAAAACTCTGACACATCTGGTGTTTATATCACAGAGAAATGACAAGTCCTTATGTGGGATTACGCTAAACCCCACTTTCCACCTTGCAAATCCAAGTGACAGCACAGGTTTGTATCCACTCCTTCAGCACTGAGACTGCCTCGCATTTCTCTCCTGTTTCTTAGTCTATCTCTATCTCCCTTCAAAGTCAGAGGAAATTTTCCTTCCCTCCTCCTCAAGATTTCCCCAATTCTATCCCTCATCCCGTTCCAAGATGTTCCTTCTGCAACACTCAGTCCAACGAGGTCTGAGGGTCCTGTGACCGACAAAATAGCCACGAAATTGTGCCTGGATTTCCAGCAAACTGTTCTGTTTCTTCAGCTCCTGGCCACAAAACAATAGGAAAATGCTCTCTGCTTCCTATTGGGAATGGGGGAGGAAGGAGGATCGTGATCCCTGAGCAGGTTGGTGGTTGGTAAGCAGATCTGAGGTGCAGGAGCCCCAGCCCACATGCTCCGAGATGTTGGTTGCACTGGAATTCCACCACGAGGAGAGGGAACTCCCTGTCCCCCAGTGATAACAACAATGCAGATGGCCTCTTTTTCATTTACTCATGCTGTGGGCAGCAAGTTCTCTAATTTCATGGCTGCAGCTCCTCCATTTCTGGTTGTGAGCAAGAACGAAGAGGAAGGAAAGTTGTACACAACCTCCTCCCACCCCTACACGAAGGCAGGAACGAGCGGAACCAGGGAACCCAAGGATTTTGCAGGGTATCTGCAGCTGAAGGGAGTTACAGTGAAATGACCATCCTCACATACAACAACACCTATTATCTCCTTCAGTGAAAGGAATGCGGATTTTTGTTTAAAATATTAAAGGAGCCACTGGAGCATGGCAAAGGCCAAGCAAGAGGGTCTGCTTCCTAGGCCAGGCAGATGCAGGAGCTTTTATTTTGCCTTCCTAACAAAGCTAATCACACAGGATTAGAGAATCAACAACATCTATCCTGCTTAAAAAAGCATGTAAGAAATGATACAACTAGCTTAAGAGTCGAGTGAGACATATAAAAATGATTATATACATTTATTTGCCACAAGGCACCTAGTGACTTATGGAAATGGTTCCAGGTCTTTAGTTAGGTCTCCAGCTATCACTCCAGAAGGACACAGGTTCCACATAGGAACTGTCCCACAGCCGCCAGCCCTGGGCAGATATATCAGACACTGCATGGGGACACTGGGTGTCTCTCATCAGGCAACTTAACTTCACGAGTTAGGCCCTTTCTTCAGCTAGAGTCCTCCTCCTTGCCCCAACGATGTCCTAACTCCACACAAGAAATCACAAATTCAGCAAACAACTCTCACCTAGTGTCAAAGAAGAATGAAAAATATAGCTGTACGTTTCGACTAATTCTTTTTCACGTTACTCCATGACTGCTCCCTCACAGTGATGCTCAGATGGAGCTGTGGGAGTTTGGGTTCAAGTCTGGCAGCCTTTGGCCTAGAGCAGATCAAATTTCTTTATTTTTTTCTTCCCTTCTTTCCTCACTTCTGCTATTTCAGCTTTAAGGCTTTATTTTCAGAGATCACTGTCATAGCAGGTCTGCCTAGTCAAGCCCTCAACTCCATATGGATTTAGTGTAAAGCCACAAAACCTCACACAAATATTTATTTTTTGTGTACATCAAGCAGCTGCAGCAAATAGACTTTTCCTATATAAGCATATACAGGACACCGGGCAGGCTGACATTCCATGGAAAATATAATTCTCCAATTCTAATCACCTGTTCCCAACTAGGGAACAAACTGCGGCTCTTGCTCATGTACCTGAGAAAACCTGCAAAAGAAACTAAGGCTGGAGGAGGCAGCAGTTATTTTTTCTACGACCACTGCAGCTGGTCTTCAAATATAACCCTCCCTTGGGACTGCAATCTTGCTGCGAGATGGAGGATAGACCAGTTTTCCCTCCAGGAAGACAGAAGCCTTCCTTCCTTCTGGACTCTGGACATGTGTCACCAGAATCTCATTTGCAGGCTCAGTGAACCAACATGAAATACAGATTGAATTAAACAGGGGGTGACATGAATGGAAATACTGGATTTGGGTAAAAAGTGAATGTCATACACAACAACCTAACAAGTCAACAGGATTTTGGTGTGGAGGTAACTGCAGTCACAAATCAAAGAAATATATAAACTGTAAAACTGGAGAAAGAGGGATCAACAAAAAAAAAAAAAACAAAAAACAAACCCCAAACCCTAAGAGATAATGCAACAATTTTCTGCATGTCATAGATAGTTTTTCAGACTGGGATTTTAACCGGCAGAAGAAATTAAATATTAAGGGACAGCCCTCCTAAGAAGCTTAGAAGTCTGTTTCAAGCTCATTTGAATCTAACCATTCATAAAATACACTATACCCTGGAGTAGACAGACTTACTAGCTATTTTCCTTCAGGTAAAAAGCAAATATTCCTTTGCCAAAAATGCTTTTAGTTCCATTGTGCTCTGCCAATGGACCTAACAGTTTTCTATTTTGAGTAAAGCTGGATGTAATGGGGCTTCATCATCCTGCAAAACTTGAGTTTCCGAAGTTTTTGTGCTACCTGCCGAAAAATCCTTCTGCTTTGCCTGAGAACTGGCAGACTAATTCAGGTTTCTGGTGAGAATGAAAGCAGAAACTTATTCCCTTTTTGCTTTTAAGACATATAACCCAACTAAAAGATGGTTTAGTATTGTGGCCTTCACATCTGTGTTTTGATCTAAACTTGAACTGTGGGTCTGAGAAACTTTTCTCTCAAAAAAAGAAAAACACCTTTCATGAAAAAAAAAATCTGTTGAATTAGGGCTGTCCATTAAAAATTGCATATAAAAACTAACAAACAAAAAATCCTGACACTGATGAAATGTCAATGTTATTGACATTCATGACATTTTCCAGCATGTTTTAATGGATATGAGCAAAGGAAAAACAACAACCCAAGACCATGATAAGAAGAAAGTTTTTTATTGACCTTCAAAGAAGGCTAATTATACTTTTCCTATGAAGTAAGTCAGGGGTTAAATCTGTGCTACAAAGGGACTGTTCACCTGCCCTCAGTGTTTCTGGTGCTATAAAGCAGAACCTACTAAAATCCTGGGTGGCAACATTTAGCAGCAGTGACACTATGTACAAAATGAACCACAGCTTGGGCTAATGGGACTGTGAATGCTGACAAATCCCTTCAGAACTAGTTTAATTGATTCCAGTTTTAGTTACATAGGCCAAGGGTTAAGCCCGATTCCACAGCCGTCAGTTTGGAGTTCACTAAGGCCCGTAGGACATCAAAGCAGGAGCACTGTGGCGTTCAATAGGAAGTCTCAATGCCACTAGAAAGCTGCTCAGCAACTTCTCCTGAAACTCATCTTCAGAGCAATGTGAATGAAGTGCAACAAAAATAACTATATGAGCAGTTAACTGCGGTTTATCTGCATAGAAAGATTGATTATAGTGATGTTGCTGGGATATACAACGAATGTCCTCAGCTCTGGATTTCATAAGCAAGATAAAGAAATAGAGTTATTGCAGTCCCTGTGCAGTGTGTGAAACCTACCTGAAAGACCTTTAAAGTATTAGTTATCAAAGTCTGCCACAGGAACTAGAAGAACCTTTCTAAAGGAGTCTCAATACATCTTTTAGGCACGATTTTTTTCTTGCATATACTTGTACTGATACTGATGTTGGCAGAAACGGTGCAGACGGGCAACTTCTTGAAAGCTAAAGTGTTAGAACTGTTCCTGAGCCACTTTAAGCCAAATTCTGCTCATATCCTCCAAACAACATCCATCCAAAGCTCTGGAGTTACCATGAGTGACAGCCTATTCCCAACAAGTAGGCAAGATGTGACTATTTGTTTTGGATGTCGAAGAAAAAAGGGTTTGGAGATGGAGAAAAAAAAAGTACAGGCATGGAAAGGCCAATCCAGCTGCCTCTGGGTTACAAAATAGGCCTTGGCCCCGGCCAGTTTCCAATAACATTTAGGGCTTCTAAGAAGGACGGCGATCCGCTACTCTTTTAGACTACATGGGCAAACAATGAGGAAACTACAGCGTCTGAAACCCCCTCCCTTCCCAACATTTTTTTTTTTTCTCCTGGCAACTGGGAAGTAAAATATGAACAAGTTAGAAGACATTGTGAAATTCTCTCCACTGGAAGCTTACTTTGCCTCAGTAAAGCAGAATCAAGCTAGACGATCTTCTAGTCTCCAGTTAGATGACCAAGACCTTAAGCAGTGCTGGGCATATCCAGTCAGAATGCACCTCTGTACACGGTAACACAGGGATCATATATGTTCCTTTCCTGTTGTTTGGAATGACAAGTAGGTTGGCGAGTATGTGCTCCATAAAGATCGATTTCATCTTCAAACGAGTGGCTTGTGAGTAAGAACAAAATCTGTAGAGCTCCCGTCTCACACTACACACACCCAAAAGCCACCTCACCAAAGTCATCCTCCCCGCCTCAGGAAAGCCCTGTATAAACCCCAGGCTAATGCTGCCCTTTGCTTTCTAAGATCTAAACCAGGAGTAGTTTGGCTGGAGTCATGAAGACTATGCTTGCAGAAAGCCAGTGAGAGCAAAGGATGCAAATCTAAAAATAAGAACATATAAGGATCACAAATTGGAGAAATGCTCATGAGATATGACCAATATATGGTACCTTAGCACACAAATGTAATCAATATGAGAGAATTGCTGGGTTTTGAGGTCACTGTTGCTTTAATTGCTTAAGAGAGAATATTAATAATAGACACTACTACTGAGAGTGATGGCCTCATGCTACAGAATCCTGATTCTTCAAACCTTGACCTGACAGAAAGTTATCAGGGACTGTCCTTGAACTGGGAATTAAGTCCACAGAATAAATGCTAAAGAGACAAGAAGGAAGAAGAAAACGGACCAAATGGAAAGAGCCAGAAATTCTGTACTTTCTCACAGGCCTTCTACTTTAATAAAAGGATACCCAATTTAAAAGAAATCCTTCTAGAACAAAAGAAAGTTAATTGCAGAATTCAGTCAATAAATGCAGCCCTTCAGTACGGGCTAGATAATACATGGACAACATTATTTGCAGTCAAGGTATATTCCTTCGCTGAAGACTTGCTGCTATTCTTTAATTTGTATTTATCACAAATCTAAGAGTATAAATACTAAAGTCTACCTTGGAGACACATACATAACCCACGTACACAACCCACAGTTTTAGGTTAGAGTCCTACAAGAGTTAAACAGTGTATAAATAAAATATGGCAGCTTTTAAAATATTTACATACTTTTGGGGTGATCTACTATCAACTTCAGCTTTTAGTCGCAAATTCTCTCTTAAAAGGCTATTGTTTTCCATGCTCAGTTTCTTATTTGCCTAAGGAAAAAAAGTAAAAAAAGAAATAATTAAGTATACAGTAAAACAGAAATGACTTCTAATATTTATAAGACAAGCTGTTTCTGCTTTTTAAAGAGACAGAACTAGAAATGTAAAGGCAGGAAACATCCCTCAGACAGGGACACCACTTAAAAAATTACCATGGGAAATGGCTTGCAAAACTGACTAGCGAACAGACATTTTTTATTTATATTCCCAAAATACACTGCAAGTGTCCTACCTAGGGAAATAAACACAGCCACGTTAGTTAGCACAGAAAGTCATTAAGGGGATGTACTAATGGCAATTCCGTGTTTTTTTTTTCCACATGACTAAATACTTTAAGTACATTAACATTACAATGTGCAGGTATCAGCAAAACTGATGTCGAACAGCTCCCCCCACCCCAATTTAGAGGAAAATTACTCTTTTTTTTTTTTTCCTTTTGGTTTGTTACTTTTAAAGCATAGTTATCCTATGGATGCAAATCCACTATGACAAGCTATTTGCAGCCTTCCTTCACTTTCTTCCATGATGTTATGATTAAGACTCCTGATTCACCACCCTTCTCACTCCTTGAATTGAGGTCAATTCCTTCCTTTCAGTTCAGGGAACACACTTGTTAACAAGATACTTCATAGCAAGGGAAGTTTTCCTGCTGCCGTGTTTCACAGCCACAAATGCCACCAGCCTAACAAGGAGGAAACACTCCTTGAGCTTCAAAGTCTGCTCCATCTCCATGTGCTTCATGAAAGCAGCACCAGTGATCCAAGGCACATGATTTCTAGCCTTGGTGAGAGGGCAGCGAGGGAATGAGCCCAGGGTTTGGAAGTCTCATCGTCACAGGGCTTTTCCCTGGCGAGGCAGAACTGAACCTCCCCAACCTCCTGCTCAGCAAGTGCTCTAACCTCTAAGCCAGTAACCTGAAAGGGATCCTCACTTGTGGTACCACATCTACACTGATGATTTCAGGTAACCCTGAAACTCACCCTGAGTGAGTTGAGTACCACCACCAGTGAGAGAATTCATCTGCTGTATTATAAAGTTTCTATCACTGCTTTACATTTGCTTTGACCCAATTCAAAGTCATAACGTTTAGTTTGGGAATCTCTTCCCATGGATATTAAAGATGTAAGGTCTTCACCTAGCCTGGTTTCAAAAAGAAAGTGGCTGCATCTGCATTTTCTGAGGGACCCTCTCTCACAGAGAAGTGTGATGGATGCTCTAAATTTTTGGTCAGGTATTTTAAGAGAAAGAAGTTTCTACTTGCACATCAGACTGCAAAGGGAAAGGGCTGCCACACTTTTCAGACTAGGGCTGTTCAGTGCACACTCGCAAGCAAAAGAAGGTTAAGAAGAAGAGTCAAGAGATTTCAGGTACTTCCAGAACTGAGCAGCTGCTGAGCAAGAAACAGATGGGAAGAGAGTGCTCGGATCACAGTTTTGGACATGGTCCCTAAAACCCATCTAAATCTTTATTTGGATCTAATCCTTAACCAAATCCAAAGACTCCATAAACATAAAAACCCTGCTTTGCTAAGGCTCAAGTTACACTGAAGAAAAAAAAAACAGAAGAACCCCTGGGCTATAATTTTACTTTAGTGATCCAGGGAAAAAGT
>VZSV01000204.1:844162-869200 GCA_013398735.1 Nothocercus julius | reverse complement strand
CCGCCGCTCGGCCGCGCGCTGCCCCGTCCCCGCAGCGGGAGGTCGGACCGCCCGGCCTCCGCCAGGGGGGCGTTTGGGGCAGCGTTTCCCTGCGCACACGGCGCGCGGTTTTCACGGTTTAGTCAAGTGATTTGTGGAGTGATTTGTCGAGTAAACCCAAACTGGCCCTAAGCGTCCGCCGTGCGCCCTCCGCGCCGCTCTCTGTGGTGGCGTGACCATGGATGGCACCAACCGGGGGAGAACTGCGGCCGTGGTGCCCGCCGGCCCTACCACCGCCCTGGTGGCCACCGCCCTGGTGGCCACGGCCTCGGTGGACACGGCCCTGGCAGCCGTTCCCCCCGTGGCCGTCGCCCTGGCGGCCTTCGTCCCAGCCGTGGTTGTAGAGGGCAAAGCAAAAAATCCGGAGCACGGGCAACCCCCCAAGTGACGGGGCAGGTGCAGCGACACTGGGTGATGCCCGGAGGGACCTTCCTGTGCTGGTCCATGGTAGCCACAGGGTCACCTCCACAAGCCAAAAGCTGGGTGGCCGGCACTCCAGAGGGCTGTGCTGCCATTCAGAGGGACCTGGACAGCTTGGAGAGTGGGGCAGAGAGGAACCTCCTGAGGCTCAACAAGGACAAGGGCAGGGTCCTGCACCTGGGGAGGAATAACCCCAGGCACCAGGACAGATTAGGGGTTGACCTGCTGGAAAGCAGCTCCACACAGAGGGATTTGGGAGTCCTGGTTGACTACAAGTTGACCATGAGGCAGCAAAGGGCCCTCGTGGCCAAGAGGCCAATGGGCTCCCGGCTGCACGAGGAGGAGCGTTGCCAGCAGGGGGAGGGAGGGGATCCTGCCCCTCTGCTCAGCTCTGGTGAGGCCGCACCTGGAGTACTGGGGGCAGTTCTGGGCTCCCCAGGACAAGAGGGACGTGGAGCTTCTAGAGAGGGTCCAGTGTAGAGCGACAAAGATGAGGAAGGGACTGGAGCATCTGTTGTGTGAGGAAAGACTAAGCGAGCTGAGCCTGTTTAGCCTGGAGAAGAGAAGATTGAGAGGGGATCTGATCAACATGTACAAGTACCTGAGGGGAGAATGTAGGGAGGATGGGGCCAAACTCTTCTCCGTGGTGGCCAGTGACAGGACAAGGGGTAATGGGCCCAAGTTGAAACACAGGCAGTTCCACCTCTGTGTGAGGCAGAACTTCTTTGCTGTGAGGGTGCCAGAGCCCTGGAAGAGGCTGCCCAGAGAGGCTGTGGAGGCTCCTTCTCTGGAGACCTTCCCAACCTGCCTGGAAGCAGGTGATGTAGAATGGAAATGGAAATGCAGGAAATGTAAAATTATTATGTTTTGAGCTTTAAACAGAACTACTGAAATGTAAAATACATTAAAAGAATTTATCAAGCACCAAGCAAAAAGCACAGGGAGTGAATCCCATTGAATACATCTTTCTTAGCTTTATTTCTATATTGATTTTTACTGAAAAGCAGACAATACCAGGAGCAGAAAGGATAAATATGTGAAAGAGAAATCAAAACCAAGGAACTACATCCTACAATTGACTTGTGAAACCCTTTTAAATGAGTCTGGAATAAAGCTGGAACCTTTTCAAAGGCATAACTTTTGCTGCTTCAAAAAAGTGTATGTAACTGGAGAGTGACCTGATAGAGAACAAGATCTGTTAGGATGAATATATTTTCTCTGAACCAAAAATAGCTCATAAAAAAGTAAGTTATTTTTCTGAATAGACTGCTAAAAGGAATGTATTTTCTGTTTAAAGAGGTTAAACTTATTTGTTTAGCAGATTTCTGCTGAAGTTGGATGCCTAGACAGTGAAAAAATACTTCAAAAATTATTTGTGATCTAATAGTGCCTGAGGTTTAGTTGGAATTTATGGGATGATGTTACGAACTCTTCTGGGGCACAGAAGATATTTAATTCTGCAGTGCTGAGAGAGAGACCGTGGAGAGAGAAGGAGAGAGCTGGAGGGGTAACAATCTGCGGCAGCTGAGGGGAGCTGAGAAATGTAACGTGATGACAGGAGGTAGCGAGTGCTTAAAGCACCCGAGCTAGTGGAGGCAGCAGTTGTGCAGGCAGGAACAGGGCCTTTTCATCGAGGCACGAAGAGGAAGCGGATAAAAACCTCCCTGGAATGCCTGGAATGTCTGCCAAGACCGGAGGTGCACGAGGCTGGCAAGGGAGCGGCGGTGGGTCGCTTGCTACAAAGGACGGAAAAGGATGGGTTAAAACCCAAGAATCTGAATCACTGATCGTCTCTTTTGGGATTAAGGTTTAAACTTGTTAAATTCATCGGCTACTTCCTTAGGTGCACTGCAGTCTTGGCAACTTTGAGACAGTTAATGGTGTCAATATGCAACATTATAACAAAAACAAAAAGTTATTTAATGAATGTTTTAAAGCAACCAGTGTAGGACAGGATAAACTGGTCAGAGTACAAAAGTGAGCCAATAGGTCTTTTCAATTTGAGACTCCTTCCTGCTTTTTTGACTCTTAAAAGTCAAATGAAGTTACTGCGTTGTTTTGCTCACAGGGCATGGGTGTTTTAGATATATGTGCAATATACCCTATGTTTTATAAATATATGTATCTTTCACAGTAGCCTGATGTGGAGAGAGAGCTAGGGGGGCATTGGTGATGGTGCTGGATAGCGAAATTCATGTCTGCTTGGCTAACTCGTCCACATGATAAACAAGAAGTGATGCAGTTATACTGGTTCTAATAATTCAGATATGTTGGGGTATATAGCTTTATGCCATGAAAACCTAACTTGAAGGCTGTTGTTTTTACCTACACAAATTAACCACTGTTTTTTTTTTTCCCCTCTTTTTTTATATTTTTTTATGGTGAAGTTAGAGCAACTGTGGGACCTGTCAAACAGTGACAAACCAGAATATCCACTCCTACTACCCACTTCTGTAACACTGAAGTCTGGCTGAGTTTGCCAAAAGGTTGAATCTTTAGCTTTTAAGAAGGGTTCTCCAGGCAATTTTACGTGTTTCAGGGGAAAATACTGTGAAGTTTGCCTAAAAGCAAGAGTAGAGGTTCAGACATGGGATTCTTCTGCCTAAATTTGGAACCATGATGCTCAGAACAAACTACGTTCAGAAAAGGAAGACAGGCTCCCTTTTCTCCTTCTCCTCTGAATTTTGTTGTTGATCTGCTCTGCACAGTGACAACCTTCCTGTGCAGCTTCTGCCTCACCAGATCCTCCCAGATCCTGTTTGACTCCCAGATGGGGACTCTCAGGCTGCCTAATCCCATGTTCTTGATGCTGGAAATACATAACTTGCCATCTATACCGTGTAAGCTCTGTAAATTACTCTTGCTGCTCGCTCTTTGAGAGTTCCTGTCAAACTTTCATTTTAAAGCAGAGGTTGAATTTTGGCTTTCTCTTTAAAATAGGAGCTTGGTTTTGGCTGTGGAGAAAATACCAAATGTTGCACCCGCAGAAAGGAAATAAAAAGGAGGCCAGAGGCCAGAATGTAAATCTCTGGCCTTTGGGTAAGAGGGCTTACCCAAGTGAAAGCATAGCTTTGGCAGTTTAATCATGCTTGAGATTGACAGTCGTGTACGGGCTCAGTGCACTTAATCCTCTCCTTCACATAAAACAATAAAAAATGACAATAGCTTTTACAGAGGCACTTTTCATTTTGATTTTAACTGCCCTAACTTTATCTCATCTTAAAGTAGAAGACGCCTCCTGTCAGGCACCATTGTCCATAAAGGAATTTAAAGTGACTAGCTCAGACTCAGACACCTTCCTTTTAGACATCTAAAGTTAAGTGCAAAAGAACAGAACCCATTTTTTATGACCCTTTTTAAAGATGTTTTTGATCGTGCCCACGTGAAACATTCGTTTTTCTTGCTGCACGTCAGCATGGAGTCAAACAAGTAAATAAAAATGCTGGCTCGTATTTGAAGTCAGCGGTTCAACCAGCATGCCTAGAAGGTTCAACTAGCTCCCTTTTTGCTGTTGAGGAACGCATAAGAAGTTGATACCCTGTCAGGCCCTTTTTCAGATGAATATTTTATCTGAACAAACCGAGGTGTATTAGGATGACATCCTAGGGCAGGAAGAAGTTTCAGGAGTGCTATGTGGTGCAGGCCTTCTCTAACACACCCTTAGTGTATGGCTTAGCCTAAAGATAGATTCACGAGCTCTTTGGGCAGCTCAAAATGGGAGGAAATGTCCTCTGATCCCAAGGCCAAGTGGTGCGGTCCAGCCTTGTTCACCTTGCCTAAACTCTCTTCCTGTAAAAGGGGCGCTCTCGTCAAATCTGTGCACCTACCTGTGGCACATACAGCATTTTCTGAGCTGTGCAATTGAGCTAGTCCATTAAAGAGTATGGATAAACAGTGCTCTGTCTGTGTCTTATGCCTCTTTCATTCACTAGCACATACAAAGCCTTAGTGAAACAGGCAATATAACAGAGAAATGGGTGAATTTTAGCTACTTTTTATTCATGGAAAAGTCTGACATCTCCAAAGTTGGACTGACTTCAGGAAAACTGTGCTGACATCTAGCCAAACACAGAACATCTCCAAGATTGGGCTATTATTCTGCAAATTGTGGATGCTACTGAAGCTCTGATATTCCTCATTACATCGGCGTTTGAAGCACAGAATATGTTAGTGAGAAATAAGTGTGTTACTGCAGCAGGACTTTCCTGAGCTTGAAATGTCATTAGGACAGCCTTAAAGTGCCCCTTGTGGTTCCTTATAGCATTTGGGCACGTGTCCCCTGGGATGTAGCACGGAGAGAGGCCAAGCAGTGCAACACACAGGAAAATTTGGGAAAAAGTTACAAAGATCGTGAAGGTCAAGGATTTCCTTATTTTTTTTCTTTGGGAGCAAGGAGAAGTTGGAATTAACAGCGCAAATCTTAATGGGTAGATTGCGCTGAGCCGTGCGATTCACCTCAGTTGTTTTCCCCGTCTCAGATATTTAGCGGCCAATGAGAACATTCCTTCAAACCAGAGATTTATAATGAAAAGTCAACCCTAATTGAATTTCTTCATTAAGAACACCATCAAACAGATACAGAACACCTTCCACCACCTTGTTTAAATTAGATTCATTTTTCTGATTAATTATTAAAAGGAAAGTTTAAAAAATCATAAAATCTTAAGTGCTATTAAAAATTGATTAGGAATGCATTCTTTCATTGACCCAGTTTGTATATTTTTTAATTTTTTCCATCAAAGCTAATACATTTGAGTACCTGCCTCATGCAGAAGTTTGTAATCATTTGGTCATCAGTCAATTAATCACAGCTTCATAAATATTGATCTCAGATTACATTTATTTTTCATTCTTGAAAGATAGTTTTTTATTAATTTAGGCTCACTCACATACATTGCGGTTTGCACTGAAAATATTTTAAAAGTCCTATTAAAATTTAATTTGAGTAGCCAGCCAACAACGCAGGCCCCGTGCGCGGTGCCACCTTTCGGCGGGTTTATCACCTCCTCCTGAAGGGACCTGGGTACCCAGAGCTTGTGCTCACAGACAAGCGCCTGTCACCTGTAGAAATTGCTTTAGCTGGAAGTCGCAGGCCGGTGCCATCCTGAATAAAAGTAGTTTGCAAGTACGTGCAGGAAACCCTGGTAGAGATGAATATATGGGGGGTAGGAAGGCATAGCTGGAAAGCGACCCAAAACCTTCACTGGGCAGGAGGAATTCTTTCCCATTCCATCCTTTCCGCTGTAATAGGCTTGGGTCCTCCCTCCTAATCTCTAGTAAAAGACGTTTTAGGACAAGCTGCTGTTTCCCAAAACCTGACTTAAGTGAGGGTTTTGGAATGATTTGATCATGCAGCAAGCATTCCCTTTCACACCTCTGTCCCGAGAGGGACATCTTTAATGGGATGTCCCAAGAGGAACATCTTTAACATCTTTAAAAAGTCCCAAGGCTCATCTTTTATCTCTGAAGTCAAAACTGGTTACTCATCGTTGCCATTCCAAAACCATGTTTATTTAGGCACAGCTATTCTGAAATACACCCGCAAATCACGGGCAACTGTGATTCCCACTGTCAGTACAAGTGGGAGTCGTGTGAACGTTGTGCTGTAAAGACCGTGTCAGAGACAGCATGTGAAGAGGGCATCCGAACAAGATGCTAAATAAGCTAAAGTCCTCTAATAAATAACGTCTTCTGAGCATTTCTTTGGAACAGTGTGGCCATCTGAACCAGCCGTCCATTTCTTCTATGTTTTGACAGATGCTAGTGCGAGTGGGAGCAGTGTGTTAAGTTTTATAATTTAAAACTTTATAAACTATCATCCTGGTAATCCTGGGCAGTCTTTGCTGGCAGAAAAAGAAAGGATAGAAAAAGCTCCAAAGCAAAAGGGAGAGATGATTCAAATAATGCTCCAGCTTTTCCTGGCTTTCTGCTGCAGACACCTGCAAAATGGCCCAACTGGAGTTTTTGCACAGAAGTATTGTGCCACTAACTCACTGCTCTACAACTTCGGCGCTTCTGAGAATATTAACTTTAGTTTAATATTGAACTACTAGTTTAGGGAAATGCGTCTTTTTCTTGGATCTTTTTTTACTTGATATCTCCCTGAATAGAAAACTCATTGAATGGAATATATGCAAAGCTGTGTGTTTCACTGAAATCATTTTAACTCCATAATATATGTAAGAGAAAAATACTGTCTCTCCTGATGGTATAAAGATTAGATGGATATTTCGGTTTTGTGAAATATGCTAAATTTCATCTTAATTGGATTGAGTGGATGCAATAAGTTCAGTGGATGCAAAGTTCTGCTGATCTTTGAAAGGCTTTCAGATGATTTTCATGTTAAAGATGCAGAAAAAAAGTGTCGTTCTGAGTTTTTTCACTATAGATATTTGCCCTGGGCGCAGAAGCAGAGACCTTTGGAGGGCAGTGGCAGCCAGAGCACCGTATATGGCACTTTGTGGGACTGGACATTCATCAGCAGGATATATAAGATGCTACGGATCCAAATCAGTTCCAGGCCTTTTCTTGACTTACCCCTGAAATCTGCAGTCCCAGTTTCGCTGTCTCTTCGTACAATGGTGCTTAGCAAAGATATTTAGCATTCAAGTAACTTCTGTTGTTATGTTATGGTAATGTTACCAGATTAAAGCAGAAATACCAACCCCATTTTTAGTAGCTTGATAGCCTGTCAGACATGAGTTCAGAGACTTTGGAGTGCTCCTGGGACACCACGGCTCAGGTAAATAAACCTCCGAGGCTACTTCCAGGAAAAACACGGTCTAAGAAATACACTGCTGTGCACATTTTGTACAGGAAATAGATGAGAGAGAAAGAGAGGAAAAGATGTAGCACCCACCTAGAAACTGCTGGAGTTTAATTGTTTGTTATGGTTTTCTAAATCTATCCAGAGGGGGGTTATGTTGGGAAGGAAATGGAGAAATGGGAAAGCAAAACGAGAAGCAATCGGAGCAAAGAGCCAGCAAGCCAAGGGGAGAGAGGGGATCCAAGGCAAAAACTGTAGAGATACCCTGGTGATGTTGTTGATATCCATCCAGTCCTGCTCGAGCGGCAGCTGCAGCTGCTCCTGCTCCTCCAGCAGCTTCGCCCCTGGGCTCGCTCCTCTCTGCAGCCTCCGCGGCGGCTCCAGGCTCGCGGAGCGGGCGTCGTGGGAGCCCCGGCAGCAGTGAAAGGCGCGTTTCATAGAGTCATAGAATCACAGAATCATAGAATGCTTAAAGTTGGAAGGGACCTCCAGAGATCATCTAGTCCAGCCCCCCTGCACACGCAGGGTCACCTAGAGCAGGTGGCTCAGGACTGTGTCCAAGCGGGTTTGGAAGATCTCCAGAGAAGGAGATTCCGCAGCCTCTCTGGGCAGCCTCTTCCAGGGCTCTGTCACCCTCACTGTCAAGAAATTTTTCCTTAAGTTCCTGTGGAACTTTTGGTGCTTCAGTTTGTGGCCGTTTCCTCTAGTCCTATCAGTGGCCACCACTGAGAAGAGGCTGCCCCATCCTCCTCACTGCCTCCCTTGAGGTCCTTATAGACACTGCTCAGGTCTCCTCTCAGTCTTCTCTTCTCCAGGCTGAACAGGCCCAGCTCTCTCAGCCTTAACCTTTCCCACTGCGCCATTAACGCAGGCTCCATGTGGAGCCCTTTGCAGGGCGCGCAGGGCACGCAGCTTTCATCCCGGGCCTCTGAAAGCTGGGTGAGGATTTTGCCACCGATTCCTTGCAAGATTCGCGTGACTGAAAGAAGTAGGTATCGACACCTGAGCTAATCTCCACAAGCACCTCTGGGAGTCAGGGTAGAGAAAAGAGCTTTCTGGGACATGACGCATCACATACTAAGATAGGCATCCCAGATAGATTAAATTAATTGTACTCTAAAAGTGCCTAGTTTTTCTCCATTGACTATAAAGGGAGCCTAGGGGATGCAGACTAGACACTAAATTGTTTAGACTAGACTGTTTTAAGACAGATGAGATCAGCATAAAGAGGTATGTTTTAATCATCCTTGTAAATATGATTAGAAAAATAATGGGAACTTTGACAAATAACCAATAGTCTTAATTTCAGTGAAATTTTTTCGTGATCATATCCAAAGTTCAGTGGGTTTAGAATCAAGCAGTTTATTGTTCGCAGGCAGAAAGTCAGACTTACTTAAAACTGGTATTTCCTTACGAACAGCTAGAGTCTTCCTTGCTGGTAAATCTGGAAATGAACCATTCAGCCCAATATGTCCTGCCAGGAGCTCTCCTTGTAAGTGCCACTTCCTACAAACATTCTTCAAAAAGAAAGGCACTCTGACCGTTTTGGGGAGGAAGCTTTTTCTACATAAAGGCACCAGTTTAGTTTGCTCATTTACACATTTTTTTCCTCATCTCATGTATTTTTTATTATTAAGGGAAAGAGCTATGATCAGTGAAAAGAGGGGAATAAAGGCCGCCAATGAATACATATTTGTTGAGAGTGACTGTACGGAAGCCGGACTGACCCATCATCTGCACTGAAATATATGGATAATTTGTCCATTAAGTGCTGTCAGAAAAAAAATCAAAGAACTGACAACTACGTTTGTCTTTTGCTTCTTTTTCTTGGCTGTAGGGAGTTAAATAAAACCCCAGATGTTATAATGGTCTTCCCAAAAGCCCCTAAATTTGACAGGAATTGAAGACTGGGAACCCAGCCTGCAGTGGCCGAGCCCTGCAGACCTCTATGGTTGGAGCATCTACCAACCACAGCAGGATTTTTCCTGAGCACAAAAGGGCCTAGAATGGGAGCAGAGGCCACGTTGCAGCTTCACCTGAAAATGCAGCTTATAAAGGCCATAAAAATATGTTTTTCCTGTAATAGGCTATGGGTATTTTAGATTCAAATTGGACACCTTTAAACTCAGAAGGAGAACGCTACTCACACTGATAACTTAATAGCACATCTAAATGTCTTTTAAAAGACGTCAATTTCCCTATTAAGGCCAAATAGACTGTCTGTTAATTTGACAGAATATCCATGTTCCCTGAACTTAGGGCTATAAAAATTGTTCATCTGCTCAGTCACAGGCCATTTAATTTTGGATGCATCATTGCCAGTTGGTTACAGTAATTAGCATTCCCTGTATTGTAGCAGCTTCCCTGAAGCTATGCTAAGTAGGGTTACACGTCTGTATGGAAACATAAGCAGCCCTGTGCAAATGAGCCCGGCCACCCATCTTACAGACAGAAGCCCTGGCTACAGCTTCTTGGCTCAGGGTGCCCTATATGCCCACCTGCAGATCTTATTTACTGGTTATTAATGACATGAGCTGTAGGCAGCTGGGAAAGGCGCAGCATGGCAGTTTAAAACCCCCTCTCCAGCCTTGCAGCCTTCTTGTTTCTTTGATGCACACCTGATCTTTTTCTTTTTTAAATTCTTTTTTCTTTCTTTTTTTTTTTTTTTTTTTTAAACCCACTCCTTATACTCTTTTTTAATGAAGTTTGTGGGATGCAAATCAATTCTTTGGGAGTACATTGTGTGTATGTGTATATGAAAGCCTTCGAGCTGAGGCGCATTAATGCAGTTCAGTTACTTGCCACTTAAAAACAAGGGGGGCTTCAAACATTTTGATCAGCCTTGCACTATTATGAACATATGTTGCAGGTATTTTGGTTGGAAATGTTTTTTCCATGCCTCCTAATGCTTAAAGTAGAGTTTTTATTGTATTTTTTTTTTCTGTAGAAACACCAACTGCCAATACAGGGGTATGGGAAGTACTGGAATTGTTGTAAAGGCCCGGGATAAACAGTACAATAGCGAAAGCCATAAATAAATTACAGAGAGGCCAAGCTTTTTGCCGGTTGTTCTGCAGACTCCGCACATTTCCTTGTCCTGTGTTGCATATCCGCGCTTCCCCTTCGTTTCCTGGGAAACGAGTGAGCGGGTTGTGTGCACCGCGAGACCTAACACTAAGAATAATTCCTCCCATTTAATCCACCCTGCTTTTCACTTCTTAATATACTGGAAGGTAACTAATATTTAATACCATGAAATGTATCTGTGCATGTTTAATGATTCAATTAATCAGAAAGAAACCTTCTTTATAATTAAATATAGATAGGCTATAGTCTTTTCTTCTCATTGACTGATGCTGCTGAGAATAAGGGATAAGAATAATTTTATAGTATTGCTCTGTTTGCCTTTTATTAGGACTCTGAACTGTTTAGGTGAGTAAGATCAACCATAAAACCACATTTTTTCTTAGAGTTATGCACTCTGCAATTTCTGTATTCCATAAAAGTCTAGGGGTTTGAATTTAGATACCAATCCTACAAAGACTTGCACATGTGTTTAAGCACAGGAGAAGTTCCACTGGTGCTAATACAGTTATTTGCATTAAATTTAAAACATGTACTTGAGGCATTGCAGACTGGCTTTTTGATTCGGAGCTCTTTCAAAGGGAGGTTGACTAATACCATATATACTTGCAGTGTAAGACCATGGTTTGGCTGGGACTTGTAATAATAATTCATTACTTTCTATTGAGTAACAATTTTATTAACCTGCTTCTGGACCTCTTGACTTGATTACTTAAAGAAAGGTTACAAACTGTCACTGCAGTTTGAATTTCTTTTTCTACAGCTGCATGTAAAATTCTATTACTATAGGGTACAAAGAAGCCAACTGTCTTCAATGCAATATGCAGATGGGGTGCATATATTGGCAAGTTAATAAAATAAGGTAATGATGTACATGCAGGCAGATTTAAATATGGAAATGGAGATTTCCTGCTTCTTGACTTCATATAAATTGTTGAATATATTTGTTTAATGATTTATACAGAGCCTCCAGCCATAGCAACTAGGTGCTGTTTACAAAAGTTAAAACATAAATTACATAGGCAGGCTACAACGGGCTTCAGTAAATGACCACCTCTGCTGCCAAGGATACCCCGTGTTAACAGTCTCGTTGTGAGGCCGTACCTGTCTGTTGAAATGCCTCTCTGTGTACCTGCCTCCTTACCACAGCTCCTTACCAGATGCTGCTGCGAATCCAGCAGATACAGGCCAATATCATGATATGCCACCAGACAAGCAACAGTGTTATGTTGTAAATGATGTGCTACTTCTAATATAAGGATTTTTAAATGAGTATGTTTCTAAGTTTGGGGGAATACGGCTGAGTATACTTGAGCGGTTGGAAATGAATGCATGCAGCTTCTGTGTTTCCGCGGGAAACACAGGCCCTTTTATATATTAAATCCATATGGGCTGGTAAGCTTAGGTAGCAGTCCTGAGTTTGATCATTTGACCTTTCCACACGAGGGCATAAAAACTTACTTTTTCAAGTTTTTCACCAGTCGGGTTTCACATACTCATATTTGCAACATATATATCTACCTTTTCAGGAATGGATATTGTTCCTTGTGATTGTAACGGGATAATAACTTACCCCCCGCCTCAAAACCAACCAACCAACCAACCAACCAACCAACCAAAAAAGGTTACACTAGGCAAGGAGACTTAGTTGGGAGAATAAAAACATGATTATACTCTTTCTATAACACTTCAGTCAAGAAAGACCCATGAATTTGTTTTGAAGATGACCTTAAAGAAGAAAAAGGAAGGATTTTGCTCAGTTTTGCGCAGATGTCTGCAGCAAAGCTTATGTATGTTATTGGAAACATTTCTACTTGGACCTTAGAAATTACAGGTGCAAAACCTCACTGATACCCATGGGACTAGGTTCTCTTTCTAAGCATTTCCTTAAGGGCAGCAATATGCTGCATTCAGATGTATTTGATAAAAAGATGATATTCAGTGGGGAAAAAAAAAAAAAAAAGGAAAACTTCTATGGATAAATGGTGCATTCTACTAATTTCCAGAATGGCCTTTTAAAAATATTTAATAGGAACTGCT
Source organism: Nothocercus julius (assembly GCA_013398735.1). Taxonomy (NCBI): domain Eukaryota; kingdom Metazoa; phylum Chordata; class Aves; order Tinamiformes; family Tinamidae; genus Nothocercus; species Nothocercus julius. The sequence goes on along the minus strand of VZSV01000204.1, from coordinate 856,851 downwards.
GGCATTCAGGTAGGCTGGCTGTCACGTTTAGAACATTTAGTGCCTCAGTATATGTTGTAAAGATTGGTGGTTAAGGTTTTAAGAATCCCTTTGTTGTTACCACTCTTTTCCCTTTAATTCCAGCAACATGACCAACAATTGCAAGTTTGGAATGTTACACTTAGTCATATGTTTTTTGGTCTGAAGACAAATATTCCTAAAAACATAGTTATCACTTGGCCATATCATTAATACTTCCATACATGTTGTATAAGACATACAAATATCTCTTGTTCAGTAGCACAAAAAAAAAAGTACAAAGAATAATGGAGCTAATTTCTTGCTGGGTCCAAACCACAGAAATTCCCATGATTGAAATTTTCTAGAAAATAGAGTCAATATGAAAGCTGCTCATGGTAAATCTACAGCAGAAATTTTAGAAATGCCTCTTTGGATATTCCTCAAGATAAGAATGCATCGGGGAAAATGAAATAATCCAGTATTATATTAGAATAGTAGTACTGTTATTACACTAAGATAGGTACAATTGCACATCATGGTAGAATAAAAAGAAGAGCTCATTCCAGCTTAAAAATAGCATTAGCGTTCTTTTGCCACTAATAAAAAATGCTAGATTTAGGAAGGGAATTTAAATACCTGGTGAAGTACGTTATAATGAACAGCTCTTTTAAAACTTTTATAAAAAGGTCCTGTCTCAATTATATGAAAAGCCAAAAGGGAATTGTTTGACAGGGACTGTTTGAAAGGGATTGTTTCTGGTGAAGCAACAAAACCTTTAAAGACCAAAGGCTTCTTATTTCTGTGGAAAGCAGTGGGCAAATAGCCATTAAAATCAGATGATCTACCTGATTTCAATGGAACATCTGTAGGGATGTGTGGGGTCATTATTGCAAACCTAGAGCCTAATTTCTGACTACTTCAAATATGAATAAACTTCACTGAGACTATGTGTGTGCAGCATGTTTGAAACTCTAGATGACCCTAATCGGGCGACTGAAAAGTAAGGTAGTAAGAATTACAAATCACTTTGAAAATGTTGGCTCTGGTGAATTTGGTTTCTGTCGGAGGTTCAGTGAGCGAGTCAGTCAGCTTTGTTAGGTCTAAACTCACATCTCAAGCCTCACACTGGTGAATAAATCACGCTTGCATATGCCCAGTACCAGTTTTTGCTGATTTTTCTTTTGTTCATATTCCTGGAAGAACTTCTTCTCAAAAGATTTTTAAAAAATTTTCTAGATGTATTTGAGATCTAAACATCCTGAACATTATTTGCAATTGAAAAATAGCATCCTATTTCTTTCGAGTTTTGTTTAGCATTGGAGTGGTGATTTTTTTCTATGAAATGTTGTCACCAATTTTTATTTCATTTTATAACCTTTATAGAAACATCATGCCTGAAAATCCAGTTCTCTATTCATTAGGAAACTTCCCTATTAAATTAGTTTTGCCAGCTGCAGATTTATTGTGCATATGGATAATTTTCAAAGTATTTATTTCAAAGAATTTTATCTGGCAGCGTTAGTCAGTCCGGTGTACAAGACTGTGTATTAGAAGCTCTTGGAAGCCAGTTTATATATCTGTCCTTACATAAGACTTGCATCAGACAAACAACCTCGTTGCATGCATATGACTGATTTTAAGGACTGGTTGGAATGGTAAAAGAACAAATAAAATGATTAATATTTTACTTTTTAATAAATTACTTTCTTCACTGGCAGATTTGTTTCAAAAATCAACCCTACTTGGTTTTCTGCCTCTTCCTATAAGCCTTCCTTTTCTTAACGCCAAGATTTTATTCTTGCTTCCCTTTCTCTTCTTTACACTTTAATGCCCTGATAGAATCATCCGTTTTTTACCCTATTTGTTAAAGAAGAAAGAAGAAAGCTGGCAAACCAGAACTTTACAAAGCAAAATTTGAGGGACTCCAAAAGATTCACAGAATCTGAAGAATGCAATAGCCAGGGTGGGAAATGGCAGAGTTTGAGCAGTAGGTAATCTAACAAGGAACAAAGGAGAGAGAAGGTACAAAGAAGAGAGGAGAAAAAAAAATATATATATATATAGAGAGAGAGAGAGCTAACACCAGAAAAAGATTCCTATGAGATCTATTAGGCTGTGGAGTAGTGCCTGAAAGAAATCTAAGTTCCATTTAAATCTAGACTGGAGAAAGCACTAAAAATATCCAGCAGGGAATGACACTGTGTTGGCAGGTGGATGGAATAGGTGATATAATAAATCTTGACTACCTCTTCTTCGTGTAACTCCGTATTTCAGTATAAGATATTCTTTATATGCAAATGCAGCATGGAGTGTAGATTATATTGAATAAATAATGTAGTCATGTTGTGGGGTTTGTGTTGTTGCTGCTGTTGTATCCTGGGATCTCAAAGTACTTTACAAGTACTTTACACTGAGCTAATGTGTAATCACTGATGTAAAAACACCCTTGTATCACAGCTGCTGGCACCAATCTCATAGCAACACCACTTTTTATTTTTATTAATTTATCTATTTAGATGTATTGCATTTATCAATTATTCCAGGCAATGAGGAATGAACAAACAAATGCATGGAGCCAAATCCATTAGAAAGGTAGTTTGGTTGGTTGGTTTGTTTATGTGTATACCCAAACAAGCCTTTAAAGAAAGCAAGCACCTCATGGCCCCTTCTATTCAATGAAGGATATAAACTTATGGATAAGATACCAGGAATAGCTGCAGGAAATTTCCTCAGCTATTAGAGTACATTTATTCCTGTTGAACATTGACTCCAGCATAGTTACTCACCCACTCCCAGGTATCTTTCCCAGGAAAAATATGAAAGATCTGGTGACTCCTCTCACAGAACTTGGAGAGCAATAGAGCGGATGATCAGTCTTTCATGAATGATAACAGAATGGAGAAGGAAAGAAGAAAATGTTCCATGGAAAGTTTCCCACCTTAGGCATTTTTGGTCCCAAAACTTCCATCCCAGACTGAAAGGAAAGAAAGGATATGACATGTGGCTTGGCATCACGGATGACAGTTTGTCACACATGGGAATAAGCCTTCTTTTAGCAGCACTGTAGGTTCACCTCAGTATATGTGAGAGTGCTCATCCCCCTGGTGATGGTAGAGTGCAGGTCCAATCACGTCCTGCTCCGAGAGTGATCGAGGTTTCCTCATATTCAACTCACAGTAATAAATGGAGGATTAAAAAAAGAGGCACGAGCCTGCTGCATGCTCTAGCCTCATGTGCGTAGTTGAGACATGGCCAGAATACATCTCTGGCCCTAAATACTGGGACATGTCCTCATCACGAACTGATTCCTTGCTGTAAGTTCTGCATTGCGTAAGCAGTGTAAGGCAGATGAACTTTTTCTGTATGGCACTAAATCCCGAATGCTACTTGCTGTCTTTGCCCAGTGCTTTGGAAGGGGCTCTAAGGTATAAGAATCGAAAACCACATAACATTTCCTTTTTGCCGTGTAATTCATCAGTTCCATGGATTTGTGTCAGATCCAGTATTCTCCCGGTAGCAGAACTTTATGCACATTCTGAACTTAATACTGAGATGTCTAGGTTTTGTGTTTTAGTCTTCTATGAGAAAAGAACAACTCTGTTTTGAGTTCAAGATTTCTGTGAACTCAAGTGTTTAGTTCAGCATTCTGCAGAATAGGAAAAAAAAATCTTGACTAGAAGCAGCCACAATTTTAGTTGTACATATTAAAAAAAGAAATAAACGGCTATTTATAAAATCCCTATTATTTTCTGAGGGCAGATCTGAGATCTTTCTTGTTTTGAATTAAATTGCATATGAATTGCGTTCTTATGTTTCCTGTTTGGACATATTTAGATTTTTATTTTATTATTTTATATTTATTTATGAGCAAAATTTCTAGTTTAGACCTTCAAATGCACGGCATTTCCATCATTAGTTTCTCCCCTTCTCTCCCTTTGACCATGAATTAGACTTGTTAATAGGAGCTTTCTCAGGCAGATTCCAGTATATGTCCAATGTAAGTGGGATTCTTGTATCTCATTGAAGGCTTAGTTATGATAGCAAAAGAAATAGTGAACAAATATGGTCTTGGTAAGTGAAGTCATGGAAAGAAACTAAGAAGGAAAACGGCCTGCCCTGGCACTGGTTAAGGTTGATCGTCCCTTTCACTTCCCTGGGAGCTGGGATGAGCGTGGACAGCAGAAAGGAGAGCGGTGCCTCTGTAAAGACTTTCATCTGAGCTTGCCACGCAAAACTGTTCATTAATCTGAATTATCACAGCCAGTTTGCCTCCTGTAGCCAGCTCAGCTCAGTCACAGCATCAGGATCTCTTTCTTCAACAGGAGGTGAACTGAGCCCAGCATGGTGACTGATATTAGACAACTTAGGAACCAAAGGCTCTGAGGTCTGACACAACTTCCTTTTCATCTAGCTATTAACATCATAATCCTGCTTTCCTTTAATACTGCCCGTTATCACCCTTTTCCAGAAAAAAATCTCTGCATTTTTTGAGTTTCTGTATTATATCATTTTCTTTAATGGTCATTTATAGTTGTTTTCTTCTTTGTGGAAGTTTTTTTCTTTTAAGATCCTATCACAAACTCCTATCATGAACTCTCTAAATTTTAAACGATATCCTAATTTTAAGCCCATTTATTACTTCGAATTTGACCACTTGTAGACATTTTTCATCATGGTATTACAAGTAGGATTGTTCCTTTACAAACCTGTTGTTCACACACAGAAATAAACTTGTTGATTCTGAAAAAAAGGCATTAAACCTCAGTTATTCTATGGGGTTTTGGATCAGACATTCTGTAAATCGTACTCTCAATTTTTAATCCTCTTTCCCTCTCCTGTTTTTCCTGCTTTTACAGAAGAGCTGTTCACCCAGTTATTGCTATCCAGTATTTCAGACGTTGCTTAATCCATTTCTTGTATGGAACCTTCTCATCTATTTTTCATGCTTTTAAAACTCTCTGGTATCATAGAGTGATACAATGCTTGCCTTTTTCAGTCATGGTTTCAGTGGTTTCCCCATAGCAACGCCCAAATCCTTTTCTCCTAATCATGGCTCTGCATAGTGTGTTCTGTTCAGCACGTATTCCCTTAGTGGGTTAGCAGTGCCCAGAGTCCGGGATAAGTTTTAGGACTGAGATTTGAAGAGTTTTCAGAATCATCCGAAGGTCTGTGAGAGAAGAATATCTGAAACTGCGAAGATTGAAGGCTTATTCATTGTAATTTTATTTTATTTTTCTAATTTGCCAAAGACTCAGTAATTTTTTTTTTTTTTTCCAAATTTCTCTCCAAAGTGACACAGGCAACAAAGCTGTTACCTTTCCACGAAGATAACCATGTAGTTATCTACTACTGCTCTCTTCTTAAGGGAACGTTGAAAGCCAGCTCTCACTTGAGTGGTAACTGGATTTGCTGGACAGTTTTAAGGTCTGGCTGAGTGTAGGTGGAGAGGGCCATTTCAGTGAGAAAACTAACAGATCCCAGGTTCTTTCTCACTCAGCAGAGTAGAAAAAATTATTCCCAACTCCAGAAATGCTTGCTGACATTTTGTTTTTCCATTTGGGTAAATGTTACAGTTTCCCTAGATAGATACCAGCATAAGTTTCTTCAGCCCCATGTCTGTAGTAGCCGCTGTGTCATGTACAGTCCCCTGTGCACCGGATGTGTGTTCGTCACCAGGCCACTGTGTAACTCTTGGCTGCACCTATATATGTTTTGCTTTGCTTTAGCTTTTTTTTGGTGTCGTCAGGTACCGTGCTGACCTCCTCCGGCAGGGCTGAGCCGGCTTCTCAGCAGCAGCTGCACTTGGAGCTGCTTGGATGGGTTGCAAAGATTTTCTGCTGACTAGAGCCAGGGGAGTTGGGAGAGCACAGAACATCCCTTGCAAGCTGAATGCATAACACAGGTGGTTGGGATTGTGCAGGGAGCTGGGGCTGGATTTCTAAAGGCACTTGGCACACCTAAATGCATTCCTAGAGGGATCTTCCAAAGCCATGCCAAGCGGCAGAAACATGCCATTTATTTCACCTGACTTTGACTATCTAGCTAAATAGTTGACTATTCTCTCTGATGAGAGAGAAAGAAAAGTCTGGATTTCATCTCACCCAAAAACAGGTGCCTGAGGTAGATGGGTTAGACAGGTCTATCTCATCCCCCCAAATAAAGGGAGCAAGAGAAAATTTACTTTAAAAAAAAAAAGAAACAACCAAACAAAAAACCCACCTGTATTCCTACCATCAAGACAAAAGTACAGAATCATATAATTGTGTGAATTGAAGATTATGGGAGTTCAGGAAGGCTGCGGTTTTTAAAACACATTTCCTGCTAGATAATGTTTTTTGCTTGTTTGTTTGTTTCTAATGGAATCTGACCCTGACCTCCTTTGCTAGACATATTGATTATCAGGCAAAATACTTACTATTAGGCCTGGTATCTCTGAGTTGATATAGTTGAATGAAATTCAAAATCAGTTCAAAGACTGTTCTTTTGGGGATGTATTAATAGAATGGTCTCCTAGCAAAAAAAAAGCAAAACAGAAAAACACATGTTTTTAAAGTTAGTATATTTTCCTGATCCATTTTGTAAAAAAAAAAAATATGTATTTTTAATGTCACAATGACATTTCGTATCAAACAATTAAGTGGTTCAACCAGCAATAAATAAAGTATATGAAATAACCTCTGAATTATTCTCCAAGATCTAAAATACAGTTATAGACTAGATTACAGTAGTCTTACAGATTGGAACTAATTTTGTCCATTTATTTTGGTTGCAGTAATCTGAAAAAAATATCTATTACGTTTATTTCAAACACAAGCGAAGTTTGTTCATGACACATCTATCCTGGTAAATAGCATTGGAAATCTACTGTCTACGTGCTGTTGGCCCAGTCCTGGGGCTGATCTGGAAATTATGGAATACACTGCCAGTTCCTGGTAGACAGTTTCGACGAGGTCAGCCTGTCTTTTTTTTTTTTCTCTAAAGTCTCAATCCTGAGTTCCAATAGTTTTGTGAGGGGACATTGTTAAAATGTGTGTAAATAATCTTTGGCGATATTCCTTCTTTCTTGTACATCCCCAGGTAATACTTTCCAGGCTGTTTAATCCTGGCCCACTAGTTTTAATATATATTTTATTTTGCTTTCATTTTAAATTCTCTAGTGTCTCCAACTAAGCTTCATTGGCCCCTGAGCCTTGCAGACTTCAAGAACGATCTTGTGCATCTGCCAGAAAGGGTATGTCCCAAGTCCACCCAGAAAGAGTGATGACTCCCACTCTCAGACAGTGAATCCAGCTCTTTAACTTGCTACTGTACCTATCTTTCAAGAACCATTATTGAGCTACACATGATTTTTTCTTCTATCTAGATGGCCTGAAGAAAGGAGGCAAAGGAGGCAGCAGAGTGGTTATGAGGAAGATAAAATTGTATTTGTACATGCATACATAGGGAGGTGAAAAGTATATTTAAATTAGGAGACTGTTTTTTTATTCTTTGCATAAACAAAAAGCTCTGTGGGTTGAAGGTGACAAAGGAAGCGAGAGAGAAGATGATGATAACCTAGAAACTTCCCCGAATGGGAGCAAGCCCCATCTCTGGGTCTCTTGCACACGTGTGTACTTCGAGCCCCACGAATCTCTTACTTTTGCACGGCCATTTTCCCTCTGCTTGCAAACAGGCTTACGATTACACAAACCTGTTATGTGCAGACTGTCTTTGATGGATGCCGTATTCCAAACTCGCTCACGTTTTTTCTTTCTTGGCAAAAAATACTTCACTTTTCAGAAATCTAAAACAATATGGGACTGGTTTTGCATTTTGTGACGGTGGTGATCCTCTTGCGTACACCCATTTGAACGAAATGATTTCATTTAAATCAGAAGAAAGACCTTGAGTTCTGGTAGAAGCTGAATTTGAAACGCAAGAGCAAAAGTACACATTTGATCTTTGATCTTATACGTGTGTCTGCTGACCATCCCTTTCCTTTGGCTGCATTATTTCGTTTTTTCAGTGCTTTTTCTTGGCAAGTTCCCCGGGCCAGTCGCTTGGCCTTCGCAGTGGTGTGCATTTGTGTCCCAGCTAGCCCGCCGAACCAGCAGGAGTACTTGCTGGAGAGCTGTTTATCACCCAGAAAACCCCCCGATGCAGATCACAATCTGGCCCTTTGCAATTAGCACAACACTGTCAGGGTTTCACTTTCCTGCCTAAATGCCGTAATGAGCAGCCATCGGAAGAAGAGGTAAATAAAGCTGTCATGCATATTGACAGTAATACAATATCACTGCTCCTTTTTTTCCCCCAAAGTTAGAATTGCAGAATTAACGTGGCACATGATGGCCTCCCCTCTCCAGCTAAACACTACCAGCTGCAGTCTTTTTAAGTCTGCTATCATTTTGTTAGCACAATGACTGCCTACGTGAGCAAAAAAACATGGAAACTGCATCCTACCACAGTTGACAAGATTTTTTATTTTCATGATTACTTCTCTGCCTTTTTTTATTTTGCCTGCAGGCAAAGGTTGGCATACATGTCAAGAGAACATTCTCCAGCTGGGGCCTGCAGTATAGAGAATTGTATACTCCAGAGGGCTCATGGGACCTTAGGCAGATTATTATGGTAATATTGGAGACTGCTGTCCTTTCCCTCCCACAGCTGGGCCGCCTCTCTCATTGTAAGTATTGAAGCAATATGTTTTGCAAATTATACATTGGGAACAACAGGGACCCAGGAAAGTGAGGGAGAAAGAGAAACATGGCAAAATGTTGCCTTTAATATGGTATTTTTCTTGTTCATCAAGCAAAAATAAATTAAAGCTTTAATTTTTTTTAATTAAATGAGGATCATATATTGGGAAAAAACAGCTATAATAGTAAAAAACTTAATATTGATTTTATTGAGTGAGAGTTTTAAGGAAATATGGTTTATTATAGAGAAATTTCACACAGTAACCTGATGCAAGAGAACCAGAGTAAGATTACATAATAGCTTTTATTGCAGATTTCAAAAATCCTTTTGAGTCCAATGAAGCTGGATTAACAAAAACTGCACAAAAAAATATCATTTTAATTAGTGCTAATGTGATCTCGTCATGGTCCAGCTGTTTCACACAGGATGAGATTCTGTGTTGCTTTATTAGCAATTCACCCTCCAAAATACTGTCAGTTCTTGTTTTAACATCTCTTATTGATGTATATTTTAATAAAATAGCCAAATGATTAGGTGAAAATGAGGATTTTTTTGGTTTTATTTTTAAATCAAGATAGAGCAAATATGGCTTAAAAGCTTTGCTAGTAGATAAAGAAATATTTCATTTTTTGGCCTTTCTGAGAAACATTAGCATATAAGTTAGATAAAGATTTGCACGTGGCATTTTAAAAGTGATTTGTACCTTTAAGACTAAAAAGAAAAGTAAATATTACTAACTTGGTAACAAGGTGAAACGATGGCTTACACAGGTCAGACACTTCTCCTTAAAGCATTGACTTTATCGGCTCTTTAGTAAGCATGGGCTTCAAATCACAGTCTTTAACCCATATTCCACTTTTCTGTTAGCCAACAGTCATTTTAAATTTAGATCTCCATTTGTTTTTGACAGGACTATTTCACAACTCAATTCCGTTAGGAGCTAAACTTTAATTTTATTCTAAATTAATTTAAAGTTACTGAAACTTACTGCTTCATTTATACATGAAACTATGGTATATTGCCTTAGACACCTGCTTGAATTCTGCATTAAAAATAAGCAAATGTAGAAAATCTCAGTACTCACAACTCAATTTTGTTCTCCATTATTTTTATATGTTTTAATACAGTGGAGACCCCTTGTATGTACCATTGTAAAAAAGGACATTTATTTTTAATAACTTTATTCCTTTTCCCTATGTTCCTTAAAAGATTTCATTATGCACTATTGGTGCTGTGCTAATATATTTATCAGCTCTCTAAATTAGCTATGACTTTGCTAATATATTCCAAGATGATGCTCAGTTTTCAGATTGTTCTTATTTTAAAACCGTGTGGTTTCTTTTCCAGCCGTTAGGTAGAGATTTTATTACAAATAAAGGAAATAGACTGAAATCTGGTAGCAATTGTTATAAGTGAAAATGGGATTCATCTGTACCTTATGGTGCATTTTTAGCTATAGTTTTCGATTGTAATAATCAAAGAGGTAACTTACATGAGCATGAAAGCTGCATTCATACACTTCATTGGTTAACCATCTCGCAGAATCTTCAAAAAGCCTGATGATACCCCTATGAATACCCTATTTCCTTCCATCTCTTCACCATGTTCTAAAACAGCATAGGGAAGCCACCCTTTGTGGAGATGACAGACCACCCAAATGAGAACGAGCTGGTTCCACGTGTATCCTTGAAGCCAGACACATTTGCTGCTCTTCAACTGACATGAAGTCTTCTGCTGCACATCACTTGATGCAAGGAGGCAACCGGATAAGGTGGAAAGGAAATGGCAAAGACAGAGGGTGCTTTTCTGTGAACTACAGCAACCTGTGTTTCTGGTGTGTTGCGTTTTCTTTGGCATTACTCTCCTGAAAGCCAGAAGGTTCCTAAGCCTGAGTTACCTTTCTCCTCTTCTTCCCCTCCTTTCCTAAATTCCTCCTTCCAGGCACCATATTTTCCTCCAATCTTTCTGAGTTATGACTCTTCATTTCCAGATGTGTTGCCCCTTAAGTTGCATCTTTTTTTTTTTTTTTTTTTTTTCATAATAATGTTATCAGTTAGTCTTGCTCTACATTTTTCAGGTTCCTTAACTTTCAGTTCTTGCTTTCAACATTGCTAAAGACAGACCACAATCTCTAACCCAGAACTCAAATTTTCCTTAATTCTTCCCTTCCTAACAAAAAAGAAAAATGTCTTCTGCTTTGTCATTTGTGGGTCAAGTATGACAATTGGGAGATGACCTTTTTTTTTTTTTTTTCCTATCTTGTCTATAATGAAAAATCCGTGTATAATGAAGAACTCTTGAAGAATTCTGCATCCCTTCCTAGGAGCTTCTCTCAAAGGCTGAATCTGCACTGTCTAAGGACTCTGCCTTGGGGAATGATCCTTGGCTGATGGGAAAAAGTGGTGAACACTGATTTATTCAGATTTTTCAGTGTAATAGGAGTGTGCAGAGTTAAGGGTGTTAAATTTGGGTGAGTCTCCTCTACGCTGCCTTTTAATGATGATTCCTAAAGTGAAATATCACCCAAAGTCTCTTTAATTACTGTTTTGAAGGACATTGGTTGGTACATTCTTAGAGAGATCCCAGGACCAAAATAACTTTTTTTTTTTTTTTTTTTTTCAGTGTACATAGTCAAAAGAATCAGGACTTGGGAGTGAATGGGGAAGGTCATGTTATCTCTCTGTGTATGTGGACTGTAATAATCCAACTTTTTTTTTTTTTTTTCCTGTGAAACTATAAGAGAGAGTAGGATGAAGAATATTATAAGCTCACGGCATTTTTGAGTCCCCACACAAGTTTCACTGCCTTGATATGAAAGGTATCAACAGATAGCACTGTTAAACATAATCTGCCGGTTTTATTTTTTTATCTTAGCAGGTGTCAAGGACTTGACACCAGAGGAGATGTGTTGGGTCTTGCTAGCTTGAGGTCCTGGAAGCTTTCTGTATACAAGGAACTTTATCAAAGTAAGGCTTATCCAAGCACTAGAAGAATATATTTACTCTGATAGAATTTTTGAGGCATGGTGGTGCTCCATACTAGGCTTTGGTGCTGGTTTAATATTTTTGAAGGAGATCTTGCCTCCATTCTGCTCAAGCATGAGTAGCAGGATGTCCCTGTCCATGTGAATAATGCTTAGGTTATAACAAGGGTTTTTATCTCTAGACACTAAAGCAATGACCTTTTCTCAGCTGGAAAACGGATTAGAAGGTACTTGTAGACTTGCAGAGCTATCACAAGCACAAGAGGGGACTTGGAATTTGCATGAAGGTTTGTACTTGAAAATCTTAATGGGGCATAAGTCAGTTTCAGATATTAAATACATGATTCTTGATTCATTTTCCTAAAGACAGTGTTCAGTGCCTTGGATAACCTAGATTTCCTCCCTGGCTTCCCCCGGCTAGTCCAGAAGGGATCAGATTTTTTATAGGTCTCAAGTCAGATCCACCAGCAACATTCAAGTACCTCAGACATCCTGCACCATCTTAAGTGGCGCTAAATGTCTATCCTGGGGCATCTGATTGTGCCCCACTTTTGGGGGTGGGATTCATCTTCAAAGCAGACACCGAAGTGTGAGTGTCTAAGTGGGGCTTTATGCCTATTTGTGAGCTGTGTGTTAAGCTCTGATTGCTAGTGGAGGCCATTTAGTTAACACAGTCTGCAAAGCCTGCTGAGCTACCCTGTAACCCTAACCTGCGTTTTGTCAGCTCAGTAACAATCTAGACTCCATCGGGCAGGATTCAGACTGACTGTGGGTGACAGTTTCAGCACCTAGGGAAGGGTACACTTGCCGTTGTAGATAACACAGAGTGGTCCACCTGCCTGAATAAGGGCACTGAGTTCTCAAAAGTCCAGTATCATATCTGTCAGTCTGTGCTGCTGTCTCAAATGGTCCTAAGTATTTACACAGGAGCAATTAAATCCTGCCCGTAACTTCCATATAGACATGTTATTTAGTCCGAAATTGATCCCAATACTCTTAACTTCATCTGTTTTTCTTTTTCCTTGCC
>VZSV01000204.1:807053-843867 GCA_013398735.1 Nothocercus julius | reverse complement strand
GTTTTTTTCCTATTCTTCTAAAAAATTTATGGATATAGACTGTTTAGCTCTTTTTTTTTTTTTTTTGAAAAGAAGGAATCCTTCATGGGACCAACAGTAGCCACCTGTACCTTGTAGAGATCCATCTAATTTGGAGGAAAGCTTTGATGTCTTCACTTTCTCTAGAAGCAAATCTGTTAGATTAACAGATGGAGGGGTATGTGGAAGAAAATTGTACTTCACATTATTTTTCTCCCTTTTGTATGAAAATTTTTCAACTTTCCTAGTGAAAGTAGTTTTTATGTGAATATTTTGTGCTGAAAATGATTTAAAAAAATTGACATTTTGCATTTCTTTTAATATCCCCTTTATGGTAAGTGTAATAGACAACAATTGTATGCAAACATTGAATGACATGTAAGAAGCAAGCATTTCTGAGTAAATTATTAAATTATAATATAATATATAAGTAAATATGTAAATATATTGGTTCATTATAATAAAAGAGACTGATATTGTGAAGGGTTATGTTCAAAAGGCAAAATCAAAAATTTCTTTAAAGGATTATAGTTTTGGGAATGACAGAAAATCTTTCTGATGGATCTGTTTGACAAGTTTCAGCAGACCCTATGATTTAAACATTTTCAGGAAATAATTGGTGAGCAACTCTCCACTTTGTGAAAGCATCAGGACTTAACCAATATTTACTGAAAAATCCCTCTGCTTAGTTACAAAGCCTAATTTTTATCCTCATCTAGGATTTAAATGATGAAACCCTGACTCTGTTCATGTGAAGAGAATTTTAGTTTAGTTTAGAGAGAAGCGCCAGAGAGGCCTTTGGAGGAGTTATCTAGGAGGTGAAGCATAAGCATCCCTTTCTGTCCTATGCATGATCTGTATTTTCCCAAGCAGTCTCTCCCTTTAATCCCTTAGTCTTCAGAGGCAACCAGACCTTGTCCAGCCTAGTGTGATGGGGGAAGAGTCATTATCATACACTGTAGCTTGCGTATTAGTGAAGAAAGGATGTTACAATGGATGTGGCAGATACTAGCCTAAAAATGTGACAGAAATGCCAAACAGTTGCTTCGTAACTGCCAAATGTTTGAGCTCCTTGCATACAGAAACACAGATAAGGCTTCCTTTAAGTAGCCTTTCTGGCATACTAGAGAAAGCTGGTTTAGCCTCCATTTCTTTCTCTCTTTTTTTTTTTTCTTTAATGCTATAACTTTAAGTAACATGCTTGGATCAGTTTTATACTGTAGTGTTTTCCATATATTCTCCAGGGTATTGAGGGAGAATGTATCATTTTTTTTTTTTTTTTACTGTGCTATTTTTATTCTTCTACAGCTTCTGTACTGTGGAACAACTCTGTACCCCTGACCTTTTCATCTCGTATGAAATCAGAGGTATCTCTCTCTTATTAGCATGTGAGTAGCTGGAGATGCACAAAGGGCGTCAGCAGCAGATGTCGAGATGTCATCATCATCAAAATTTGAAGCGACACTATATGTAAGTTCTGTGCGCCATTGCGTATTGCATTGAGCAGTTCATTAAGAAGGTGCAGGAGCCACTGTAATACCAGCCATTGTGGAACATCTGTTGGTCCTGGGACAGGATTATCTTTTCTGCCCACATTAGTTTTGTGATTCTTTTGGCTGATTCTTATTTTCTTTTTCCGCATTCTGTTATGCTCCAGCAAAGATGATGGAGAATGTAGAAGCCACTCTCCCATAGATATATACCACCGGGAGGTCACAAAGCGCTTCAAGTAAGAGACTGTTTCCATTATCATATGGACTGTTTTTCTGAAACCTGCAACTGTAATTCCCAAATATTGCAATAGTCTCGCTAAGACTTTGATCACTTTCTTCTCATAATAAACTTCCTCATTTAGAATGAAGTCTCATTTAGAATAATAAATTAATTATTAGTTTTGATTATATATCTCTGAATCTTACCATGAGATTTCCAGTTATTTTTACTTGCATAATGATTAAGAAAAAATAGGTTGGGTAGGGTTCATCTCATCTGATTGTAGGCAAGTGACTTAAGTGATTAGCTTGGACTTTTAGAACCATTTGAGATACACTAAGATGTTTTCATGAACCTGGGAGACTCTGTCAAAGACGTTTTCTGGATTACTAGCTGGAGAATAGGTATAATATCCTGGAGCATCTCAGAGGGATTGCAAAACTGAACTTAAGTGGATTACTCCTTTGTAGTCTGTGGTAGACATCTGAATCTGAGATTGTCCAGGTAGGCTCCCTTTATATTCACTGAAGAGAAGCAGGCACAGAGAGAATATTCTTTATTTAATTTCATGGCGTACATATTGAGCTGGGGAAGGTGTGCCTTAAAAATGTCTCTTTCTTTGACTATAAGGAAGTTCAGAAAGACACGCTCAGATGTAGACCTATATTTAACAGACATCTCTTTTTAGTTAGATGAATCTCAGCCAAGGTGACCTCTAAGATTCTACCTTGTATTTCTACTCTGAGAAAAATAAGACAATCCATAACTAGTCCTGGTTGTCAGACAAAAGATAAATATAGCTAATATGTATCTCTGAATGCAGGATCTTATTGCTGATGGTATAAAGGAGTGTTTAGGGAAAGTATAAAAAGAAAGTTACACAGCAGTGGTTTTTTTTCCAGAAAACATCCTGCTTCATCAATAACTTTTGCTTCTCTTCTTGTATAGTGGAAGAAAGAAAATACGTATGTTTCAGACTTTTTTTAGTTGTTAATGTCAGCTTAAAATCTTATTAGTTTAGAACATACCCCCAATCAAACAGCAACTCAAAGCCATTCAATGAGTTTCCATCTGGTGGTGTGTGGCTTCAGACTTGTTGTGTTTCAACCCCCAGTGAAAAACTGTTTTTTATATATTGACTTTTTTGATTAATTATATTTAAAATGGAGGTCTGGAAGCTATTACTATCCTTTTGAATTTTAAGAGTGGATACTAGTAGCCTATTTTATTCAACTATAGCCTACATCAGCGATTCCACCAACAAATTTGAAGACGTACTGCTAAATTAAGCAAGAAAAGTCTTCTACTGTCACCTTGCTTAAATTTATTATATGTAGGTTAGAAGCTCCAATGGAATACATTTGAGGGATTTCCAGTATGAAAAAAAAAAAAAAGGCTGGAAACTGCTGTATGAGAAAATCACATTCTCTAGAAATTAATCTCTAAGTTAATGGCAAGGCCAGCTGCATGCAACGCTGATTTTGAATTGGGAGGCATAATTCAAGAATAGGCCTCATGATACTCCTTCTCCAAAGTGTAAATTCACTTGTTTCCACATTGTGGAAACAATATTTTGTACATTAAGGGAAAAAAAGTGCTTTGTTCCATTAAAAGTTAGAAACTTTACAAGGTAATAAATAAAATAGAAGTCAAAATACTCTGTTTGGAGAATATGGTAACTTTAAGATTCCAGCTGCCTTATTTGAAATAATATTTAGGTTAAAATACTTATGAGTTCTAATAAAGTTATCCACTGGATAATATTTTAAATTGCATTTAGTAGTGTGTATAATCACTTATCATAAATATTGTATTCACAGACAAAATAAATCTAAATTTTCCAAAGCAGTTCATCTCACTCACCTTGGTCACTTACTTCAGTACGGAATGAAAAACCTTTGAAGGAGCTTGTATTTTTCCACTGATAACAGAATAGAGCCCGGAAAAGTTATTTAGACTAATTGTCTATTTTAGATGACACTAATTCTACACTGTTGCTAAGGGCTCTAGTCAGTCATTCATACGGAGACGCCTAGGGCATTTTAAATGCCCTAGAGTATCTCAGACATGTACATGTGGCTGGCAGATATGACACAAGAGTTACAGCAGACCAGTGACCTTCTGTGGTGGTAGCAGGAGTCCAGATAGGTTGCCCTAGGGCATCTCAAATGGCTGCAGGTGCCTCTGGGATGTCACTGAATCAAGCTAAGGGGGGTAATTCCTATTGTAATAGTGCAGATGGGTGACTGGTCATCCCCTGAAGTCCTGAACAACCTGACGTACCTTCTGATGCTCTATGAGTGCAGGTATCGTAGCTTGCTGGTTCCTTAGTTCACTCTTTTCTGGAATACAATAAAATAGATTATGTATTTAGGTGTTTCTAAACATGACAGTGAAGTGCCATTCCTGTATTCCTTATCATCCCGTGCTTGTGCCAGCAGCAGCAATCTCAATATCTGCATTCAGTCTTGTGAGAAATGCTCTTACTAACAATGTGCCCCATAGCCAACAGAACAGTATGATACAGCAAGACCACAACCCCTATGTAAAGCTGTAGGGCAAATCTGAATCAAAGCTTGTTTAGAAACTGAAGCACATCAGGAAACAGGTTGGTTAAAGATGTTGGCATGGTCTTTAACAAAGTTTTACCAATGCAGGATCTGAGCTAATGATGCTTTTTAAGTGGTGCCCATCATTAGCCTGCTTCCTCCAGGAATACATCTGAAACTGCTGCTTGTCAGCCAACCTTATCATAGCAGAGGAAAGTGAATTCCTGGGTTTCCTGCTCCTGAGCTTGTACGTCTTGGAGGCTGGGAAGCTACTTTCACAGCACAGCTCCTAACAATACTGCAGAAATCACAAATAGGATCTTTAGCATGTATGATGAGAGATTCTTCGTATTGTGTGGAGTCAAGCTCCTTCTCGTGCTAGCTATCAAATGTTTATGCAAGATATTACCTTTGTTAAGTGTCAGAAATAGCGGGCATATTTAGCTCTGCTCACTTAATATTATTGTCTGAATGGTAATGCTTCCATTTCCACACTTGTGTGTAAATTTGCAGCCTTAATGTTACTTTAATGTTGCACATCATTACGGATGCAGCAGTGACTGAGAGAGCAGAAAGGAAACTGTGAAGAGGCCATGCTTCTTGGTAGCAGCCTAGGAATTAAGATGACAGCATTAATAATTTATCCTACAGAATGTCTTCATTGGCAGGTGGTGGTGTGAGGAAAGGGGGAAGGTCAAAAAACATTTCTACTTACATTTTTTTTCATGGGGAAACAATGTAAGGAAATAGAAGCAAGCAGTTAACCATTATACCTACTCAAAACCAAGGAATGGCAAGTGCAAATTGTCTACTGACAGGATTTGCTTGTTCTATGAATCAGAAAGTTCTGTGATCCTAAATCCAACATTAGCATGTTCGAGGACAACTTATAAGACATCATCAACAACAACAAAAAAGCCTAATAAGGACCTCCAGGGAACAGCTTAGTGTTTAATAGATAGAAAAGACAAGACATCACTGGAGATGGCTGGAGTTCCACAGATAATCCTGACATTACTTTCGTCCTTTGAA
This sequence comes from Nothocercus julius, assembly GCA_013398735.1. NCBI lineage: Eukaryota > Metazoa > Chordata > Aves > Tinamiformes > Tinamidae > Nothocercus > Nothocercus julius. The sequence goes on along the minus strand of VZSV01000204.1, from coordinate 838,555 downwards.
TACAGGCTGCCATAATCCTTCAAACAGGACAGAACAATGCTGCAAAGACAGATGCTTCAAAAAGTCCTGCAAAATAATGGTGAAAACACATACACGTAAGTCACTCCATCTGTTAATACAACTTCTCTTTGTTTGGAGGGGGCCCTCAGTTTTGAAAAAAAAAAAAAAAAAAGGCTAGAAAATAGACAGTAGAATATGCAGAAACAATGTAATTGTAGACTACAAATGATGATAACACTGCATTTTAGGAGAATCATAACATTATAAAATGCTTGGGAATGTCTACTTAACCCAGTAGAACCGAAGTATTTTTGAATAATATTATTTACCTATTGTGTTACAATAGCATCCAGTGGTCCTAAGAGAGAGCACATTGTACCGGATGTTGTGTAATACGGACAAAAAAACAATCTTTGCCCAGAAAGATTCACATTTCAAACAGCCGCGAGAGAGGTGGAGGGTAAGCAGCTTGCCTGAGGTCACACAGGGATAATTGTTTAATTCCCTGGTCTAGTCTCCCGTTCATAACATCACGTTGCTCCCAAAGCCTGCAAACACCTTGCGGTGCTGAAAGTGCCACCTTTTCCTCAGTGACACGAGAGCTGGACAGCTGACCAGTAGTCTGGTTGTTATTTTCTGCACTTGAAACAAAGTGAGTGAAAAACAGTCAACCATGATTTCATTCCAGCACTTTCTTAAAATGGTAGCAAACATCTTAGGAGAATTTTGTGGCATTTCTTTGCCAATTTGTTGTAAGGATTTCTCATCTGGAGGCTCCAAATATCTCCCTGTCAATATCTATTGGCAATTCTTTCAGGTTAGTGTGTTATTTTAAATAATTTCTCTTGTAAGTGAAGACAAAGGTTGCCTTCTCACCAAGGAGTTGGCTATATTTTAAATCTATTTCATAACTTATCTATAATTTCAAATTATCATAATTAAAACATAATTATGTATATAAATGTTATAGTATGTATGCATACGTACATATAAAATTACAGAAAGACTCGAATAAATATTATTCTTGCACGTGGTAATTAGGAAATGAACTTTTATACCTGAGAAAATGAGGGAGAAATAAGAGAAAGTTGACATATCTGGCTTCCTAATTAATATCTTGGGGTACATTTTGAACCCCAGTTTAGGCTGCAGTGAATTTCTTTTTTTTGATTCTGTGAGGATTCAGGTACATTTGGGATTTGTTTTTCTTCATAGGCTTCTGTAAGGCTTCTCTGATCTCACTATAACTAGTCATCTAGTTACTCATTGCACTCTAAACCAGATGCATTGAAAATGAAGGCCCAGTTAGGGTAGCAAACTGAATCCCTTTTTGAAAAGGTTCATCTCTCCATTGAGGTATTTCAAACAGCATGAAAATCCCCATTTTATAAGGTAATTCTAATTTAATTATAAATTTAGTTCAAACATAAGAAATAGTATAAGCACATTTAATTTAAAAAATATCTTGAAGACTCTTCCTTTTTGTGCGTATGACTTTAATCGTATGTCATTATCACTTCCTATATGTTATTATTCACTGCCTATATGTATATGTAGTTCCTTGTTTTCGGAGAAACAGGCATGCATAGTTTCTCCTTCATCCAGGTGTACTGTTTATGCACACTTGCCCATGCAGAGAACATTTCCAAATCATTTATCCATAACATAAACTACTTTCTAACCAGCAAAGTAATAATTACTTTTCCCATTTTATCGTCACTGTAAAAAATGATCCTGCATTGTCTCATTTTGCAAATGAGAATTAATAGCCCATTACTCATCGTCATTCTAATATGCTTGCCCTGGCTATCTTTAGAAAGGAATGAGCTCCAAGGAGAAAAGTTTTAGGCCTTCTGTGCTCTCCTGGGAGCTGGAAGGCCCCTCTTTCCCTTTCCGAGCTGAGGGGCTACTCCAACAGCTCCAGCTGTGCTTCTCTTTTGTGCCAGTGACAGCATGTGCAGAGTATGGTGCTTGCCACAGTAATATTTGTCATTGTAGCACCATATTCACCAGTAAGCCCAGCTGGACTGAACAACCGGCTCCCCTGCCATTTACTGGTTAATACACTAGATTGGGAGGCAATGGAAACTAACCCTCTGCCAAACAATGCCTGAGTGTGGCGCAGAAGACAGCATGAATCAGGAGTGGTTACTAGTAGCTACTTTGGATGAAAGAGCAAGGTGAATTTTAATACACTAGTACGCACTATTCCTTGGTAAATTTAATCTTCTGGTGTAGGTATAACCTTGGCAGTCCTGCCGTCCAGTGCTAGCTGGCCTAAGTAGTGAATGTCCCAACCATTCTGGTACTATGATTCAAATACGGGTAGTAGCCAAGGGAGAAAGGACAGCATGGTGTCAGTTTTCTCCATGGAAAGAGTAAGTCTTACTTCCAGGCTTTCGGTGGAGTCTGTAGGAGCTACTCCCTGTCCTTGCTAGGTGGGATCACTGTCCTCACAATACGTATCACACACTATCAAGAGATTAGCTGTTCATCCAAAATCTTTTTTTCTGAAGAAGGGTAGTGTGAGAATTTTGCCAAAGGGAGGGGATGTTGTGTAAACCCAAAGAAACTCAGCAGGCAAATGCACCATTCAGAGGGAGGTGATTTCCATTCTAGGCACTTGCCCTTCTGTGTAAATAGGCTTGAACTACCAGTTGTTTTTTTGTTGCAACAACCAATTTAGAAGGCATCTGCAGATGTTTGACCGGAAATGGAAGGATGCCTTAGAAGAGGCAGGAATAAAAAAAGAAGCCTGAGAAAAAAATATCAATTTCCAGTAGTCAGTGTCAATTGTTAGTAGTCCAGTGTCAATTTCCAGTAGAAAAGATGTGTAGAAGAGCAAGCTATTGAAGGATTTTGTACTCCCTGTGTGTCAAATTCCAGTCTCAATAACATGACAGAATCAGATAAAATGACAGTATTTCAGAAGTTAGGAACTTAAATGAAAAGAATGTTGAAATATGGCAGAAAGACTGGAAAGGTAGAAGGAAGGAGAAATGAAAGAGATGATTAGGCTTGTACACAAATAGGATTTCGAACAAAGTGAGGACAGGGAGGAAAACTAATCAAAAGTTTCATAGAAGAAAGAAAATTGAAAACAAACACTTATTTATATAGGAAAAGACAATGAGTAAGGAATTATGGCAATTAATTTGAGAGATAACTAATATAAAGGGCATGGATTGGGGCTGGAAAGCAGAAGATAAGAGCATATAGATGACAATATGGAACAGATGAAGTAACTATTTAGACGTACAGGCTTCAAGGTGGAAAGAAGAGAGGGGCACATTAAGTGACGCTGACCTTCCAAACCTATTGACTAAAGATACTTAAGTCAGTAGTTATCCTAGAAAATGAAATTTTATATACAATATAACTGCAATCAACGTATGAAGCAGGAAGTTTGCGAACAAATACAAGCCAAGAGTATTTTCTCTGTTGGTATGGATGATGTCGACACTGCACTGCTGATACAGTAGCAGTTTCTATTCTGCCGGGTACCGCTAATCATTTGATACTTGGGTTGGCAGACAGAACCAACCAGCTGTGAAAGAGACGTCTTTTCCTCCCTGGTGCTTCCCGAGCAATGGTAGGGCGGGGAGTTCCTCGGGTGCCGGATCGGTTTAACCCAAGCACTCTCAGTTCCGCTAAACTTTGGATAAAACAAATTGAGCGCTAGGAATTAGAAGCTGAAGTTGCTAAACATGCTGGCAGTTGTGTTAACTGCCATTCCCTCAGCCGGTTTTTAAACATCTTTAAAGGAAGGCATAAAAAAGAGCTTGTTTTTACTGCCATCAGGTGTGCTGGAATGCAAATAAAGGCCGTTCTCACCTGCAGCCCTGTGAAGCTGATGGCAAGATTCCCTTTGCTTCTGGGGCGGTTTGGCCAAGGCCCACGGGCTGTTACCTGCCTTGCGTGGTGCAGGCATTATCGCACTAGTCTTCTGCCTGGGAGAAGCTACAGAAATAAGGAGACAAAGCAGAATGATTCTGCTGTTGCTGGCTCATACTTGTCATAATAAAATCTTAGAAACAAAGTGGGGTAGGTGCAGCTTCTGAAGGCAGCATGCAGCTCCATAGCAAATCTCAGGAGTGCGGACCGCACTTCTCCCAGTGCATGTTGGCCAAGCTTGAAGGGCGTCTTCTTCCTAAAGCTTCTAACAGCTCTGGACAGTGTCATTGATAAAGAGTTTGACGTTGTATTCTCGTGAACTTCACTATATTACCTGTATCAGTAATATTAAGGTTGTTGAGGAAGCTTCTGTAAGTACTGTAACTAGAGAGTAGCAACGTTAACGAAGAGAAGGTGAGGCCTTTCTCTTGCACTTGCTGCCAGTGAGGTGCAATAGAATGATTTGATAAATTAGAGGATTTGTGGGCAAACCATAAAGAATACTGAAGCCTATATCTTTATTAAAAAACCTAAATATACTTGCACAGGTTATTTTTGTCAGAATAACATTTGATAAAGTATACTTCTTAAACAATTCCATTCTGGGTAGTTGATGGCGAAAAATAATTGTTTATTTTGTAGCTATTATTATTTAATTGTAGATAAATCTGATCTTGTACCAAAGTTAGAGAAGATAAATCTTTATTCAGCTATGTACTGAAGCAATAAAATTGCTTAAGAGACAAATTTAATGTTTGTTGTGACTATATATTTGCAATAATTGTTTATATTTTTATTTTAGTAGCAGTTTCACTAGGAAAAAAAAAGTTTGTTCCTTAAAAAAATCTAGTTAATCCCACCAAAGAAGTAAAGTACAGTAATGTTCCCTGTAGAAGGCATTGCCATAGATTTATTTTTCTTTCATAATGGAGAACAAAACATCATGAAATTAGACAGTAATGATATTAAAAAGCAAAAGAACTGTTTTCATTTGATCCGGTCATGCATTTCTAGAATTTCTAGGTTTTACATTTTAGATCTTCCTAGCTACATAAGTCCCATGCGGAAAAAAAGGGAAAGTACTTCTACGGAGCAGTTCAACTAGCCAAATGTAGATGTCTGCTTCAGGATGAGATCAGTCAGAGAGTTACAACAGCTATTTCTTTGTTAGCGGAAGGAGCAGCCTCAGCACCTGTCTGGTTTCAGATGCCTGAGCTGTAACTGCTTTGGTGCTGCTGCGCGGCTAGGGCTCAGCTGGCACAAGGCTGTTCTGGACACTGCCCCTCATTTGCTACCAAGGCACTGAACTGTTGCTGGAGTGGGAGGTCTGCAGGTGGAGCAGGAGCCATAGCCCTCCGTGGCACGTCACCACCACTGCTGGTTGCACGTGGGCTGGGCTCTTTGGAGCTCCTGGTTCCCTTCTGCGCGCCCTTCTGCACTAACGGCTACATCTGCCGGCTGCACTTCTGGCACCAGCCGAAAGCAGCCTGGACCCTTCCCGGACCCAGAACCCTGTGGCTGGGAACCACTGGCAGAGGTTGCTAGATGCTGCTGGAGCTTGCTGGCCATCGCAGCCTCCTCATCCAACAGCCGCAGGCAACTGGATGTTTCTCAGGGGGATTCTTAGAGTCTCCCCAGTGGTTTCAGATGAAGTTCCTGGAAGATCTTCAAGCAGAGCCCACAAACTGCTGCCTCTGCTTGCTGTCCTCCAAAGCCAGAGTTCCAGACCAGTCCCAGGTCTAACTCCTCCATTTTGAGAATAACTCAAAACTCCCTTTAAATCTTTTTTTTTTTTTTTAAAGGTTCACACGGCAAACACTGAATGATTTCTTTTTGAAAACATTTCTAAAGGATTACATGTAAAGAAAAAAAAAAAAAAAAAGCACTCTAAAAACTCCAGTTGCCTACGTAGCTTCACCTGGGAATGATCTGGTGACTTACTACCTCTCGGTATTAGAACCAATTGGCCGCTGAGCTGCGCACGCTCTGATTTCTCACCCGAAACATTTTCTTTTTTCCTCTCTTTGAGAAGAAAATATCGAAAGAGCACTTCTTTTGGCTAACATGGGGAGAGATTTGAGACAATTTTGCTACAATGTGTGGGGTGAAACAGCGCTGCTGTGAACATTATGATCCGAAATGTGTGGGGATTAAGCAAGTGCTCAGTTCTTCAAATATGTACGACAATGAACTCCCTGCAAAGTCGCTTGATGTTCCATAGAAAAAGAACTGAAAGATTTCATCTTGAAATTATAAAAAACAGCAATTAATGCCAGGGATTTTATTTTATTATTATTTGAACTGTTTTAATAACTTGTTAGAAGAACAGATTGCTTTCTTGGTAGTACTTTTGCGCGTAAAGCTGTAGATACCACAATATCTGAGTCATAAGCACCAGAAACAGATATCACTGATGGCACAATTATGCATTTACTGTGGTTTCAGATTTATCAGCACATAAAGGACATGGATTACTGCATGTTCCATAGTGTTAACAGAATTAGGGCAATTGTATTTCATCTACATATTAAAATCAATGCTCAGTGTTTGGTTTAACTTCAAGCATAAATACTACCAAGGGTTTTCCAGATGTGGAAAACAGTTTCTTAGTGAAATGCGTATTTCATACTGTGTGTCACTTGTCCATTATCTAGCTGCAGAGTGATATATCAATTGAGAAAGCTCGTAATGAACCACGAGTCACTCAATGAAGCAGCAAATAACAGTAAATGAGAATTTTTTGCTGTCAATTCAAATTCAGTCAAAAGCAGCTCACACCGTTATTTTGAACAATGTTATGAAGCTGCGTTTAGAGTTTGTTCTCTTTCCTATGACTGCTTTGTGTTTTTTGCTTTTAAAATGCAAATTACTCTAAATCAGGCTCCAGTTGCAGGAGTTTTTAACTGAAGACTACTCCTCTAGCTACATCAGAAGTTTTGCTGTTGTTGTTGTTTTGTCTTTTCTTGTGCAGATGCTTAGTGTCTTTTGTGACTATGACATCTACTATATCAAGTTTTATCTATTGTGGATCCCTTCTGTTCTGATTTCTTCTATTTCTGCAATAACTACATTTTTCTCTCTCCAGTGTTTCTAATTACCCTTCTGATAATCTCTATGCCTTTCTTCTGGCTATTTTTATCCACTTCAGCCTCTCTATGCTTTTTCTCCCTGTTGAACAGACTCACCTTGTGTTTTTCAGTCAGCGTCAATGCAGACATTCGTCTACGCTCTTTCAAACTGTTGCCATGAAACATATTCTTGCACATTTAAATACTGCCTATGTATAAAAAACTTTATTATGAAAGTTCCTCATCTATTGCATCTCTCTGACTCACATCCTTTCTATGTTTTTTCACTTGACAGTTCTCTATATGATGAGTATGACTGGACTCCCACTGTAGGTGACGTGACAAAGCAAAATAAGAGCAAAAGCAAAATAAGTTCCCATTGATAATAAAATCAGAGGGAATTCTGCCACCAAAAAAGAGCTGAATATGGAGGAGTAAAGAACAGTAAAGAAGAGAATAGAGACTGTTGCGAATAGATCACATATTTATGATATTTAACCCTCTATAAATTAATTACATATCAGAAGAGTGTTTTCTTTAAAACAGTTTCACTTCTAGAAACTGTTGATGACTATGGTTGCTGTGACTTGAAAATTATTGATTGTCTTTGATGTTAAAAATACCCTGAGCAAATGTCATTTTAGTCGGTCATAGCAAGTAGAACAAAAGTACTAAGTATAGCAATTTAATATTTTATGTTGTTATAATGATTGGTTTAGCATTCATTAAAAAAATCTATTTAAGAACAGAGGAAATTTAACAGATGTTTTTAAGCTTTGATGCAATTTACATTTGTTCTCTAAATGAAGTTTATAGTGATTAATGAAAATAATGTCAGTGATAGGAGGTGCACAGATTGAAATACTCTAATGAAGTAACTGATGACACTGGCTTCCTATGTCTGTAGTTTAAAACATGGAACTGCACAGGTCGCTGAGCACTTTTTTAATGTGCTACAGTCTAAGTTTAGAACCATAATTATTTTTTTTAACGATGATCACAGATCTGCAGAATAACCTAGGCTGTAGAGGCCATCTGCTCTAACTCGGTGCATCTTCTAAGTCAGAGCGTGTCCAGACATAGTAGGTTGCTAGAGGCCATGTCCAGCTTTGATTAGCTCCAGTGATAGGAATTCACAACATCTCCAGTATCCTGGAGGTCGCTTTTGACCATTGTCACTGGGGGCAATATTTTCCTTATGTCTGTCCTTATGTCTGTCCAGAGTTTGTGCTGATGCAACTTGTATCTGTTTCCTCTTGCCTGTTTGTTGGGTACCTCTGAGAAGAGTTTGGTCCTTCCATCTTGTTTGTATCCTCCCATGAAGTAGCTGAAGACAGCACTAAGATCTCCCCTTAAATTCTCTCTTCTAACCTGAACAAATTCTCTCAGCATCGACTCGTTATGCCATAAGCTCCAAGGCTGTGACTATGACTCTCTTTGTGGTCCTTCACTGGTCTTGGTTCAATGTCTTTCTTATGTCAAAGCTGGAATCCAAAAAGTGGACACTGCTTCACTGTAAATAAATGCCTGCCTCTTTTATTTGCATAAAACTTTTATAAGACTTTGCTAATGATAGTGAAACCATGCTTTCAATAGCACTATCATGCTGAGCTATTTTCTCCACAGCAACTGTTCAGCTTTTTTTCAACGTAGCAAGTAGCAGTACTTATAGGGTTTTTGTCAATGATGGATTTAAACTTTTTTTTTGTCCCTCTGTTTTGCCGTGTTCATATTCTGTAATTTTTCAGTTCACGCAGCTACCACTGGAGTTTTATTAAAATCAGCCAAGAGAAATACACACACACACACAGATTTCTATAAGATAGGGAGGCAGGTGGTTATTCTACAGTGTCACAGTGATCATCAGGATGGCCCTTCAAGCTCCCTCTCCAAGCATGTATGCACTCAGCCACTCCAGGAGCATGGTGATACAAAATGTATATGATGCAATAGCTTTGCAGTTACAGAAATTCTTCTTTTTTATTATTTTTAATCTTTCAGTGGACAAGTGTTCACACCCTCCAGGGAAGTACTGGCTAAATGCTTTAAAACCAACTTGTTTTACAGAATTTTGTTTTCAAGCTAATGAGGAAAACAACAGGAAAATTCAGCTTCTACAATTTTCAAAGCACAGATACTTAGAAGAGGGACTATATCTATTGCATATGATTTATTAAATTATATTTTATGAAACTTTGGTGCAAACAAATCAAAATCGACTGTTTTGCCAATACCAATTCCCCACTGGTGCATCTCAGAGTGCAGTCTCTTCCAGGGACAGGTCCAGTTCCTCAGGGAAGTAAATAACTCAATGATTTACTGATAAAGCCACCCAGTATATATATCATCCATGTCTCATACATCACTGTCACAGGCAACAGCTTGCCTTGCTAAGTGATTCTGTGTTGTCCTTTTCGGACTTCTTTCTCTTACAATCAGATCATCCTAGAAAACCCACTTATTTTTTTCCCAAGCTTATGTAAATGCATTTAATTATAAAATGCAATTCTATAAACTTAAATATAGTGATTATATTTTTATAGATAACTTATCATAGGGAAAGAGGTTGATAATTTTGGTAGTTGTGCTGTGGATTCTACTCATCCATTTTATTATAGTTCTGCAATATTTTTAGAATCTTTATGTTCTCTGTACTGATAAGGTATTCTCAAAGTCAGAACATACTACTTACATTTTGAAGATGGTGAATAAAGCAAGGAGTAGCTAAGGTTGTATCTGAATTGCTAAATAAAAAAGGGTTTGGGGTGTCAAGCACACAAGCTCCTCTCATTTTGAGATTAGTGTATTGAAAAACTATGGGCTAGCTACCAATGCTTGTCATCAACAGCTCTTCTAGCAAAACTTCTGATCAAATTCAGGAGACACTTCCAGTTTATTTATAGCTACTTATGGCCTCAAAGAAATGTTGCCCTAAATATGGTAGGAATTACAATTTCTGATCTTGTTGGAGTCATAATACCTGAAGGCACTTTACTGACCTACAGCAAGAACACCTCACTGCCACCGCCAAATCCAGAATCTGACTTTACTTTTCTTGAATTTTTACCCTCTAAAATCGTATGGTTAAAGGGAGAGCCATTTAGTTCAAGAAGTTCAGTATTCTTAATTCATTGCATTGAGGAATGTCAGTTTGGCTGTAATCTCCCTAGTACTTATAGTGCCTCAATTAAGGGTGTGGACACAGAGACTTCTTGTAGTGGCACTGGGGAGATGAGGCCCTCCGGGATGTAATTCAGATTATTTGAGCATGGATTTAATCTCAATTTAAGCCTGTGATGTTCTGAGACTAAGGAGCACTTGCATAAATGTCTTTTTGAGACCTGAACTCTCTCATCTCCCCTGGGAATTAGAGTATCTGGAATGCCTGAGCCCACTTAGATTTGTTTTCACAGCCCCAAGGGACAGCACTGGTAGGGAGGGATGGTGCTAAGGTCATCTCAGACCTTTAAATGTTTTAAATGAAACACCTTGAGCACAACTAATAATTTCATGTTTACTTCAGTTTGCCTCTCTTTGTCCTCGTGTAGCTTTGCTGGTAACTCAAAGAGGAAAAGATTCATTTCTGTGCTGTAATAGATCCTTTATGTTGCATACCACCCCCAGAAAACCCCCTAGCAAACTCAAGCTGTGCAACAATTCTCTTTAACCGCTTAAATCCTAGGGATGCCCTATTTCTCTGTCTCTAGGGATCTAGACACCTCTGCGTATCCTCGTACTGGGAAGCATGAAGAACCTGCAGACTACGGGACAGTGCTGAGTGCTGCACCCGCTGGCCCACACTATTGAACTGCTAGCCTGGTGCCCGGCTGTATTTTGGGCACCTTTGGTAAGCTCTCCCCAGGTGAATGTGTTTGGAAGGTGCTAACCACAAGCACTATGGGCTGGAGTCCCTTGACCTTGGACCAGAGATTTGGCTTAAGCTTCTTCTGTTCAGCAGTATAAACAGGATAACTTAGCATATAACAGTGAATTTAATTACTTCTGGCCATAAAACATTAGGCGTGCATGAAATTCAGGTCATTTTTTTCCCTTAAGCCCTGACCAATTTTTTTTCGGAACTGGAATCTCTTTTCCCCGGCTGCATCAATGAGTTTTCCTTATTAGGAGATATTTATCATGGAGCCAACCTCATATATGCTCCCCTGGCTAAAAGCCAACTGTGAGGTTGGTTAGACCGGGTAGACCCTCAGTAGAGTAACACCCTCATGAAACTGATGTTATCGGAGTAGAAAATAAGGACATTTAATGGAGAAAGGCTGGCATTTAATTTGCCCATGGGAAGAAAATCATAGAATGCCTGATTTTAGTACTTTTCCAAGATTATCAGTTAAGGATCAGTGAATGACACAGTGTGGTAGGGATTTTTTGAGTGCAGATGGTGGCTTGTGCGCTGAAGATTGTCGCAGTCTGATTAAATGATTTGGGATCAGCCTTTTTTCATGTGCAGTTCCTTCTCTAAAATGGTTTCACTGATGGTAGCATGAAATAAGGCGCAAGTGAGAGCAAATAACGTGGTAGTATTTGTCTCTGCTCAGAAACTTCAGTTGCCACAGACAGCCATCCAACAAGAGCAATAGCTCTAAATCAAGAAATGAAACAAAAATATAGGTGCAAAACAGATTCGTCATGTTCTGAACATTACACAGGGCAAGCAGAAAAGCCTAAAGAGATGATTCCCCTTTGACTGACTGATGGATAGAGCATAGAGCTTTCGGTCTTTGTTTAAAAAAAAAAAAGAAAGAAGACAAAACCCAAGTGTAAAAGCCCCAGACAGTTTCAGCTGAGTGAGTGAGTGCAGCTTGATGTTAGATGTAAGCTGATCCTGGAAATGTGTTTGGAAGGACAAACAGAAGGGCACATCTTTTGAAATAGAAAGTGGAGCTAAAGTTGGAGTTTTTTTAAATGATATTTTAAAACAGAATTCTAAGGTGTTTCAAAAATATGTTTGCAGTTCCATTTTGAGTATCTCTCTGAAGATATATTGTGTTTTAGGTAGATATCTTTCAGACAGGATTTCTGTCTGCAGCATATTTTTTCTTTAAAGGGTTTTGCATTTCTGCATAAAAAGCTTATTAATTATTTGTAACTGCTTGTCATCATATTCTGATAATAGAGGCCTGGTTAAGGATAATAAGTACCACATCACTATTTTGGGTCATATAGATAATATATATGTATATATACATATATACATACACGATTCCTGGTGCAATATTACCCAAAGCATCTCCTTTCTCCCTGTACACAGGACCAAAAGTGCAGGCACATCATTTATTGATAAGACAAAAAGAATGTAATGAAATTATCAATGTTCTTGAATTAATTATGAACATGATTAAGAAAGCTAAAATCTCAGGAGCCAGGATCTCATTACCCATTCAGTCTTAGGGATTGCTTTCATTCAGCAAGGCAAAAAGGCTTTGAGCAGTCCCACAATTGCCTTAGTCTCATTTATTTGTGGTAGTATTAAGGTTTATTTGTTTTCTGGTTTGCACTTCTTCTGAAATTATTTCTCTTACTTTATTCATTTAACAAAATGTTCCTTCCTGCCACAGAAGAAAGTGCCTATAAGGCCTACATAGGTTCTTCAGTCTGCAAACCTCCCTCTGAGAACATTTCTTTCAACTCACATTGCTGGAGCTCCTAAATATCTTTCAAGGTAAGTCTGAGAATGTAGCCAAAAAAGTTCTTTCAGATTTATGTCTGCAGCTCTACTACAGTACTGTCTGATTCCCATTCAGCTCGGAGCCTTAATGACATCATTATTACGCTGTCTGAACCAGATTTAACTTGGAGCCTGCACTATATTGTTGCTTATCTACCTTCCTATGGGGAAGATTCAGTATTACTTTGCTTGAAAAAATAATACTTCGCAGGCGATGCTGGAGAAAGGCTTCAGATTCTAAACTCTCATAAGCGAGGGGGACCGAAGCAGCACTGCATACCTGCAAGCCCGTCTGTTTTAAATTCATTTTGCGGCAAAGAAATGATAATTGGCTTATGTTTTTTCCTGCACGGTGGTCTGAGTGAGAAGTGTGGTGTGCAGCTGTCTTATTTACAGAGTCCTAAAGCACTCTATTACTTAACAGCTTTGACTTTCTGTCTTTACAAGGCCCTTCTGAATTTCTTGTTCTTGCCGTGTTTGTCCCCAGATGAATGTGTGAATGATGGGGCATAATGAATAAATTCTGGGAATAGCCCTGCAGAAATCATGCACTTATCATTTTTTAAAACTGAAATAATTCTTGTTAGACAGCCCAAGATGCAGAGACCTGATCAAAGAAGGCTTTTATTGTTGTTGTTGTTTTGTTTTGTTCTATTCATGGAAGTTTGATATTAAGTCTTTTTGTACTTCTTCTGCTTTTTATTTTTGAAAGGAGGAAGAGAATCTGTAGCTATATATATGGTACAAGCTATTATCTACCAGAATAGACCAAGGACAGCAGAGAACATATTTTAGATTTAAATAAGTGCTGCCTGTGCCACCCTAGAAAGATTGATCCTAGTTGTTTTCTCCATAATGCTGTGATAGAGCGTTTTACTGCCTTTCCTAATCTCAGTTAATAAATATAAACAAAATGCAAGCCAATTAATTTGCTTAGAGTATGTACATCAGCTAAATGGGACAATCAGACTGAAGAAACAATGATAATGCCTCACTCCCTCTTGGTAACCTTGAAATGTAGAGTTACGTTTGCAGCATAAAAGCAAAGCATGTGCAAATACGACTGTTCATCTGTTTCTGTAGCTTGCAGACGTGCAAAATGACAGTTAGTGTAAAGAAATACATTTAGGGACAGTTTTGCTAAAGCTAATACGTGAAAGTCGTTCATACAACTTCCATATACATCCCACGGCAATTAGAAAACAATATTCCTGGGTTTCACGCAATTTGTGCATGTGGGTTCTTTAAATTCGTGTCCGAATGAAAGATTTTACCCTCAGTACAATTCTTTGCTGTCTGCTTCAAGATTTCATATTTTATTTAAAAAATGGCTATTGAAGATAATTTGACATATTCTTAAAAACTGTACTCCATAGCTCTGGGCCTTGTTTTAACTTTCATTTTGATGGCAACTTTGCTAGTGTTAAAACCACAGATGATATAAAAAGCATTCTATTCTCCTACTTCTGTATCAAATAGAAGAAAAAAGAAAAAAGATTTTTCTCCTTCTTAAGACTCTTTTTTGCAAAGCTACTGAAGGCAAAGCTTTTTAATATCCTCTCTTTCTGTAGAACAGCAAGCATCCCTACCTGTTTTTATATTTGTCTCAGTTAATAATCTTATAAAAACAATATTCTGTAAATGCAAGAAATTGAAAAGGTGCAGAGCAGTTTCCAGTTTTCTTAAGGGAGATAAGTTCAGTAGTATTTTTAGGAGCCAACCTTCACTTCAGCACCTAAATATTTTCTGATGCTTAGGTAAAATAGTTGGCAGGGCTGAACAAATAGATTGTCACCTGTATGGTATGAAGCTAGAAAATAAACTAATTTCTTTAAACTATATTATCATAAGAAAATATACTACTTTGTTTTATTAATGTTGCAATATATTTCTAATACAAAATTCATGCTGATTTGGTTATCTCAAAGAATCCACGTTTGCATAAGGTCCTGTGAAAGCATTTGCTGAACTAAAACTGCACCGTTTAATAGGAAATGTTTAAATCAAGGAATCTGTAAGAATGTAACCTTTTGCATTTGTGGGGAATATTAAATTGTGCTAATTAAAATAGCCCAAATGTTGAAATTGAATGAGTTTTCATTTTGTCCATGAACCTTTTTAATGAAGAAGGTTTTCATTTTTGCATATGTTTAATGTATCCTAGATTTCTCTGGATTTCCAGCAAGGGAATGAATTTAGACTGAAAGTAGAAAAGCACTTGCATAGTTTGAGCCACTGGGGAAGCGGTTATATAAGAATTAAAAGGTCTGACTCTAAATGAGCTTGGAGAAAATTATAATTTAGGATGAGAAACAGGCCAGTTGTTTAGTAGAATCTGTTTTTTTAAAAATTGTTATTATGAGGAATGCACCAGAAATAAAGGAAATATGTCCAAAATAAGTCACAAGGGAATCCAGAAGTTAGAGATCATCAAATTACAAATGCTGATTATATGTCATTTCAATCCCATTAACTTCTAAGACACAGGGGGACTGAAATCTTTCAGTCAATATTTTAACTCATAGTGACTTTGGTCAGGAAGGTTCAGGCCCAAATTTGTGATGAGCAGATCATCTGATATAAATGTTGGGATTGAAGTTAGTAATAGGAGGATATGTTCAAAGTGCTTGGCTTAGGAACTCTTCTTGTTTATCAAAATGCCTTGTTTATCTGGTGGGTTTTTCGGTATGGCTCATGCAGTCTTTCTAAACGCTAATCAAAAAGCAATGCTTGGAGACACTTTTTACCTAATTACTGATAAAACTGCCAATTCATCATTTAAATAAATCATATATACAATATAATTGAGTTGTATTTAAAGCCTGGATTTCCCACTTCATATGAACAAATATAAATGGCACATTTTTTTAAATGATTTTTCTTTATTTAAAATTGTGAGGGAATCTCCATTAATACAAAGTAAGCCAAACCACTGAGGTATTAATAGCTATGGCTTGCTATAGTGTTGACTTGCAAGTTAATATTTTAATTTTGCTTTTAGAAGTTCCATAAAAATTACAATTCCATTTAGCAATGCAAAAACAAGAATATCGCCATCAGCAAATAAGATCTGAAAATTGTCTTCTGATAAGTTTTTTAACAGAAGACTTCAGTAAATAGTGTTAATATGGATTTTTTGTGTTTTTTTTTTTAATAGATTTTTGGACAAATGGTTAGCAAGGTAGTTTTAAACACGTTCATAGGAACTGCAAGGAAGTTAAATTTTACCATTGCAAAATATTGTATCTTTGCAGGGGAGCAAGCTCTTACTGAAAAGATCATTTTCCTGGCTTGCAGCCCTGTCGTTTGCCCTCCTCACTTTTGCTGCTGCTGCCACGTGGTGTGCATTGCATCCCCGAGCGCAGAAACAGTTGTTTTCGGAACAAATTATTTTGAAAGGAGGTCAGTTTTGTTCGGAACGGGTTAAGCAGAAGTACCTGCTTTAGATTGATTTAAATCAGTAATGGATCTGCTCATAAAGCTGCTGTTACTAGATATTACACTGCTATCAGTCCTCTGATAGCCCCGATAAGAAGTGCTTACCACAGAGGATGCTCCTAAAGGACAGATATTGTTTCCTGTACCTCAGGGAGTAAAAGGCCATACTGCTGGATCAGGAACTTTTACTAACAGCAAGTAAATCCAGGCCTTATCAAGTTACAGCACAAACTGCACTCATGTTTTATTATTCTCATTAGAGATTTAAGGACTAATTCCAGTTGTTAGCGCTTAGCAGTTTAATGTTTTCCATAGATAAGAATTAAGATTCTTCTGGGGGATTTTTTATTTGCTAAACCTTGCAAAATATAATGTGGTACTGTACTTAGTTTGATGTAATACTACTGGATTTCCTAAATGTTTTTAAGGCATAGGATTTTAAAAATTTAAATCTAATAACTAAATTTTTCAACTCTAAAATACAGTCATTTTCAATCAACTATGATTTTTTGAATGAAAAAAGGCATATTTCTCTTTGAAAAAAAAAAATGATACCAATAGCATTAGTATATGAGTTTTTCTATGCATTAGTAATGCTTTTAAACATATGCAGCTTAACACAGGTAAGAAGAATTTCAGTGTGCAGAAAATTATCATTAACTGAACAAGCTCCTTGCAAACCGTTCTTTACAAGCAATAATGTTGCTACTTTTCAGAGTCAGCAAAAGAGAAAAGGCGAAAGCAAAAAGGAATGGGGTAACTGTCCTTATTAAAATGGCACATTTAGAAGGATAGTAAATCATAAACTTTCCATTTATGAGTTTCTCAAAAGTTTCATGAAGACTTGAAATTACATGATGTGAAACAAATAATGATGTATTTGCATTAGCTCTCTGAACATAATGATGTCAGGGAAATGAATTTGTGTTTTAATACGATAAAGTGACTTGAAACTGAAGCAGGGGCTTCAATCACCTCCACTCTCCAAGTTGAGCTTGATTCAAGAAACTAAGATTTGGGACCTTGCAGGCAGCTTTCAGAACTGTAGCAGTGTCACTAGTGTCAGCAATAGCTATGGCAAGCGCCTTTGCTCCCAAAGCTGTGTTCTTGGAGAGCTTTAGGAAATGAAGAATTGGCTCCTCCATGATGTGGTTTTTTTCCACCTCTGCAAGTTTTTTCCTACAGTATTGCAGTTTTACTCAGAATGCCCTTGTTTCTTAGAAAGTTCAGTTTACGCAGTAAAGTCTACTTACCTAAATTATTAATATAGTTAGCTATATCCCACCTGGATGCAATAATCATAATTTCCAGTTTTCACGTTTACAAAACGTTGACATGTGCAGATACTGCTGTTGTTTTCCGTGCCAGGTACGGGCCTATTTCTACTTGATTCCTCTCTCTGTTCTTTCTCTCTATAGCTCGTTGGACCCGTTGCTTTTGAAATATTTTTCTTGCTTCTATTACCGCACAAAGGCAAGTCCTGTAAGAGCATCACAGCTAATCAATAATAACTGTTGTTAGCAATAATTATTGATCCGCTATGACATTGCATTTGGAAGACATTTGTTTGGGGAGCCACAGCAGTCCCAGGAATGTACCAGGATGAGTGCCGTTGACTCAGGGACATGAAAGGCACAGCAAGTGTTTTGGAGGGAGTTGTCGTTTGCAGAAAAGCTTTTACAGAGTGGCATCTGAGCACTGTTTTCAAGTTGGGATATACAATAGCTAGTTCCTTGGAAAACTTCCTCCTTCTTAGTATTGGTACTCTTTGCTTTCATGCGAGGTTGTTATTCTGTGATATTTTTCCTTTGAAATTTAAGGTTATACTTAGTGCAGTTAGATTACTGGGTGTAATCCTCCCCTCTATCGAGAAAAAAGAAAAGAAAAGAATAAATTTATTATGAGGAACTCCCACTAGATAACTTGGGAAACTTACATATAGCTGTTCTGTGCCCAAAATGCTGTTCAGTAGATTTTCCAAAGCACCCAGGTAACAGCTGGCGCAGGCCATGTGCCAGCCTTGACAGCCCATATGCTCTCTTTAGTGCTGTAATTATCTCAACACAAAACTCTGATAACCCAGTCTACAGGGTCCAGTTTCACTAGGTTAAATTGACTCAGTGGCTTTGTTAGTAAGTTCCTTTGGCACAGCAAGAACTTCATCAAGACTTTAAGTATTGTGGCAGGCTTGGAAAACCAATACGACTGCTAGTTTCAAGACAGGTGTCTTATTAACCCTAGGAGATTGGAGGTTTCGGTTCATTATAGTGGCACCCAGCAGCACTACTACAGTTAAAGGTCTGTCGCTGCTTCGCCACTATTCCCTCCTTTTTTCAGAAGACTTTCTAATTTCTTCAGGTTAGCCTGCTTAAAGTGTATAACTCCTCAGCCTGGAGGCAATCTTTATCTCTTTCAGAAAAACTTGATCAAAATTGCTTTTGCTGCTTTTTGATTGTTTTAATTTTGTTTTCCTACTAAGAATAGTCGCAAGACAGCACTTTCCTTAGTTTTGTTTTATATTTCCTTCAGTTTGAAAAAAAGCCGTGAATATTTTTCCTTCCAAAGTGTAATCATTGAGTATAATGTGCAAGTTTCTCAGGTCAAAAGAGGACGTAAAATGAATGCATTGAGATCTCAGCATTCACATGGTGAGTGGCAGCCGGAAAACCGAGTGAAGGTCAATACCTTAACTAATTTTTTCCTGTCAATCTGCATAGATTAGAAGAAGGTATGCTCAGTTATGTGAGGTTATACAAGGTTGTTCTGATAGCTCAAAGATGCCTGAGCCAAAGAATGGAAGGAGAAGAAAAAAAAATAGACCTGTAATTTATGGTTGACTTGTGTGCTACTGGAATGGGTTGAATTCCCTGTGGACACAGAGTTCACATCTCTGCTGGTTCTTTGGATGGTACCCCCATATTGGCTGATGTGGATGGCCTCATCCAAAGCCAAATGGAGTCAATGAAATCTTTCCGTTGGGCTTTTGGTCAGGCTCTTAATGCACACGAATTAACTTGAGGTAGTCACTGCCATTAAACCCGGTGGTGGGGAGGCTCAGAGAGAGCAAAAAATTGCAAGCCTTGTATGCCATCCCTCGCTGAAGCGAGGTGCCAGGAGATATTATTGCTGTATATTTTCCTTTCAAACCCAACCGTTTTGGCACATGGAGAAGACATTTTCTTGCAGTTCTGGGGTGAAAGGAGCTCCAGCCTTGCTGTGCTTGAAGAGGAGCGCAAGGACTCTTGCTATTTCGCTGCCTTCCACAGGTAGTCATACGACTAAAGTCATCATTTATATGTTGTCAGGAGAGCTCACCAAATATATTGACTTGCACATTATTCTTTGCAAATAAGTCCTAGCTGCTCTCTTCGTATTATAATTAAAACGGCAAGGACTTTAATCATTTATGAAATTTTAAACTACAGACTGCATATAAATGTATCATTCAGTGTGATAGAATGAATTAAATTCATCATTGTCAAATAAATGTATGAAAGATGAAATATCTCTCATCCCACATCATTAGCCAATAAAAAGTCTGTTTTCCAAGTACTATGGTATGGCATGTAGTTTGTATCATCTTTAGGACCTTTCCTGCAGAGGAAACCCTTTCAAAATACCTGTATAAAGTGCATTTTTCAAGGGCTGTGTTTTTAATAGCAGCTAGCTTAGATGCAAATAATATAGTGAAATCTGACCGCAGTATGAAGTACTTGCTCTTCGTTACTACTAGCAGGGGCATTGCAGATTGCTTAGACCCTTTCGTTGACCGAGGATGAGGCTGTTGTAGTCGTGGACCTTTTAAGCCCAAGAGAGAGAGAGAGGCCTCTTGTTTGCCTCTTGCTCTGCTGTCCCCCAGAAACTATGTCCCACTACAGACACCCTAAAGCTGTTGCACTTGCATTACATGTCAGGCCTGGGGCTTTTCAGGGATGGTGATGGAAAAGAGGTCCTGGCACAGCGATTCTCGTGCAGTTGTGATGTTGTGACCCTGGACAAAACACCTGTCGGTGAGGGAAGCCTCCTTTGCCTTCTGGTGATTTCTGTGACCTTGGTTTTAGAGGAGAATCTAGAGATGTCTCCCTGAGATCACTCTTTCTTTGGGAGGAATGAACCTCGGGAAAAAAACATAGCAAAATGCTCATTGATTTATTTCCCTTACCCTACTTCATCTTGTGGAGTTGTGCCTAAAAATAACCCAGTCTAGCTTCTATTTGCCCTTCCACATTTGGACTTCCATGTTTTCACCAAAAAAAAGAGCTGAAGAACAAATATAGAAAAGTTCTGGCTATAGACATTGCTTATAGCTGTTCTGTACCTGCCATTGCTTTCTGAGGCATTTTATTTCTCAATACTCTTTATCTGTGATTTTTCTAAGAATGAATTTCTTGTTCTATGTCTGAGCCCCATAAGCTCCTGTGAGTGCTGCCCGTTTTTTTTTTTTTCTGTTTTCCTAGTGACTCATGCAAATTGTCTTGCTGTTATTACTTTTAAAATGTGGTGAATTTCATTCTTGCAAGCTAAAGACAGCAGGTCTGGAGTCTTGTACGCAAAGAACACAACGTACGAGTGTTGAAGAGCATCTCCCTGCCTGAGCACACTTCAGTGGATGGGTAGTTCCCTCGGGTCTCCGGACTGTGACAGGGTTGTTTTTTTCAGTCAACGACTTACGGATTAAAGCTTTTGCGCCATGGACGTTTAATTTTAAAGCTCAGGACGTTGTAGATGAGATAATATGATTTAGATTGTTGAGCAACTGTTAGATGGTGTATTTTTGGACTCCTGCTTGAAAGCCCAGATGCCAAAATGGTTCTGCAGAGGGGGGCTGGATCCAACCTCAGATCATTAGCGATGTAGATTGTATTCAAATCACTGACCTACAATTTATTCTGGTTGACAAATACTTAAATTAATGAAGCAATCACTGTCTTCAATAGCACAGCAATATATTCTGCATTCATAGTTAATATGCCAGTAGAAAGGAATTAAGAAAATAGAATATATTTAATGTTTCTCATTTGTGTTAGATACATTGCCTTCTTTTTTTTTGTATCTCATATAAATTAGATGCATTGCACTGTATGTATTATTTGTATAGTGTCTGGCTGTATATCAGGATGAAATACAGTTCTCTAATTAGCTTCTTGCAAGTACTTTGAGTTACCCCAGGCTGGTGATCACCCGTATTAAAGCAAATGTGGCCCTGGCGATTGTTTGTACATGCAGTTGGACAGCCATGGTAAAAACCTTTTCTAAAGCTTTCTTGTGGCTTGCAACCACATATGTGCAGTAATTGTCTGAGACAGTTCACAGGGATCAGGCAGCTTGCTTGTTATAGTGAAGCATGTATCATGAAAGAAGACACTTGAGGTCTAATGATATCCTTTTAATAGCTGTATGATAGAGTTTCTTTATGCTGAAGGATTTTATGAGGTTGTAAATATAATTTTCATGAAGTCTTGGAATAAAAAAGAAAAAAAAAAAAGAAATAAGGTACATTTGCTAAAAACTTCCAATTCTTTTTCTCTTGCTTCCCAGTATTGTTTCAAAGACTAGGAGGTGATGTTGTATTCCTTAGTGTGCTGTTTAAAGTCAGGAGCGGCAATATTTAGCACATGCTTGGGCAGCCGTGTTTGAAATCCATGCTTCCTCTCTCTGGTGTTCTGATGTGCCTTTAGGGGATGCTTGCCTGTTTGTAGTTTGTTTTCTTTTGTTTAAGGTTTCAGCTACTGCATTGACTAATGATTATATAGCAGTAAACTCTCGTCCCTGCTAAATTCAGAGGTAATGCCTCAAAAGCATTTTTCCCCTGTGTGACATAAAACAATAAAAGAACTAGACAATCCCCTTTTGAGGAAGAATAATCCTTTGTTTAAAGAAAAAAAAAGGGGAAAAAAGCATCTTCTTGATGCCAGAGGGTGTAGAATTCAAATCAAAGATTAAGCTAATTGATAAAAATAAAACAAATGTCTCTCAGTATACTCCTCTTTAGGCAGAGTTAATGTTTTTTGTATTAACAAGTCTCCAATATTAATCACCTATGCTGTTTCAGAATGATATTGTACTTGCTTCTGAGCCATGCAAATGTCTGTTTGATACAGAAATAACATGAAACACACTGCATCTGAGTTTCAACTCACAACTCTAAAGCAATTTTCTTTACCTTAGCACAGAGCTGATGGGAGTTTAGAATTCAGAGATAAACATCAGCTCACCGCTGATACCATTTACCTACACTCATTTCCTATTTTTAGTAAGTAAATCGGTAGTATGTATTTATAATTTTAATTAACTTTTGGAAAAATCTGTACACATTCTTACTGAATGGCATAGTGATCTCAAAATTCAGCTGTCCTGTTAAAGGATTTGCATAAAGACGCTAAATGTTTTGATTAGCTAGTCACTTAAGCAAAAAGAAAAAACAATGTCAAGGTGCTGTTTATGTACTGCCAAGATCTTCTGAGCTTCTTTTTATTATATGATAAATGCAGTGCTGCCAACCTGAGGGAGGGGAGGATCCCTAAAATGTTAAAAGCTAACTGTACATTAGAAATTAGTTCTGTTTAGAAGTCAAGCTTACAACTAAGAAGTGAAAGAATGACATTGTTGAACTACCGTTTCAGCTATCGTCTGAAATTGTTGAATATGCTCATGGTAGGCTTCATTAGTAGAAGTTTCAGAGTGATAATTATCCATAGCTTCCCTTTTATCTGAGCAATGCCAAAGCTATCAGAGACAAGTTTTGTATTTGGCTTTCAGAGTGATATTTTCTTTTTCCTTTTCTATTTTTTTTTTCCCCTTTTGCCTGCACTTCTGGGCTTGCAGTCAATTATTACCATAAAACCGAAGGGGCAATTAGCTCCTGATGCAAATGCTGTTGTGACATGCCTAAATAAATACAGAGTAATTATAGACTAGATATCCAGCACCGCGGTCTGTCACACTGTTCTTATTCAACTTGACTTGCGGAAGAGGCATCATCACCGGCACAGTGAACATGCACCCTAATAAAAACTAGATGGCTGCTGCTTGCAGGCTGGGGCTAAACACTGCTCTGCATTTCTGCAATTAACTGTGTCCTGAACTGGCAACGAGCTCAGGAACGGTGGCTGCATTGAGTTTCCTGAAAATCTGAGCTGTATGACATGAGTATAATCCAGAAACCCGTCAGAATTGGTCCCCGAAAGCAGATGTTCCCAGTCTGAGCCTCACGTTCAGCCTCGCTCACAGAGAAAGGGAAGGAGCTACCCGAGCACAGGTGCAAAATTACAACACTGCTATGGGCAAGAGCTGCATGTGCAGCCTGAAACCACTGTTTCCCATGACCGTTTTCAGCAGACAAACCCTGCTGTCAGTGGGAGCACCTGTGTCAGGACCAATGAGGGAAACGGATGCGTGTTGCAAACACCTACGACTGTCTGTCGCTTGCTAGCAACATCACCCGAACTGACACAGTCGCGCAAGCCTTCCTGACCATAGAGGTATTTACGAACGATTGCCTTGTGTCCATTAGCCTAATGGTTTGTGGGGAGACTGAAGTCTATAAAAATATTTATATTCATAAAAACGACACATCCAAGCCACCACTGCATTTTCCCTGCAACGAGTTCTTAACATTCTGGGGGCTTGTCCTTTAGCAAAACCGCCATGCCACGAAGGTATAAAATACAGCACTTAATGGAGATAGTGCATTTACTCGAGTGCATTAGACAGTTCCTCCTCCTCCTCCTCTTCCTGGTTGATTGGCAGCCAGAGATCCTCGCTGCAACGCTAGAGGAGATGTTGCTAGCCGAAGCAGCAGGATCTGGCACCAGAAAGGACTCCACAGGCACTTGCGTTGATGGTGGCTTTGCAGTTGCCTCTGGGTCTGTCGTGTGGCTGGGCTGATGAAAGCTATCTGGGCAGTTATATGCTCTTGGAAAACGTTTCTCTTTCCATTGACATTCTAAATGGTTGTGGTGGTTAACTGTTTGTAAGCAGAGAATTTAAAATCCTGCGCCACAGGGACTCTCTACAGAGGCTGCTGGTACAGGGTGTGCATCTATATTTCTCTTTTCTGCCAAAAAGATAACTAGGGCTTGCCTTGTTCATCAACGTGGCCCTAGTTGAACCTGCATCGCACTTTCAATCTCAGTGAAAGTCCTTGTGTGCTTAAATGTTGACATAGCCGTAAGTCTGAACAGGATTGAAGAGTACATCTATTTAATACATTCATCAGTGGTAAAGCTGCCCCATTTGAGCCAAGGTTTTGACTCTGCATTAGACTAAAATATTGTGATTGTATTTTAAAAGGTGAAATCAATGATTTCCAAACCCCAGCACTGCGAAAGAAGGAATGACCGAAGCTATGCTCTATATTTTTTTCTTCAAATTAATAATTAGCTGGTGCAAAACTGTTGGAGTTTTGGCTTGTTGGAACTTAAACCCATATGGATAGAACGTTTAGAGTGCTATTTAGTCATAGTTTCTGTTTTTATTTAAGTAGTGTCAACACCATCAAAGAAAAGTTTTGTGTTTAGCTTTAGAGTGATTTTTATAGATTTTTTTTTACACAATATAAGTTTTGCTTTGAAGGTCTGCTCTTTTACATTTTGCTACTAATTTATTTGACACTAAACTTATTTTCAATATTCTTATTTTTTGTTACTTTTTTTTTTTTCAATTCAAAATTATTCTTGTGTAATATGAAACAAACGAGTTCCCAAACCCACAAATCAAATCAGTGAAAATACACAAATACAAAGCTTACATTTCACTGAAGTCTCTGAAACTTTGGACAAACTCTGTGGTAGATTTGAGTGTGTGCCTGTTTGGAACCTGAAAACAAGCAAGATGTATAAAGTGTGGTGTCACTAGGAAGAGCTTGCAAGCTTAAACCGTGTCAAAATGAGCTATAAAACAGAGTGTGCTTTGCAGTGATGCTGAGCATGAGCTTACTTTTCAAAGTGAATAGCCCAGCGGAAATCTAAAGTAAAATTGCTATAGCAAAACTAAGAAAAAGATTAAAAAAAAAAGAAGGGAATTGCATGTGCTCGCGAACGACATACAGATTGCTGTTCTTCCACTAAAAGCACCATAGGGTGTACAAGACAAATGTTTCACTGTATGTCGCAGGCTTGTATTGGCTCTGAAAAATCCTGGAAGAAATCCTGAATTGCTGTATGTGGTAGACAGTTTATGGCAAGTATCCTGAATTCTTCCTGTGGACCTGCTGCAATCCTTCCATTTCTCTGGAAACCAAGGCTGCTTCATCTCCGCTGCAAGTGATATAACGGAAGGGAAGGGAGAGTGAAACATTGGCAGACAAATACACTGAGACAAAAATTGAGGCAAACACACTGAGAAAAAAGAAAAAAAAAACAGACAGGAAAGATGCATATAATTATAATTATATTGCAATTTTTCCATCCACATTTTGCTAGGGCAAGCCCTTTTGAGCTTCTACATGAGCAGACTTAATTGTGGTTAAAGTGCATGTTACATATTGATCTACAAAGGGAAGACTGGAGCTTTTCAGGAGACAAACATACTTTACAAATATAATAACCATTTAGTTTGTTGGCATTTTGCTATTTCCCCACACCGTGATTCTTCTTTTCTAAGTGCTTCTTTTCAAACTGTGCAGCTTCTCTGGCTCCTGAGTATTATCATGACATTTAACAGCAACAGACTAAGAAACACTGTATTCAGGTCTTATTAGGACCCTTTTGCAAAGTTCATTGAATCAGTAAAACTTAATTATGTAGGATCAGGCTTCTAGCCTCAATTTAAATAGAGCTCCTGCTAGCTTCAGTGTGAGTTCTGCCTGAGAATAAACTCAGACTTTGGCTTAATTACTTACTGAAGCACAGTCAACACCTTGTAAATTATTATGATACCAAACCGTCAACAGTATGACACCAATCAAAGAGCTATAGGAGGGAATAAGTATGCTGAAAAAATGCTGTATTCATTGAAATGTTCCATAGAGCTAGGCTGGTTTCAGTAACATCTTGCTTTGAAAAACTAAAAATTATATAACTTAAGAATTTTGGAAAAGTCTGCTTAGACTTTGTCTAAAAGATGGTATTTATTTTTATTTAGTTCAAAATTTATTTTTAGTTTGAAAGGTATAGCATTTCATATTTTACTCTTAATTTCTGCTACACTGCATTTTCTTAAATTATTTTTATATTTTATTTTGCAATTAAAAATATTCTTAAATAATATAGAATATATTGCTTTTCAAAATGCAAGATGTCAAAACTTACATAATTTCCCATCTTTCTCACTGTAGAGATTCCCAAAAAAAATCAACACATAATCTTGCCTTCTTTATGAAACTTTTTTTTTTTTTTTTTTTTTTTTTTTTTTTTTTTTTTCAAGCTGCTATGCTTAGTTTAGATGAAGGAAAGATTAAGTTAAGTTTTGAACTTCAGAGTTTCAGTCAGGTATATTTTTGTCTGGGATGTGGTGTGAATCCACCTAGACGGGGTAATCTGTCATAGAGGAGCAGAGACACAAAGCCCACTAAGAATTCTCTACTTCTGACCATTTCTTCAGAGGTTTGAGATGTAGAAAACAGCTCTTCATATTTAGATATTCCTTCACTATGCTTTCCCTTTTCCTTTGGTGATAACGCAGTCTAAATCCAAGCAAGCTTTCAGAGACTCTCTCTGTAGATGTAAAAAGTCTATCTTTTATTAATCCATTTTGTGCTGGTGTCCATCCAAATTAAGATTTTGATTAAGCTTCATATTGAGGAAATCAGGGTGTGCTTTATTTTTCACACTGCAGAACATTTTGTTACTACCACTCCCATTGAAAGATGAAAGCTTTCATATATTTTCACTATTTTTTACTAAATTAACTTCCAGAGTGTTTCTTTTCATTTCAAATAATTGTTGGGAACAACATTTTGTAATTCATGCAGATCTGAATGTTTTCGAACTTCTATTCTCCACCAAATACTGTGATATTGAAATTCAGTGAGATATCCAATTATTCTATCCCAAGAAGAAGTGACCTTAGATTTTTGGATTCAGAGAGACTACAGATGGAGCTAAGCGAGGCTCTGGTGGAGCTCGTGCTCTTCCTTAGGTATGAGTATGTACCTGAAAAAGTTGAAATTTCACTTCACTAGAATCAGATATTGTAGAACTTTCTGGAATTTGCCAAGCTCTGTTACTGTGAAAGTAAGAAAAATGTGTTCAAACCTTGGATATAGTCTTAGTTTAGGTGCTTCCTGTAGTCATGGAAACCACGACTGTATAGAAGACGCATAACATGTATTGCGTAAATACTTCAGTGGGAACTGTATACCTGGTATACATTGAAATATAACAAATATTATTGATAAAAAAAAAAGTCCTATCTGTTTGCAAAGGTACTCTGTACCATAAAATCTTAGGCCTGTGTTTTGTTCCTTAGTGACTCCTTTAACAGACAAGAGTTAAGGAAATGTCTTGCTTCCTTCACTGTGAACCTTTGAAGAAGTTATTCGGCTGTGATGTAATTCAGTTCGAAATGAAGAGAAAAATGTCAGAAAATGTGAGAGCTTCAAAATCCCCCAAAGGGTAAAACAAAACAAAACAAAACAGAATATTTTAGAGGTGTCAGATTTCATTACAGCTAATATGATTAAACGTGTTATTATCAGTCTGTAGCTAAGTAGGCTTCCATTACAGACCAGTAATTTCTCAGCAGTCTGATCGGAGTGCACATGCATGGTATTATTTTGATCTAGTTTTGTAATTTCCTAACTTATTAGTTATGATGAGTGACTCACTTCATTGCAAGGATACAAAAAGCATTTCTTATCCTAATTTCATATATAGGTGATGAAGAGCAGTAGTCATGAGCTTAATTTAAGAGTCTATAATAAACAGTCTCAGTACAGGCATTTCCCTTTTCATTGGTTTAGCATTGTTCATTAGAACTGGGCTGCAGAGATGAGAACTGGATAGGTCTTTTAAAATTCATGCATATTCTGGCCATGGGTAATGTCTGATAATAAAATAAACTTTAAAATAAACTTTTAAACAACACTGTATTATCCTCAGGTGCTCTTGGGAATTGCAGTCCCTTGGCGAACCCGTGCCATGGAGCTGCCGTTATTCTTCCACCGTTCCTTTCAGTGGTGCTTCTGAGGCTGTGGCCAAGAATTTGGGGAGATATAGCTGTAGGTAAAAGAGTGAGTGAGGTGAAGAAAACTCACTCAGTTCATGACAGAACCAAACCTCAGTGCTGCGGAGAGTGAAGTGTGATGCTACTGTGTAAGGTCACGAGGAGACCAAGGTGCTGTTTAAGATGTTTAAGATGCTGGAGTATTGGGGGCAGTTCTGGGCTCCCTAGTACAAAAGGGACGTGGAGCTTCTAGAGAGGGTCCAGCATAGAGCAACAAAGATGATTAAGAGACTGGAGCATCTATCTCATGAGGAAAGACTAAGCGAGCTGGGCCTGTTTAGCCCGGAGAAGAAAAGACTGAGAGGGGATCCGATCAACATGTACCAGTACCTGAGGGGAGAATGTAGGGAGGATGGGGCCAAACTCTTCTCCGTGGTAGCCGGTGATAGGACAAGGGCTAACGGGTGCGAGTTGAAACACAGGCAGTTCCATCTCCATGGGAGGAAGAACTTCTTTGCTGTGAGGGTGGCAGAGCCCTGGAAGAGGCTGCCCAGAGAGGCTGTGGAGGCTCCTTTTCTGGAGACCTTCCCAACCCGCCTGGCTGCCACCCTGTGCCCCGTGCTCTGGGTGTCCCTGCTGGAGCAGGGGGTTGGACTAGGTGATCTCTAGGGGTCCCTGCCAGCCTCAGCCATTCTGTGATCCTGTGATTCTGTGATTCTGTAAGCTTCTCAGCATGCAAACCTATGGCTGCAGGGTGTAATCAGACAGATAGTCACAAAGGTGGGATTCATCTTGCCTAGCTTTAGACATCCAAAATTGGCACATCTAAACCTGAGCTTGTCGTTCTAAGTTTTATGTATAACCAATGCGGATGAAAAAGTACCTTCAGAAAAAGAAATCTCATGCTAAAACGCATGCCTTAGCTGTCTGGAGATGCCTATGGAAGTGGTCATCTTTCTCCATGACTATAGAGGGAATTATATATGTCTAGCTCAGACTTAAATATTTGAGTTCTATATATCTTAGTAGAAGCCCGATGAATCCCATCTGAGAAGCTCACCAGAAGCATTTGTACTCTACACAGGATGCTCACAGTTAGCTAAAACTGTATGTACATGTTCAGAACAGCGTATCCCGCACTGCAGCTCTTCCGACTACAGCAGGTTTAGGGGCAAGGCACCTAATGACTGCATCCATGCCCGCAAGCTAAATGGCTCAGGTGTCATGCTCTGATCCTTTGGACAAGTGGTGTGGCACCAGAAGAAGAGAGAGGTTGAAGAGAGCAGCCTTTGGCCCATGCCATGCCCTGAGCTGTGCCTGGGCATTGCTGTAGTGGTCCCAGGCTACCGCTGCGCCAGGAAGCACCATGAACACTATGGTCTTGGACCAGTGCTTGAGCCCATGACCAGGCCTGTGTAATTTATGCTATGTAGGCTCTGTTATTTCCTGAAATTCTGAAGGTTTAAACATTCCAGAGGATGCCCTGTTTGTCTGGTCACTTGGTAAGTCTTGCCTCTTTCTTCTGCTTTAATATCACAGCTCCTCTAGCCTGTGCAAAATGGCACAACTGTAGTGATGTTCACCGAGTAACTGTGCTCTGCCCCCACAGCCACCCTCTCTCATCCTGTTTGTATTTTGCATGCTCCTCTCTCTGTTCATGCAAGGCCTGGGTTGCAATATCCAGAACTCCTCTTTGGCTCTGCCCATTTCTTCTTTCTAATTTATTTCTTCCCTTCTCTTTGCCTGTCAGCATCTCAAGGATGCTCTTACTCCCACTGCTTTGAATATTTCTGTATTAATTGTCTCTCTGATATAGTGTTGTCTTGCTTCTGCTGCTGCAGTATAACTGTGCTTCTGCTGATTTTGTTCTATGGTTACAAAGCAGAAGGTCCCTCACAGCTGTGTCTCTGTGCTCATCCTACTTTTCTGAGGCTTTCAATGTTATTGAATTATTAATATTTACCAAAGTCCGCATTGGAAATGTTGGAAAAAGGTTAAAATATGGTAATAAACCTGGGAAAAATACAGATGAAACCATCCCTCCATAAACTATGCTGAAATGCTATGCTTATATCATGAAGTATTCTTCTAAATTAAGTAGATAGAAATGGAGATAGATGTGTACAATTAATTGTCAATTTTATGCCTAGATATTCTGTGATTGAATCTACTGATTTATCCCTGTTTAAAAATATGCTTTAAGTTTTATAATAAGGTGTACAAAAGACAGAACATTTTTTTTGAAAGCCATATTCTATTCTATTAAATGATTTATCTCTGAGTGAATATGAGCATATTCCTTTGTAGGAATAAATGTTCTCATACTGTATTCTAATGATGTAGATGGTTACCTCATCTACTGATATTTTTGTAATTAATAGCTTTACACATTTAAGCAAGCACTGTCTGTCTTTGACAAAAGCATTTTTTATCTATTTCTTTCCATTTTGAGTTCAGGCACACTTTGCTAAAATACCATCAGAATCTGTGGTCTGTATGACTGATTAAATGAGCTTCCTAAATATAATTTGAAGCATTAATGATAAATGAGTACTATTTCTATCTGCTCTTGCAGAACTTTGAGTTGTCTCAAACAACTGAAGTACCTAGAAAAGTCTCCCTGGACCTTCCTTGGATGCAGATGTTTAGAGATTTACATCATTAAGGCAGATTTCGAGTAGTTCTGACTTGTACATATCCTAATGACTTTTCTTGAGGATTTCCTGCTAATTTCTCTTTGAAAAAACTAGGATCTTCCTCAAAGCATTTAAATATGAATAGATGGCCATCAAGTTTGTTCTTTACCAGCCGCGATGCCGCTTGTCATTTTGCCGGTGCTGGAGCCCATAGTGGATCCTCAACCTCTGTTAACGAGTATCACAGAGATGGTCTTAGCATATCTAAAATTTCCCCAGACTATGAAGAGGGAATAAAGGGAATTATAACATCCACCAACTCCCATAAAGACACAATTCAAGGAAATCGCCAGTCCCCTCCTTCTGTGGCACAAACCGCTGCCTCTGGCCTCCCGTTTACCAAAGGCACCTTGCGAGCCACTAACAATTTGAGCAGCGTCTACTTTTTAATTAAAGGCTGCCCCGTTTAGGCAGACGCCGCTAATCGGAGCGCCAGATCTGCAGCCCTCAGTGCTACAAGCGGCCGCTCCAGCCGCGGCTGTCGGGCCCTCGATAAGCGGGGCAGGGAGCAAGGTGCGAGTCCCCCAGCGATAACCTCCTGACTCCGACATTATAGGTCTTTTCTGACGGAATTGAGTGCTACATCTTCCTCGATGGGCTCTTGTCAGGGATGAG
>VZSV01000204.1:735954-797404 GCA_013398735.1 Nothocercus julius | reverse complement strand
AGTTCAGGTTCACCCACAAAGGTGGATACATAAATCTACAGTACTAAAAAAAAAAAAAAAAAAAGTTTTTTTACACAACAAGTTAAGGTCACATAGTTTGTCAATTCCTGAAATCTCAATCCTTTCTGAAAGAAAAACAAATATTGACATTTTTTTCTAAGTCGATTTATATGCAGGGATTTAAAATTCATGGTAATTTCAACTGTTTGGTCATAAAGCAGGTTTTTGTATTTTTGGCTAATTTCATTTCTTCCTGCTCTTCAGTGACAAAATCGAAAGTGAAAAAAATGGCGTGAGATTGGAAGGAAGATGAGAGAATGAAAGCAAAAATAGAAAATCTTTTCTGTTTTATTTGTTTATCAAAAATGTTGTCTCTAATTTTTCAGTTGAAATCAATTTGATTGCATCTGGCATTTACTAGCAGTGCGTTTGTGTTGTATAAGACAGAGCCTCTTCCCAAAGATCTTGCCGTTGAAATACAAACCACGTAGAAGAAGCACTCAGCAGAATTTTCCTGCAAAATCCCTTTGCCCCTGAGTACTAACAAGGTATACAAGTGTATATAAATAAAGGGTTTCCTGCTCCCACAAACGCATGCTGATGTGCATTGCAGCTCTGATTCTGGGTTTTTCCCTCCAGGTGCTGGGCTACTTCTAAGTGGTTCTTGCCTTTGGCCCCACGGCCCTACAGATTTGCATTTCTGCGGTTTCTGCGAGCCACGACTTGTGGGTTCAAATCCTGCTTGTGGGGGACGTGTGCTGCCTGAGTGATGCTGGGCAGCCCCATGGCTGGGGTCCCAGCAGTCGAGTGAAAACACCAGCGTAGAGAACACGGAGTTCGATAGATACAAGAGAACACTATGATGCACAAGGCAAAGCATTTCTCTGATTCTGGTAAAGCTGATATCTCCCTCCCCAGCATCAGAAGAAAAGCTTCAAACTGCCTTTTTATTTTTTTCGCAGCCTGAGAGTGCCTGGCCTCTCTTGAAACGACTTGTAGTCAAAGAAGTTAAAAAGCAGCAACGAAATTCCCTGCAGCCAAACTTTTCTTTATTTTCCCTTTCCCTTAATTAGGAAGTAGAGCAACTATGAATGGGTATGTTCACCCTTCTTCCCTTTTTGTCTTTTTTTCTTTGTACGATTTAGAACAAGTATCATTTCAAAGGCTGGTGCTATTGATACTATTTTGTCTTTAGTTATTACCAAAAAAAAAAAAAAAAAAAAGAAAAGAGGTTTCTTGTGGCTACAACTGTCCAGAGAGATTTGCATTTAGAGAGCTACAGAATTTTCTTGCAGCTACTTGGGCCCAGAATGTGAAGAGCCAAATAAACTGAAATAACAAAATTGGTGTCTGGTTTAAATGTGCTGCCTCCTGGCAAAGTTTATACTCAAAACAGGGTAGGAGCTGGAGCCATTATGCAGAAATAGGAATGCAAAGCTAACATGTGATGGATGCTTATCTGCAGCGCTGCATTATCTTAATATCAGCACTGGTTAAGATATCCATCTGAGTAGTCTGAAGACATCACATGGTCTAGTCATGCCAAACATACATTAAAATGGGGAAACCTATGGACGTGATAGAGCTGTGATAACACGTGGTTTGTACAGCCTCTTAAGAACTTAACTTCCAGCTGGGTTCTGTGTAACCTAAGAAACAGGGATATCATATTTCCCCCATCTCTGCTTCTGGCAGGTGTGTGCTCGACACTGACTGCTAAATACTTTGTAATTAGTATGCCTTGGAGCAGTCACTGTCATCTTACATCTGTAACTGGAGTGAGGGCACTGTTAGCCTGACTGTGTTCATTTCTTTAGCCTCCCAAGCCTATAGACCTATACAAGGCAGCCTGAAGGATCAGTATTTGATGCCTGAACCATAGGCAGACCTCAGAAATGTACCTAATTATACTAGTATCTGACTGCACTGTGGTAGCAGGATGTATTATTCATAGCCAAAAATGAACTGCTACTCAAGGAGAGAAAAATCTTATGTGTTCTGCCACTCCTAAAGCTCAGTGTTTATTCGAAGATTAAATAGTTTGAGACAATCAAGAAGTGTATTAGAGATTTTTAGAACTATTCCTGCTCTATATGAACTATTGCAGTATTTTCATGTATACAGTAAAATGCAGACGTTTTCTTCAAAACAAAAGAGGTAGAGAGAGAGAGAGAAAGGAAATTCCAGTACTAAGATATCAAATAAACAGTTTTCAGGAAATCAGCAGTAAATACCTGAAACCTTTGAATTCTCTACAAAATCTTGTGTTTGCTTTCAGAAGCACTGTGGGAATATTTTTCGTTTTGTTTTCATTTCTTTCGAAACTAGTCCCTTGCAATAGTCTCTTGTGAAGGGAGTACAGTTAGAAGCAAGAATAATTTTTTTTTGCCCAATTGATAGACTTTATTTGTTTGTTGCTTTAATCCAGAATACCTATTTTAAAACCATCCGTGCTAATCAGAAGCCGTATGCCACAATACAGAAGCACTCAAAGTCCAGAGAAGGACTCCCCACCTACAGCTACCGAGCTACCGAGCAGAAAGGTGCTCTGATCAATAGGGGAAGTAGGATTCATCTGAGCATGACAATCCCTGCAGGTATTTTCTTTAAAAATAGGGAGGATTTTGGTGGACACTTCTGAGGGCAGTAATGTAGAAAGCGTCTCAGAAGTAACTAGATCCTATTTAGTTCTTCAAATTCACCTTTAATTTTACCCTGAAATCAACTGGTAACACTGCAGAGCTGATACTGTGTAGATAGAATTACTTCTAGCCAAAGAAAATGTTTCTTAGGTTGTTTTTTCCACACATTAATGAAGCTATTGTCCAGGAATTAATTCAACCAATAAAATAAATGCTTTGGGGGAGATGCTGTGTACCTAGTTTTCAGTTAAATGTTTTGGTGCTTAGCAAGGCAGCCTTCTTCATTGAAGTCCTTACGTAGCCACAGCCAGGAAAGACTCACGTCTCTCAGAACCTCTGAAGGGCAAAATTGTTCTTAAACACTAACTAATTAAACTTACACTTTAATAAGGTAACTAATTTAGAGAGAAATTACTATTTTTTGGAGCTGCATCTATCCTTCAGTTAGAACCAGTTGACTTTTGGCTGAGTGTCTTATCCCTATGCTTGACCTTTTACATATCAAAGGATGTCTTAAACATAATAAACTAAATAGATGGAGTATCTTTGATCTATAAGGCAGGTTTTCCAGACCCTAAGACCCTGCTCCTGAGATTAAATTAGTGTTTAATGTCAGGATTCGGAAATTCTCAATGTGTTTCAGGAGACAGCGTTTATTGAAAAAAATACCTTAAAAGTTTCTTGAATGTTTCAGAACTCAGAGTCCTTCAGTCTTCATAAAAAGCGCCGACACATGCTCCTGGATATTTAAAGAATGTTTTGCATTAAGTAGTCAATATTCATTCAAGTGTCTGAGACAACGTCTGCCTGAAACCTGACTCTGTTCTTAGGCACACAGAATTGTGATGGATGCCAAGCTTTTTTTTTGAAGTTCTGAAAGAAACATCTAGGAAACAATAGCTTGGAAAATTGCTCAAAGGATTCTTTGAATCCAGTGTGTAATATCCTCCAAATGACAAATGGCTGTGGGAAGTTGAATAGGGAAGGATAAAAGCTAATACGGTTGTAGCCACCACGACTTTTACAGTGCCGCTGATATTTTCCTGAGGAAAGGAAGAGCCTCTGCTCCTGCCTCACCTGAATATGCAATGCCAAGGTCTGAATTAGGGAGGGAGTCACAAGAGTCCTTCGGAGAGGGGTCGGAGGCAGAGGAGGAACCTGACCTGAGATACTCTGCGTTGCCCTCTCAGGAACCTTAACTGTCTGCATCGGCTATAGAAATAAGCTATGGAGATGGGTCTGCCCTGAGTAACGACCAAGAAGGAACGTTTCCCTTATTCCTTATCGGATAGGCTGGTGATTTACCACCAGTCTGCGCAGGGGACATTGCAGAGTTGCACTGCCTGAGGCTACTTCGTAAAAGACTTTGCATCCAGGAGTCCAAATCAGCCTCAGCCTCTGGAGCTGTGTGAGAGATGAGCTGTGTGAGAGAGGTACTTTCTGGCCTAGATTCACCCCAGCTGGCTGAGGCAGCTGTGTTCACATCTAGCCATCCCTGTGAAGTCTGTCGCAGGAGAAAGGTGTCATTGGAGGTCTCTGTCTCTTGACTAAGTCAGGAGCTTAGGACAACTTGCTCCTAGTCTGTGCATCCTGGTTAAGTCCGTCTGAAGTTAAATTAGTCTTGTTAAGAAGTCACAACCACCTTCTACCAGAGATTGGGGTTTGGCATGGTAACATCAAAGGAGCCGATACAATGTAAAATTCCCCTAAATATGAAATGCAATGCTACATATATAAATATATAATGCAATACTATAAATACTATAATGCAATTGCAGCCAATTGTTAGAGACACATTTACATTCAGCTGTTGACACTCGCACTGTTTGTGAACCACCAGATCATCTGATCTTAAAATCAATCTTATTTAGTTGCCAAAAAACTCCTCTAAGGCATGAGATACATAAGTCCTTAAAGACCTTCAGTACTAAGAAAAGGTTTATTGATAACGGCACAGTTCAGCCCCCTCTTTATTGATAATAGGATGTTATCATCCACAGATATTTTCTCTGGGAGATAAATGATAGCTTAATATTTGACTAAGTTCATATTGTTTATTTTTTCCTTTCTTCTTTCTCTTGTTTCTTACTGTTACTTTCTTCTTTCCTTGCTTGTAGCTCTGGCTTTTAAACTGTCTTTAATTCCTGACACTCCATGCTCATGGGAGTCCCTGCACTTTGAGAATACTTGACATTCACGAAAATACACTTTATATGTTAAAAATCAATGGTGACACAATATTTACAGCCCAAAGGCCAAACATTTGTGTTTCTTTATAGAGAGAAAGTGCTTAGAGACCAGCTTTGTGCTGCTAAGCTATAGACATCAAAGAATAATAATACCACAGTTTTAAACTCAGTGGATTGAGTGGGTTCCAACATGCTTGCATAAGGGACTAGCTGATTTTATGGGTACTCTTAGCACAGAAATGGATATAAGCATCATTATTTTTCCTGTATTATTCACGAAATAATGAATTTCCTGGATTATTGTGACAGAGAAGACAATCTCTCTTGTGCTAAAATATCCATATAATGTCAAAAATTATAGGAAAATACTTTTTTCTTCTCATTAAAAAGATAATTTTTAAAAGGCATTTTTGTTAAAGTCAAGGTTAAGTCCTTGCAGAAAAAAAGATGTCTTCATGTGATATTGCTTTCTCTTTCTTTCTCTTTCATTCTTGCTGTTTATATAATAAATAAATATTTCTGAAGGCCGTTTCTGAAGGTTTGAGTTTTAACTGAGATCTGAAATAAAAGCTGTTTTAAAGATGAAGCATCTCTAATGCAAAAGAGAGTTTGTCATTTTAGCACTATATATCAAGGTTTGTTTTATATTCCAGGCAAGATTTATAATGTTTTCAATTGGCATATTTTACTTTAATAGGCTTAATTTTGGTGAGTGAGACAAAAACACTGCAAGGCATTTATTACATCATTAGAAACTGCATTATGTATCTAGGGAATGCAGTATCGTTTGGTTTGTACGTTTGACCCCTGCTTGTTATTAGGTGCACTTTACTAAATCAGCAGAAAGAGATAGGTCACTAACGACTATTACCAAGCTAATAATAATTATAAAGGCAAAAAAAACTGTTATTGATGTTTCAGACATCGTTTCATATATGCTGTTCCTGGGACACTGATTTGTGATTTGCATTATTAGGAGTGAACTTTCTTTGACCTGTCATTTAACATAAGTTAGAGTGCTTGGTCAGATAGTTAAATAAGGACCTCGATAATAGTGGAATTATTACATTTAACACTAGCTTTGAATGGGTTTTTGAATGATTTTGATTTCATTGTAGCTCTAAAATAAATTGAAAAGAGGGAAGATAAATTAAAAAATAGTGCATCTGGGGAAAAAAAAGAACTGATAACAGGAGAACCAACAGCATTTAGAATATATTTTAAAATATTATGTTATATATTAAAAATACACATCACAAGAGATTTATTGTAATCTCACCATCATTCTGAACATAACACGTGTTCAGCCTACAAGTAAATGCAAAGACTTCAGCAGTGCTTGTACCTTGAGTTCAATTCTCTTCTGTGTCAGCGCTGAACTGTGCAACTAGTGGCTATTTTGCTGATTGTGATGGTCTCAATAAAGCTCAACTGCCTGAAGTGTGTGAAAAGAAATAGCTTGGGTAGGTTTTTATTTACCAAGTTATTTCTTTGACCTTTGCAGTACTATTCAGTCAATAAAGGCATATATTTCTTTAAAAGACTCTGCAATATGTTCTCTATTGCTATTTTTGCTCCTTCTAGAAAGTTCTAAATTATGAGTCAGGGGACAATCTATCAGGCTTGAGGTATGGGGCATATCAGGGCCATCAACTGAAAAGGAGCGAAAGGGGTCTCTTTGCCAGATCCAGCAACTCGGAATGAAGGAGCTTGTTGGGAAAAAGAACACCATCACCACCCGAGTGAACACTCAGCAGATTAAGACAGCCTGTCCAAACAATCGAGGGATATTGGCAGTCCGTAGATGAGCAGGTTGGTACCGGGACCCTTTGTCCAGAGGGGCTGGCAGTGTGAACTTGGTGGGGTCGGGTAGTCCTTTCCCTCTGTTTCCCACGACGTACAATGCACTTGTGTGTCCAGGATGCTCTGCAGCTCTGGAGCTCAGGTCCAAGGGCCGAGACGTCCCATGGTGGCGGTGTTCATGAGCTTCTGGGTCCGACAAGCCTGCCCGTCCACATGCGTGGGGATGATGTGCAGTAATAGTAGGCTCAAAAGAAGCAAAAAAGGATGTTTTTAGTCATGTAATTCCCTGCCAGAGGCCATCTGATAGACCTCTGTTCACAAAATCACTGGTGCCTGAGATTGTTATGTAAAAGTATTATTATCTGCTGGTCCTGTTACATTATCTGAAGGTTATACTATTCTTAGACAGCTACTAATGGTAATTTTAGGAAGCAAGATACTGGACTAATAGGAACTTTGATCCATTTGGCACGAAGTTCTCATGTCCTTATGGTGATCTGAGTCAAAAATGCAAATTATAAAACCAATATTTTCTGTAACTTCATTCTTCCCTTTTATTNTTTTTTTTTTTTTTTATCTTTTTAGGTTATGCATCTGTGTCTCTCATTCTAGCTTGACGTTCCATAGAGGTAGATCTTTTTGAGTATACCATGCTGATTTCTCACGGTTTGTCTTCCCTAGAAAAAAGAAGAAAACGAAGGTTGTCTTCCACGTGTTTATAGTTGTAAGAATCCAACTACAATGAAATAGATATCAGAGAGCAGCAGTCTTTCTGTTGCCATACCAGGAAAAAAAGATGTACTCCCAGCATGTTAGTGAATCTGTGCTAAAATCCTAGGGAGACAAAGGCAAATCTCAGCAGAATGGAAGTAACAACTATATTCCTGTCTAGTACTTCACCTGCTAACACATTTTAAATCCAGAGATGACTGTGTATGACCCTGGGATTTTGCAACATGTATATGATGAGATGCAAGAGAAATGTAGTCATGATCTAAAGGTAAGGCATCCCCATGAAGCTGTGGCTTGCTATGCTGGATATAAAAATATAATGCACTGATT
This sequence comes from Nothocercus julius, assembly GCA_013398735.1. NCBI lineage: Eukaryota > Metazoa > Chordata > Aves > Tinamiformes > Tinamidae > Nothocercus > Nothocercus julius. Next base: position 789,708 of record VZSV01000204.1, on the reverse strand, counting down.
ACTAGAGAGGGGAAAAAAGATAAATTCCAATATTCACAGAAATTTTGCTAGTTTTACACAGAAAAAAAAGAAGGATATAAATAGAGATAAAATATAACACAGGTATCATTTTTTTCCTTGCTTTATATCATCATCCTAGACTTGATATTGTTCTGTATAAAAGGCTATGTGCTTTTAGTGTACCTTTAAGGCACGTATCCTATAGAACTAGGAAGTAAAAATGATGATCTCTCTGTTTTCCATATGCACAGCAGATTTTTCTTCATTCTTAGGCACAAAAATATACCCCTCACTGGGGAAAGTAGGGAGAATAGGAAAAATGATTTAGTTTACTTAAAGATCTCAATATATTTTTTTTCATCAGAGTAAGAGTTTGACCAGAAAAGAGTTTTCAAATATTCAAGGGAGACTGGGTAAGTTTATTGAGAGAAAGCTGCTGATATTTACTAGACACATAGAAAGCCAAACCATCTCAGGAAATCCCAGAGCTGTAAACTGTTGGAGACTAGGCAAGCACTAGGCAAAGGACTACATACGCTCATACACCCTGTCCATGTATCCTCCCTTTCGGAGGGGTGAATGCTTTTTTGGACCCTACTAGAGACAAGGTACAGGATATGGACCTTGTGAGATCAGATCCCTGCCCTGGAATACCTTTTAGCACTTGGGGAAAAGTGCAAGAAACATTTTTATGAGGAAATATTTTTATTAGAGCAAAGAAGATGATGGACTGGAGCATCTATCTTATGAACAAAGACTAAGTGAGCTGGACCTGTTTAGCCTGGAGAAGAGAAGATTGAGAGGGGATCTTGTCAACATGTATAAATAACTGAGGGAAGAATGTAAAGAGAATGGGGCCAAATTCTTCTCGGTGGTGGCCAGTAAGAGAACAAGGGGCAATGAGTATAAATCAAAATACAAAAAGTTTAATCTCCATATGAGGAAGAACTTCTTTGCTGTGAGGGTGACAGAGCCCTGGAAGAGGCTGCCCAGAGAGGCTGTGGAGGCTCCTTCTCTGGAGACCTTCCCAACCCGCCTGGCTGCCACCCTGTGCCCCGTGCTCTGGGTGTCCCTGCTGAACAGGAACACCTAGATGATCCCTAGAGGTCCCTTCCAGCCTCAACCATTCTGTGATTCTGTGAGTCACATGAGGGGAAGAACAAAGTAGTAATAAGAGGCAAGGTCAACCACTTAGCAAAGGTGACTAGACGCTGTAGTGATAAACCCTGCAATGACTTCTGAATATCATCCTAAAAGCAGAATATACAAAACTGACCCCAGCATAACCAGTGAATAGGGAAAGAGTTCAGTATCTATGTAGGGATTCACTAGAGGTTGGGACTGAAGCAGACAACAGCAAGAGGAAAGCATGCCAGGCTCCATCCATCTCGTGTGTGACACTTCTGTGAAACAGCCATTTGAAATTTGAAACCCATTCATGAAATTATGTGACTAGGTGGGACAGGGCAGTCCTCCAGGGATTAATTCCAAGGTGTTCTTCAATCATTGTCTAATGTGAAATACATAAACACAAACACTCCTCAGGGCAGGGACCGGAATTTCGGATCTCACTCTCACTTGAGCGCACTGCCACCCGCCTAGGATGCTGCACAGACCTCTGCTCGCTTTCCTTCTGACCTTGGGCATCTTCCCATGCACTGACCTTCCCTCCCCCTTTCCCACAGTTCATTAAGGAGCAGCAAATACTTTCGCTAGAAATACATTAGCTCTTACTGCTTGCAGGACTCCTCTGCAGCGCGGCAGCAATCTCAGGCTGCACCCGGGATGTCCTTTCTGGCAGGAGACCTCTAACCACTAGGCTATTATGCAAAATATGGGCTGTACCACAGTAATGATAATTTATGAGTTCAGAATGGTTGATGCAAACCTAGCAAGTGAGATTTCCCTGGAGAGGCGAATGCTGCAGTGCCTGTTTTCTGATTCTGAAAGAGCCATAGGCAGGATGAAGATACTTAGTCATCTTGTGAGAGAAAAAGAAACTATTCAGCATTCTCTGAAAACCAGCTGCTCGGGATATGCCAGGTGAGGCAAGAATTGCCAAAATCTCTCTCCTAAGTTTACACACCCAAACATGGTATAAAACGGTTAGCTGACTGCTGCCAGAAACAATTAAATTTGTGGCATAGGGTGTTTGTCAACTCCTATAGTCATGTTTTATATTTCCCTTCTTTCTTTCTTTCCTAGTCCTACCTGCCCTTCACTCTGCTCTTTGGAGGATGCTGACGTTATCTCTGCTCCTTCAGCTCATTTGGGGCCAACAGCCTCATTTCTGAACCCCAGCTTCCCTTTCATCTCCGCAGTGAACGCGCAGGAGCTGACTGGGGCCTTGCGTATTCCAGAACTGAAAAGTGGCTAATGTGCAATTCATGCTGAGTGTCTGATTAAAATTCACAGAAGCCAGAGGCACACGAGGCCAACTTTTCAACTGCCTCCAAGCCAGCATCTGAATTCACCCACACGTTTGACTTCATATTCACCCGGTGAAAAGAAATCTGTGCATGACAGTTGGAGAGATGCAAACTTAAGAAAACTGCCATTGAGGGCATATTTAATATACTCCTTTATCAGAGTTATTTTGCATATTGTTGATTGCAGAATCATTCTGCTCTAGGTTGCACATAACTCCCCTCCTCCCATCCACGCACTTACGCTTGTACAAGTATTTCCTGTAATAGAAAACTTAGCACTCTGCCTCTTAATGAGTGGTGCTGATGGGAAATGACCCCTGCTTTCCTAAACACACAGCAATCTAATTTGAACCTGTGTGCCAATTACTGGCCTCTGTGGAGCACTTTGCTGTGAAACAATCAAGTCACAATAGGATTAGAATGCGTTGCAGGGAGACCACAAGGGAAAGCAAACACGGGCATAACTGCAAGTTTATTCCTTTAAATTGTCTGTAAATAGTGTTGATAGCCTCCTCAGTGCCACCTAGGTATTGTTTCTATAAATCCTCTGTAGGTACAATCTAAAATGAATAGAGACGATGAGTCTTTTATAGCGTACCAGCCCTCCTCACTGAGCTGGTCTCTCCTTAGGAAGATTGTGGGTGATTACCTAAGCATCCTCAGAAGGTAAAAATAGACAAAGCAGGGCAGAGCTCTTGAATGCATCCAGGTAACTTGATTTTTCATTTTAATTTCAGCCAATACCTTTTGATCTTCTTGCTGTTAAATGATCACTGCCATTCCTGTGAGAGCGGCTGTGAGCGGTTTCTGGTGGTGCACGGATAGATGTGGCAGATAGGCAAGACACAATTGTTCATATTACAATTAATATCCTTGTTCCTGAACCAACAGAGCAGTTTAGCATATAGTCAATCCCATGTACTTCAGCAGAGGCACTGCCCTGCCTGATGTAATAGATGTGCTGAATTATCTTGCTAAAATAGGATCTTCATCTATCATTATCTCCTTCAAATTTTCTTCTATCTTCCTTTTATTCCTTGTCTGTCTTATCCTGGCTGTCCACTTCAAAATGGCAAATTCCTTGCTCTTTCTTTAGGTAGACAAAGCATCTATCCCGAACAAGACTTACAGCCACAGAGTGCTCTGGATCTCCTGCATTCAGTCGGGACAACTGTTTGGAAAGATTTAATGAGAACTAGGAATGCCCCTTACATAGGCAGGATGCTGTAAATCACCTTATCAGCTGGGTCTTGACTTTGTGATGGGACACTTCTCATGGCTGCGACCTGCTGTACCCACATGCATCTCCTAAAAAGATGTGCGTGTCAGCTCAGTCCTTGTGCTGGCTCTTTCCATATACCAGTCAGTATTTGCACCCACATATACAGGGCTGACGCCCGCACTGATCAAAATGAAATTAAACTCAAATCGAAGCTATGGGGATACCACACACTTATTCCACAGGCATTAATACAACATCCATCCTGAATGTATTAGAGATGCTGACCTTACCATTACATGCTAAATTGTTGACCATCGAGTTTACACCACTCATCTGCATTCAGCCACGCCTGTGCCCTGGGCCTGGGCCTGACCAGCCTCTTGGCCCTTTGCTTTGTGTTCGAATTAGGGCATAAGGCAGCATTTCCCCCACCTAGTGAACAGGGACATTCTCTGGTGAGACTGATGAACCTTCTGCAAACTCTTCTCCCCTTTGCTTCAGTGTGGAAACATATTAATTTAAATCACAGATATTTCAGGCTACCTCATCTGTCTAAGAACAGAAATGCAAAGAGGAAAGCGTTTGCGAGGAAGCCCAAATCCGTGCAAGGACACCGGGGGCTCAGACGGAAGGTCTTAAAATTGGAGGCTGAGTTTGGATGCGCAGGGTTTAAGACATGAATGTGAAAAGAGAGAAGCCCACGGGAAGAAATATTTGAATGGGTCTGAGTAAAAAGAAAAAGCTGCGAGTCTGAGATAATCCCTTTAAGTGCAGACAGTGCAATCCAGGGGACCAGAGTCTCTCCGTTCCATTCCTGTTTTGCCAGAAAGCTGCTGTGTAACTTGCTGGCAAACTGAGCATACACCATCACCCTCTGGTTAAGCCTGTTTAGAGAAGGACTGTTACATGGACTGTTAACAGTTATTTTGTTGTCACATCAATCATAGTAATTCCTATTTTTTTGGAGTGCTTGAATTTGCAACCCTATGAATAGCCATTAATGATACCTTCAGCATGTGGTTTTTGCAGAATATTAGCTAGCTGTGGCACAACTCCTATATTATGGTCTTTTTGTGTTCAGAATTCCATTGAAAGACCAGAATAAGACTAACTGTGGAAACTGCTTTCCCCTCTTAAGATCTTTATGTGCCTCTTGTTCCTGCTTCTCGTGTACAGTCATCTGAAAATGAGCTTTTTTGTTTTTGTTTTTGTTTTTCCTCAGGAATATTTGTGTTAACATACTCAAACATATCTACATAACACCTGTAATTGTTATTTCTAAATATGCGATGCAGGTACAAAAGAAACAGCTGTAATGTTGCTCTCCTTAGAGCTAGTGGATGCAACCATATTGCACTGGGTAATGTACAAGTTGTGTGGCTTCTACCACTGCATGGGAGGCATTCAGGCCACCTGTCATGGGTACCTCATTTAACTCTTCAGATTTTTCAGATTATTATGTCGCTGTTCTAGAAATCAGTCAGATAATCAGAGCCGGCAGTGGCTGTCTCTAACTCTTGTAGCTTTTCTCTGGTCAGTCAAAAGTATAGGCAATAGCTTTAGGTGAAGAAGCTTTTTGTGCCTAGTGGATGAGCTAAAATGCTGCTAGACCCATCAAGCTAAATGCTGTGTGTCAACAGCATTTGACCTACAAGGAGGGACCACAAGAAGGTGAAGCCAGGCGTTCCACAGGGAGCCGTAGTGAGCGTGCAAGGGACAGTGGGCATAAGTTGAAACAAGAGGGTTCAGACTGGAAATGAAAACCCTTTTGACGGCAGGACGGTCAAGCAGAGGAACAGGTTGCACAAAGAGGTTGTGCAATCCCAGTCCTTGGAGATTTTCAAGACCCATCCCAGAACTGCCGCCCCTTTGAAAGGGAGTTTGAAGGGACTTCCTGAGGTCCCTTCCGACATGAATCATCCTGTGATTCCACAGCTGCTGTCTTGATTGCCTGCAGGGGAATGATTCTTGGCCACTATGTGTTTTCATGCTTTACCGTCTAGGGCAAACTTGGATCACGCTTCAAGCAGAATTGTGCAGTACAAAGAATATGTGGATGGTCAGGAGACAGGTCAGGTGCCTCTACAGAAACACCCAGTGTCATTTTAAATATTCTTGGGCGTCTGGCATGGGCTTCGGTTGCTACCACAGAAGGGCTCTCATGTCTACCAGAAAATATCTTTCACACACCAGGGTGTCTGAAATGATTCACGTACCTAAATACTCCCATTTAGTACCTTTCCGACACTCTGGTGTCGGAAAGGTACTAAATGGGAGTATTTAGGTACGTGAATCATTCTCATTACAAGTTCAGCCAACCTACTGATACCACAACATTTAGAAGACAATAGCCTGAAGCAAAGTTTTAGCTCCAAGGCCATTGTTAATCCATATTATTTAAATGTTCATAATATGTACATATCAATACCAGATTGAGCCTTAATTAACCTAGCTGTTCAGAGTGGTATGTACTAATTTCTGCTCTATCTTTGCAAATCATAACATTATTGAAATAAAGACAGTTTGGAAAAAGAAAATCGGAAAAAAATGATCATACACTATAAGTGATCTCCCTGGGTTGAGTCTTCTAAAACTATGAATATTTGATCTCTTAATTGTAGTTGTGCCTTGAATGACATTTAAAAACCTCTGATTTTATTAAGTTTCATCTTAATAATTTAATTAGATAAAATCAAGATAGGAGGTTTAGTAACATACATTTTGAAATTAATGAGCTGAGTGCCAGAGGATGAACTACATTACCCACTTCAAGTGCACATACAACACTAATTAATGTAATCTAGCTTTGTTTTAAGTGCATTTGATAATCCACTATGTGAAATACTTACTTCAGGTTTAAAATGAGGAGCCAGAAAAAGGAAATAAAGAGTTCATGCAGTCAATGTAGGAAAGAAATAATTATTTTTAATAAACGATTGAAATACTGTAGGAGTATAGGCTTCAGAAGTTTCGCAGTCATTTAAATTTAATCTGGAGAGGCAGGTTAAGGTTAATACTTTATTTCAGATATCCCTGATCATTGAGGGGAGACATGATAATGTCATCTACAAAAGAAAATCAGAGAAAAGGGCTTTTTTTTTTTTTCTGACAGGGAAGAAGGAATATTTCAAATTGCTTAACAATAAAATAAGAGGAAGGGAGAGAATAAAGGCATTTTAAATAATAGAAAATACAGTGAAGATCATTTGGGTAACCTTTTTAGAAAAACTAATGAAAATGTCTGTATTTCATTAGCATTTTGTACTTCGAACAATTAATAAAGTCTTTCTGGTGACTGCTTCTTGCATATAAATATTTTTACAAATCTCTCTCTCCTTCCCGCCCCCCAAAATCTGAAGCTACCAAATGTAAATTTGTAGCTTGATTACTACTATCACTAGCAATTGTGTCAGTAGGAATTGCCACAGCACTGTTTTAAAGCATGTCACCTAGGTTTGTACTAATGGAAAATTGCAAGACCTATGACTTCTGTGGTTTCCTTCATGTGGTTCAGGAGATGCTGTGAATACCAGAGACAGAGAGGCGGTTTGTGGAATCACTAGATTCCCTGGGATGGATGATGGATAGCCCATGTATCACTTCTTTCTAATATATTGATCTTTATATTTTGTAAATATATATACATATATATATATACACACATAGCATGTATGTTTGTGTGTGTGTGTATACACACAAATATTTACAATGCATTAATTTCACAGTGTTCTCCCCAGACACTTGTGGTGTCACTGATGAATGGCAGCGACTGTCATTCTCAGCTCAGCGATTAGGAGAGTAAAGAGAGTAGGAACTTCTTCCAGAAATAGAGTAACAGTGGTAACAGTAAGGCACCGTTTAGCTGAAACTTGTGCAATTTTTCCACAAAAGCAGATTTCCACCAAAGCAGCTCTGTGTGTCCCACAGTTTGTTTGAGCCCATTTTGCCTGTCTTTCCCTGTGTTCGGTGAGCGTTTGCCTTTTTCAGGCAAACATTATCTTCATCTCATGATCTTTATCGCACCAATCCATCTGTCAAATCCATCTGTCGGGATGCCTCCCCCATTCAGTGAGCTGACCACAGAATAAGAAGCTGTTTGGTTGTATCCATGCCGTGAAGGGCCCTGGGCGAATTAAGAAAGTCACGACTGTTTAGTCTAAGTCCTCAATTTTATGGCAATGCAGCTACAGAGCTTGTGGGCCCTGGCACGTGTCTCCACAAGTGCCCACTATGTAGATGGTCGAGCTGCCTGGACATGTATCTAGTTTCTCTAGCTTGGCATCCTGTTGTGCCATGTGGATCTCAGCCTTTGATCTTATGCACCATAGAGTACAGATGTCTTTCTTTTCTGGTTGTCAGTGAAGGACTAAAAATGCTTGTGGGTGCCTTGAAATCAATATTTATGATGGTAATATAGTATGAAGTCCACAGTTTTGAAAATTGAGCCCTGGATTGCATTAATAATACATCACTTTATAACAACAATACTGGAACTGGAAGTGATATAACAACCAAATGTTAAAAAATCTTTAGATAAAGAGCCAATGTGATGCAGGGGTTGGCAAACTGTGGAACGAGAGCAAGGAATCAAGAGGGAAGACATAGGATGTTCTGAAGCATTATTTCCCCCAGGCATCGTGAGTGGCCGAGGACAGGTGAAAAACAGAGGAGCAACTAAACTGCAAGGCACAGTCCTTCTGAGGCCCTATAGAAACTTACCACTGTCGGGCAGAAACACAACATTTAGCCCCCTCGCTCCCTGCATCGTGACTGAGACGGTGCAGGCAGCAGTACATTGATTTACACCATTCCTAGCAGTATCTGAAAAGGCTACCAGCTCTCTGGTTCTTGTGTGGACTTTTCCAAAATAAGGCAATGCACTGCAGGTAATAACAGCCTGTCCTTTGCTTACAAGCAGCTCCCACAGCATGACAAGCCAGTAGTCAATCTGCTTACATTTTATTGCTTTGCATACTTATGAGAGAAGCATTTAATTGCACAATTTGGCATATGTTCTTCAAACCCTCCGGCGTATGATACATGAGATCTTCTTTCTATTCAACTACCAGAGGAAAGGGGAAGGCAAACTTTTTGCATTTTTTAACTCCAACTGGCTGGCACAATAAAAATGCACTTCAATGATGTGCATTTTAAGCAGAACACAAAATCCTTCTGAAATTCTATTAATATGAAATTACAGTGCATTGTTCCAAATAAGCACCATGCTATGACTTTTTGAATTTGATTTTTCATCAGAAAGCATGGAAGAAGGATTGAACAAGCTCACAACGTATTCTGAATATGAGGAATGCTGCTTTTCATTTGAACTGCAAAGCAACATTTGTTCCCTTGCCAGTAGCAGGGGTTTTTGAAATAATAAAACTAACTTCTATATAAAATTGTAATAATAATACTAGTACATTAATGATAATAGGTGATAATAACAATAATGCTTAAAAAAAGTTAAGCTGAAAAAATATGGACTAGCTTTTGTATATATTTTACAGCAGTTTTGAACCCTGAAAAACTGGGATTATAATGAAAGCGCTGGCAGACCTGTAACTATACTGGTGTGAATGGGGCTGCTATAATGAGAGGAACTATTGCTTGGAACGAGGACAAGTATATTCTTCTCTGAGCTTCTACAGTCCCCACACCCCTGGAGTACCATTCGAGACAATGATGAACTGTGGTCTCAATTCCCTTATTAGCTGTAAGACCTAAAAATTATATGTGCAATTAAAAGGCAAAATGCTGATATTACTCATAGGAAGCACTTTGTACATTAGCAAGGTACAAAAGTCTGCTGACACTTTGCAACAGAGAGAGTCAGCAGGGCAGAAGATTAATAGAGCCTCATAAATTTGCAGGGTGAAAACAGTAGATGGGGCAGAATAAGCATGTTGTGTTAGAGATAAATAAAGGGCATGGTCATCACGACAAAACATTTAACCAGGAATACATTCCCTTTTTTTAGACAATTTGCTGGGCTAGCATTAGACCGTTTTATGTAACTACACATAATTACCTCACAGCACTTCCAGTGAGGATCACAAAGACTTTGTAGCTTCTCAGGCAGAAGAGCACCATGAAGAAGCCTTTTAAAATGAAACGGTTTGCCTTGTGCTTTCGTTTTCTTTTGTACGGAATATTCTTACCGTTTCTTTCTGGGCACAGAGTTGTCCAAGGAAATGTCAGACGTTCCTAATCTTTCTCACAGTTCTGAACTAAGAGTCTTTCTCTTCTGCATGGAACAAACAAACAGCTCTATTAATTAACGTACACAGATCTTTCCTGAGTTCTGGAAGAACTTTCTTTTGAGAGAAATTTGGCCTGTGAAATCCATGACATAATTTTATCTTGATCTATTCTGTTTTCCTTCACAGAAATCAAGGGACAAGTATTCATTTTAGGAAGATCTAAGTAATTAGAGTTGAGTATTAAAAACCAAACTTGTGCTGAGTATGACTAATCTGCCACACTTTCTTTTTTTTTTTTTTGTCAAAAATGCCTTCTCTGTTCTGATGGCAGCTCGAAGGTTCTGAAAAGGTTCAAAACACGTGAAATATTTGTAACGTGGTGCTTCCAGTGATTCTTGCTTGCAGGCTGGCTGAGCCGCAGAGTTGAATATGTGCATAACAATAAGAAAACAACAGGGGAGAAGTGTTAAACCAACCAGTTGAAATAGAAAAACATAAGCAAAAATAATAATAAATCAAGTCTGTGTTGCAGTGACAGATGCATCCCTAAAGTGATGGAGAACCGATGTTCGGAAGAGGGAGGGCTGTGCAGCTGTGTAACTGAACATCTGTCAGTTATTCTGTACCAGGCATTCTGATGGGAAAGAGGAGCAAATGCCTTCTGTCCTTTGGCAAGATTATTTTAAGTGGACTTATCCACAAAGATATTTTTTCCTCCTCCTTTCTTCTTTCCTTTTTTGTTTAGTACGGACGCAGCTTGACCATCCCTTATGTGTTGCTACAAATCAGACCTAAAATGTAAAAGACAAAATGAAGAAGAGGAGCAATCTGAATTTTGTCATTTTTTCATACCTAACATTTTTTGTTTTGTTACAGACCCATCTTATCTGCATAAGATGCCTGTCATTGACCAACAATATGCCTGCTAGAAAGATGTACCCTAAACCTGTCAAGGATGTTAATGTCAACTATGCTTTTTATGGTATCAGCAAGCAATCGGAGACTTATGTATCACAAAGACAGGCATTTTCCCACAATTTTAATGTCAAGAGGGTAGCTTGTAAAGCTATGATTCTTGTCTAATCCAAATATAATTCCAAATGTTTATTTCATTCATCTACTCCTGTTTGAGGAATCACCTTTTCTTATTAGTTGTATGAGTAAGAGGTCATACTTGATGTACTAGGTCATCCAGTGGTCATCCAGTTCTTGTGGTCATCCAGTTCTTCCCTATATGCTTGTTCACATTCATGGATTTACATTCTGGCTTCATTTACATGGTGGCGTGCATTGTATATTTTAATGTACACATGGTAACATGTGTTTGTTGGTATAGTTTAATAAGGGGGTAATAGAAAAACTTAGGAAAAACCTTGGGAATGTTTGAATTGCACTGGGAATCTGAAGGGAGTGTCTGAATCCCACAGGCTCTGCAATATGAAGAGTGGTCTAATAGAGACAATTTTATCCTCACAGAAGGGAACATATCGATCATCATCAAAAGAACCTCATTTAAGATTCTCTCAGTGGTGGGGCAGAATATGACCTCAGAAAAGTGTTTTCCTAGGGGAATCTGCAGTCTCACTGGATTTTGCAAATCCCTCCCATGCAAGCAGAGTAATGAGCACCGTTCATTGTAGCAAAATCCCTGTTCTGGAAAGCTTAAAGAAAGCAAAAGTGGTCTCCTGAGACAAGAGAATGGGGCACATTCATATTGCAAGATAGATTTTGCTCCGGAGGAAGCAGCCTCAATATTCCAGCACTCCTCTTCTAGGGAAGTTTTGCCTTAAGAGTTGCTTAGTTTCATGCAATGCCTCTACCTAATGCCTAGGGAGCAAAGCATTGTGCTTTGCTTTGGACTAAAATTGGCTGTTTATTGAATTCACTGACATTGTCACCTGCTAAATGCATAGAGTGAAAAGGGGTTCTGTGGTGTGATGGTGTGATTATGTCTGTCTGGTCTCAGGTCTTTGATATGTTTTCTTTAAAGGAAGGGGAAAAAAAAAACAGCTCAAACATTTACAAATTTAAAATCATCTCAAAAACATACACATTTTAAACCAGGTGAGAAAGTAACCTCCTATTTTCAAGTGCTTTACTCTATATCTGTATTTACCATTATTTGTAATCAGTGAAGATTTTTTAAATGGCTTTTTTAAATTCACGAACTAAATAATGCACCCTTACTTGGGGAATTGATGCAGCGTAGACTTATTACAAGTGACATTAAAGAAGAACTATAACCATTTACATTTTTAAATAAGGTTGTTATGCTAAATGTAATGAGAGCATGTGTTAATCTGCTTGTTCTAGACACTGTTGGCAAAATCCTCCAAGAAAAATAGCATGATATTTCACTAGTAGAAAACTGAATGCTTTCCCTGCAAAGAGTGGAAGATTTCAGACACAAAATCCAGTGGTAGGTCTCTGAACATGCTTCAAATTTAATTCTTTTGCTAAAGCATTTGAAGAAGTAGGTGCTCTTTTCTGAAAAATTACAGGTTCATGTCAGACTTAAGAGCTGGGTTCCTCACTACGCTCCTTATGTTTTATACCTATGGATATAGTTGGAGCTAAGGAGCAGGAGGAGCTGCCCATACTTGAGATACCATAAGGAATAAAGAGTCTCAAGTCTGCAGTGAATGAAGGATCTCACACTGCTTTTTGAATTGGAAGAATAGACTGTCCTGAGTTACACAGTCTGTACATTCAGACACAAATTTCATGAAGGTTTTTTAATGTAAGGGTTTCTGTAGAAAACAGACGATGAAATGGCATCTAGGCCTTATTTTTATTACAGGTGTGGGAATTATGAGCTTATGTAACCATGGATATGTTGTCCAGTTTGGAGAAGAATGAATTTATGATGCACTTTGTTTCTCCAATTTAAATGACAATGTTTCCTTTTTAATTTTAATTCTATTGATTTTTCCTCACATTAATTTGAGGATTACAGACTCTAGACATTCAAAAATTCGGATTTTATAAAAATAGAAATAATAACAACAAAATATCAATGATAACACATTGTATCTTGTACTTGTGGTCTGACTATTTGACTTTTCATACGAACTGACATTTCAAAATGTACCTCAGATTTTCTTCTGCAGAAGGGGTAAAATCTGAATCAGAAGCAAAATTTAGTACCATATGCAACCTCTTGATTTTCGAATTCCTTATGGAGAATGCTAAGTTACGAAAATTTTACAATACAATTGCTGTGAAACTGCGATTTTCAGCTGTCAGACCCACAACTAAAATTCAATTAATCTTAAAGCAAAAGCCTAATTTTGTGATATTCGTGGTGCTACAATTACAGGAAAATTTGGGCTCTTTTTATTGTTCCCTTCCAACCCCCTTCACGGGCCACAGAGTTCACTAAGGATTTAAATTTTTGCTTTCCAAAGAACACAGAGGGGAGCCTGACTCTACAGTGCAATTTCTGGGAGAGACTAGTCCAAAATCCTGGTCAGTAGTTTCAGATTTCTCCATTTTATTTTACACAGTTGTTGGATAAAGGTAAAAATCAGAAGAAAAGGATGAAAACCTTTTTTTCCTTTGATACTTCCTCTCTCATTTATTTAGTATCCTAACTATCACAAAACAGTAAGATCATAAATATCATAAAAAGAAACTATCACCAATAGAGAGATCTCTAAAATAAGGGAAAGCTTGTTTCATTTTTCCTGTGTCATTTGATCACTAAAGATGATCAGATATTTGTTGTAAAAATTGTAGCTGATAAATATATCATTTATTTTCTTGAATAAATGATTATTGAATATATTTTTTAATTGAATCCATACCAAATACAAAGTCTGGTCATTTCTTTTGCAACTTAACAAACATATTATTCAAACATGCTTACTCTTATTTGATCAGCTCTGACTGAGCTAATTCCCATATAATAGATTTGGACTAATTGTTTGAGTAAATAAGTCTCATTGTTGAAAGAACTACAGGGAAACAAAATATATCCTTTTTGATTCTAGAGTAGAAAAAAAAAATGCATATATCACACAATCAGCTGTGCTATGGGGATTTCCTGTCATACCAGGGAGAATTAACTTTGCATTCCCATTACAGCTGACAGAAAGCTGTAACTAGTGAAACAAAAGTAAACAAAAAGCAAGAGGGGGCACAACCACTTTTTAAGCTCAGTTCTCCATCTTTCCTACATAATAATTCCACCATTGAATGAAGCAGGGATAGTTATTAATTTGAATGGAAGTTAGACCAGATTATGCAAGGACTGTAGCTTGATCTCCACCAAGAGGTAAAGAAGTCGGTCAAAATTTGCTTTTCCAGCTTGCACTCATTGCTAAATAAAGACAAAGTTATACTATTTAAACACACTGTTGACTAGTTACTACTGCGATTTACCTAATCAGTTTGCCGCAATGACTTCTAAGTGAAATGAAGTTTTGGTACATCTGCATTTACCGAATAAAGTGGAAATAGCGGTTACTTTAATATTTATTTGTATATAGATTTATTTATTGATTTGCCAGGGGTAGCTGGCAGAAAGCAATCTCCCTGACAGATAAATTGAATTAGTGCTCTGCTTCTCAAGCATATGGACTTTTTGTTTAGCAGGTGGTACCACTTTAAGCAGCTAGATTTTTTATTGCCTCTTCCCATATTTTGCACATTTATTTTATCTTGGTGATTTATCAAATACTTCATGGACAAAGCTTTTATCATAAACCATCAGACAATATGAAGATAATACTAAATGTACATTAATTATAGTAGAAAAAATATAACTTTTACATTTACAATCTAGATAACAAGACTTTAATAATGCCTGATAATAGGGTATTTATTATTGATACAATTATTGGGTCAAATTCCAATATTTGTACTCTTTTTCAAGGTTAAGTTCCCATCGAATGCAACATGTATCCTTTGAAGAGGTTGAATAAAGACACTTTAGGATATGAGCCTTAGCCTAATTGGTTCAATGCTTTCCAGAAGGCGATAAAAATCAAGGATTGCCAAATTTGTTTCAAAGAAACAACTGGCTAATCTTCATTGGGAACAAAATCTCTCTTGTACCCTTTCAGTTCTGAATAACTAGGTTCAGTTAGGGAAAAAGATGAAGCAAAAGACATTCAGAAGTATTAACTGATATTTTTATAATAATAAATTATAAAACACACCAATATTATTACATTGTAAAAAGTAATATCATAATGTACAGTATGTGCTTATATATAAAAAATTAAAAGTTATATATATATATATATATGCTGGCAGATCTTGCTGAAAGATGAGCAAAACTTTATTAAAAAGATCACTTGCTTGACTGTCTTATAAGCTGAGGCCTATATTTACTTGACTTAAATCCATGCTTAAAGCATAGACGTAACATGGACTACTGGAAAACGACGATAGGAATTGTGATATTGCAGGAAGGACGGAGGGTTAAAGTAATGGGAAAAGTTTTGGTTTGTATGTACTTAATGATTAATTTTTTATTACTGTTTTTTTTTAACTTTTGCAGACGTGCTGTGATTTGAAATTTTCCCCCAGGGCTAGAGGAGCTGAGCAGAAGTCGGGCTGGGTAGGCCAGGCTAAGGCGCTGTGCTTGAGCTGATTTCTAAAGGATGGAGATGCTGGAAGTGCACAAGTATTTCATGGGACCACCGCTTTTCAGAAAACACTACCAGAATGAACTGAACCCTGCTACTGCTCAGGCACACATTTAAGTCAATTTTATGCACAGGTGAACTGAGGCAGTAAGTCTGGAGCCCACACTACCTTTTAAAACCCAAAGCTTGGATCCATGAAATCTCATGGTTGTGTGTATTGAAGTTCAAGATGTACAAGGACAAGAATTTTTATTGTTTTGTAGGCTGAATACACTGCACATGCCCAGAGATTCCCACCTCTACCCTCCTATTTTGAGAAACCGGCCTTTACCTCTTTCTTTTTTTGTAGTCTTCACCTGTGGGGATAATCCAAAGCTCAGTGAAGCTGGTGAAAATACCTTAATGACTTTACTCAGCTTTGTGTTCAATCTTCAAAGTTGATACCTGTTCGTAGACATGACTTCCTTCCTTCAGCCGCTGTGATCGTGTGTCTGAAGGCAGAGCTGTATTGATTGGAATTTACCAGCCCTGGAACTTGCTAGCAAGAACCAGAGGCAAAAATTAGTATGTGCTGAGTTCATGCTAAAAGTGAACAGCTTTCGTAGATATTAAAAGCAATAGATATCCGCCAGTAATGAGCGAAGAGGTAAATGAGTTTCAAAGAACTAGTGAGTCTTGGCATTAGAAATGCTTACAGAATATGTGATTTTAGCAGCGCAGATGTAGCCAAAGCTTCTGTCTGCTTCGGGAAGAGGAAGTGAATTCCACATCCGGAGCACTGCTCTCACCACCAGGATTTTGGCTGTCTTAAAATGAGCCTCGCTAATCTCCCCTTTAAAGTTGTTCCACTTTGTAAAACTAATGAACTGTTTGTTAAAGCAGAGACTTCAACGTTGGTCTCCCATATCCCCAAAGAGTTCTGTAAATGCTGGGTTACAGAGTCAATTTCTCCCTCATGCTTTGGCTCAATTAATTTTTAATTATTTTTTAAACAAAACAAACCATTTTGCAATAAAGGATCAAACTGAGCATTTTCAATACTTTCATGTGCATTTTCATACTGTTTTTACCGATCTGAGGCGTCTCTTACGGAGCAAGCCTTATCTTTTTGGTAGTTTTGGGGAGGATTCTAAACAAAGAAACACGAGTTTTTAATAAGCTCCCTTTACAACAGCATTTATACCTAGTGAAATGCTTCTAATAACATTTAGGCTTCAAGCCTGCAAAGACCTGGCAGTTTGCCAAGACCTGCAGACATGAAGCAGGGCTTGTATGTAAAAAAAACTTGCCTGTTTTTCCCAATTAGATCTGT
Source organism: Nothocercus julius (assembly GCA_013398735.1). Classification (NCBI taxonomy): domain Eukaryota; kingdom Metazoa; phylum Chordata; class Aves; order Tinamiformes; family Tinamidae; genus Nothocercus; species Nothocercus julius. The sequence goes on along the minus strand of VZSV01000204.1, from coordinate 772,951 downwards.
AGATCTAATGAAAGATATGACTTCTCATTACAAACTTTTCCTTGTTTAACTCTAGGCTTTGAAAGTAGTCTCCTTGGGTTTAATTACAGCATGTAAATTTGAGCACACATATAGATCTTCACAGGAGCAGGGCCTCAACAATTATTGGGGCAGGTCAGGTATTAAAAGTTGTCGTAGTTCCTTAGTACAGCTCTGAAAATGCGTTGATCTGCTCTGGCGTATTTTTGTGTACAGATATCTAACATCTTACAAGAAAACAAAGTATCCTTCATAGATAGATAGATAGATTAATAGATAGATTAATAGATAGATTAATGTTGACACAGGGAAATTAAGCCTGGGATCACACAGCAGGAAGCAGGTGCTGGATTGGCTGTCCGGAGCCCCATCCACTCTTGCTGGAGCCAACTTTTTAGACTTGTCCTCTGTTATTTGAATCTTCATTCGGAAACACTGGCAGGTCTCAGACTCACCCTTAAATGTAAGCTTTCAACAACTGGCATTTCTCCAGTTCAGCAATCCTCTTCGCCCAACAGCTCTCCTTTTTACATATCGACCTGCAGAGTTAGCCTCTTTGGTGCCAGCTCAATTCTTACTCAATCCCTACTATTGTATTTAAAGCTTTGATTATTATCAAGTGCTGCTGAGAGTTTCTGGTCATCCTGTAAAAATCATCTTAACCAATCCGCTCCGACTGTACGTTGCACAGGGCTCTAATTAAATGCATTGTGTGTGCACTGTTATACTGTTTTACTGATTATAAAGCTACTGGGCATTTGTCTATCTATAGTTTATATGTGTAAAAATATATTTATATCTGTATGTGGGCATACATAAAGAGCATGAGGGTGTTAATGAACTCAGAAAACTTCACTATACTGTAAATTAGAAAAAACAGCATGAAATTCATTGTATTAAAACAGTCATAACTGCACTGTTTTGTCATCAGAATAAACCTTACCGCTCCCTTCTACTCCTGTAGAACAACTGTCCAATAATAGGATGCATCCTAATCATTTGTCAATTATTAGCCTAATTCTCATGCTACTAGCAGCCATCCTTCTATATTGGGACCCATTCAGATTAGTTTGCAGACAGTCAATACTCTCTTTATATGATTTTAAATTGTGATAATTTCATTTTGGACTCAGTTTCAGATCTTTCAGTGCAGATCAATATATTTGACCATTATTTCTCATCAAAGCACTCTAATTCCTTTCTGCCTTGGAGACGTTAAAATGAACAATTAGCATAAGATAGTCCAGCTAATATTATATATACTGTTTTGAGGTTAGGGTTGTTTCACATTGAGAAGTTCAGATGTTTTAGGCCAGGAAGAATGCAAAGAAATAGAACTCAGAGCTTCCAATATCTCAGCTGCTGTATCTCAGGTAAATACATTTGTACAAGTTTTTCTCTTGTATCATGGACTTTTCTTCTACAGGAAGATAGATATAATGTATTTTATTCTAGCCCTTTATTAGGATAATGGGGCAGAATATAAGTACCTTGAACCTCAGAGGTTCAGCTGGATTTTTGACTCTGTGGGTGGCTCCATAATGTTAACAGATGATACTTCATAAACTCTTCTGATAAGCTGACTTACAATGCCCCTGCCATTATTTCTAATCAATCACCTCATAATATGCGCAATGTGCCCAAGCACAAAACCCACTTTAGTAACCAGTACAAGTTCCACTTAGCGAGTGTTTTTAAAATGCTTTGCAGCTAAAATAATGTACATACATAAAATGCATATAATCCCAAATACATATTATTCATATTACAGGTAATATGTTTTGGCTCGTATGCTATAAAGAATAGCTAAAAATAATATAGACCAGCTATTTGATATTTCAAAGATTAATTTTCATTTACTAGTGCAAGACACTGAATTTTGCACAAAACAGAATTTTCATGAGTGTTGATGGTTTAAAGATTTTCCCTTCTTTTCAATTAGTGATCATCACTGACCACTGGACTCAATAGGATTTTTTCCCTGAGTAAGGAATATAGGATAGAGTTTTTATTCTTATAAGGTAAGTTTACACTTCTCAGGTTGGCACCATGGAAAAAGTACAAGTGCACTGTTACATTTTAATTGCATAGTCATGATTATGAGTGGGAAAACACCCACCTTCAGATAAAGAGTTTGTAGTTCATTATTTGCACTAGAGAAAGATCATTTTAGAGTGACGCAAAGTAGCTTGCCTTCACATTAGGTCACTATTATCGAACCATTATTTGGCATGATATTAATAGCTTCCATTTTCTTAATAGCTTTTAGCTAACCAGTAAGCTCTTAGAAGTGATATTTGGTCCTTCAGTTTGCAGCTCTGTGTTTTCACTAGCACCATTTAAAAACAAAAAGGATTAAGACTGATGGATATCATTCTTCTCTTGAAAATGTAAACTCTTGAGTGTCTTCCCCACAGCTGTCCCCTCCAGGTTTGAAGTGAAAAGGCTGGCACCATCTCCACAGAGTGATTCGTCCCAATTTGTCTGAAACAGGAGGAATCTGGTTCATTTAATGGAAGTATAGGCTTATTTTAGGTATCTTTGAGTGAACCTTCCAGCTGCAAGTGAGTCTGGTCCTTAACTAAAGAAGTCTAAATGTTAGTATTGAAGCCTAAGGGGAGTATTCCTGATTCCCTCTGCAGCCAGTGACACCTTCAGAGACCATCCCATTTCAGCGCTCTTACAGACCTATTTAACTGTAAGATAAATTGCTCCTTGGAAGAAGCGACATCTCTTCACTGACTAGGGTGACAAGCTAAACTTCGACAACTAGCTTTACGTCACCTTGGAAAGTTACAGAAATTCTACTATTCTGTTAAGACTTCAGTGGAGTTACCGCTGGGATGTGGTATACCTTCTCTTTCAACAGCAACTTTAGGCGTAAAGACAAAAATTTTGTAGTTAATACTACTACTAATTAGTGTAAATAAAATGTTCTAATGGCACTTCCTGGCCTGAAATTAAAAGTTAGGATGATTATTAAATAAGAAATCGGCTGTTGAATCATAATTTTGTTTGTGGCAATCTCTCTTCTTTGAAATTAGGGGTATGATAATGGTCTGTCCTTCTGCAAATGTTAGTGGAGGAAGAAAATCCAGCCTTATCCTCTGTGCTCCATTATCTTCCATATACTTTCCAGGTTCTCTATTTATTATCTGCACTTTCATCAAGCATTTTTTGCTTATGCATAAATGCAGTCAATAACTTCAAATCTTGGTAAATTTTGATTTTTATATAGGGTCTGTGATTTAGTTCTAATATTTTAAATCTGTATATTAGTAGGATTCATGTTTTGGATTAAGAAAAACATAGTTAGGAGAGTTAGTCTCATTTCGTTTGTAAGTGCTGGTACCCATACATTCAATTCTCTGCTAGGCAGCATAGAGTTTATTCACATCAATTCCTGCAGAGCATCAAAATCGAGGATGCTGTATTTATTTAAGGACTGTGATCATCACTTTTGTTTTTGAGGACACTTGTACTCTATCACATGACATTTCACTGCATGGATTTTAAACCTCCTAGTTAATGAAACTCCTAATACTTTGGGCTGCTCCATAGTCTCTGTGAGATTAGCTTGGACACTAAATCACTCTCCACTAGTGTATCCAAATTCTAATAGTTTATTCTTGCAAATCTGATTCTTATGGGCCCTTGAAAGAAGAGCAGAAACAGCATTACAGTCCTAGAAATTACAGATCTTCCTCTTTTCTGCTTTTAAAAGAGAAAAAGAAATCAGACCCTTCCACCCAAGGCAAGATGTTTTCATTTTCACCTGGACGTGAGAGTTGGAATGAGAGGAGAAAATTAGGAGGAAAATTCCCAAAATCATGAAGACATGGCTACATAAAGATTGGATGAGAAGACCAAATAGATATGAAAGCTGATCTGATGAATTTTCATCTATTTCATTTCACAGGCTTTAAAGAAGCAGGGAGGGAGGCTGGACTTCTCTCAAAATGCTTATATGTTTGTCCTGTCAAAAGGCGGGAGAAGATGTGCTATTAACTCCGGCACAAAAGTGGCTGCTCTTCCTTCAGCTGTGTACTCATTCTTCTATCAACTTCTCAGATATCTGCTTACGTGCTTTTCAAATATTACAGCAGTTTGCTATAGCTAGCTTTTAACCTCCTGGGAGAGGGTGTGTGCTGGAGAAAAGGGTATTGTCACCAGAACAATTCATGTCAAGTAAGGATTAGGTTAGTCTCCTTCACTTTATGAAAATATGAAAGGGTCAAAGGAAGGGGCTGTCCATAAAGACAAAGATTCATTCTCTTCCATCTTTTGAAGTTCATCACCACCATTGGCACACAGCTGTCGTTGTATGAAGAAAAAATTAGGCTTATATTAAGCATGGAGAAGACTGAAAAGTTTTCTTATTCCTAAAGTGTTATCCAGAGTATACTGTGATTTCCCGGGATATCGTACCCACAAATAGACAAATCACCTTGTAATTTTTTTTCCTGGGATCCTTGCAGGCTCTGAACTCTCACATACACTGGCAATGTGGCTGCACTTTCTTTTTGCAGGGGATGATGTAATTTTCATAACATATTTCTCTGCTTTTTCTAAAATATGGCTGGGTAGCTCACATGGCTATGTGTGGCTATACATGTCTCTGCCTTTCTTCGCCTGTTGAAAATGAAGACGTTTTCATAAGTGTTGACCGCGCTAATGCACCTCCGCAGAGATGCTGCTCAGTAGAAGCCTTCTGTATAGAAACGGGCAGTGTAGTTCTGCCTCCAGCACCCTGTGTACTCCCTCCTAAAAGACATTGATTAAATTCTAGCTTTTGTTTCTCGTCTTCCAAGGCTTTTAATGGTCTGACTGCAACTGTTTCGCATGGAATCACAGTAACAAGCTTCTACTCCACTGCTGGATGCCGCGAGGACGGTGAGGACACTGGGAGTGTCCTCAAACTCAGGCGTAAAAGATCTGAGAGTTACTCAATTTCTTGATTTCCATTATAATGTAAAATTTTGTATTAATCTTGATTTCTGTGATAATTGCACATAGCGCATAATATTTATTTAGGAATGTGATGTATCCTTGTACGTAATCTTTAGAGAGAGATACCTTGTGAAAAGCTCTGCTTGCTGGGCTTGCTGAAGGAGTCACTGTGCTATGCAGGAGGTCAGATTAGATGATTATTGTAGTTTCTTATGTACTTAAAAATCTATGGACCTATGAATAGAGAGATGTAAATACTATATACACATATGTGTGTAAACCATTTGCAGTATTTTATCCACTGAGGAAAGGAGTGAAAACAAACAAACAAAAAGAGATCCCAGAGTGGAGATACTTGTGGTGGTCTGTAAAAGATCACCAAGATACTATGGCATTTACATGCCAAGGTAAACGTCACAGCACATATTTTTGATGCGACAGAGTAATAAGTGACTGTAACAACTACAAAAAAGATGGAATGAACACAAAAAATTGAAATGTCTTCAGAATAAATAGTGCTTCTTATTTCTACTAAAAGCCATTTTTAGTTTGAGAGAGCTATAAAGTTTTTTTTTAGTCTAACCATCATTCAGTAATGAGCCTCGTGTGTGTTATGGAAATTCTATTTCTTGTAAAATCTTCATAGTCGGCAGACTACAAAATAGGATGGACCTGTGTACTAATTTAGTGTTACAAATTCTGTGTTTCTGAAGGAGAAAAATGCCACTTATTTTAACAAAGAACATAGAATCGATCAAAATTAAACCTGAGATTAACAGTTCTCAAGCCATTTAGCATGTTCTTGAGAATTTGAATCTTCAGTATTTTTACAGGAGAGGAATTTGCAAAAATAATTGCCTTGAGAATTCTTTTTTTTTTTTTTTTTTTGTGACTTTTGTCCCTGAACTTATTATAGATAAAAAAGATCTTCTAAACATAGTTCATCTAGCATCTTTACATTATCCATGCATATTAATGAAATACAAATTACTGTTTTACAGCCAGGTACTTCTGAGGAAGGTTTTTCCTTAAAAAAATCCAATGCCATAAAGTTGTTATTATTATTATCCAGTGACCTTCTACAGCAGTGGCTCTGCTTTTTGGAGAGTGTAATAGATTTTCCTAATTATGTCATACGGAGTTTCAGAGTGTGCCCCTTGACACATCATCTGCTAACCTGATACCACGCAGAGGCATCGGAGAAAGCTGAAGCAACAGCAACACCAAGAGCGTTAGAATAAGCATGTTGCAGCATGTGGGGTTGAGCTTTCATCATGCAAAACAAATGCATCTTCTCCGCCCTGCACGGAGTTTGGACTGTGAGAATCACGTAGAGGAGGGGGACAGGTGTAAAAGCTGATGATTTTTGAGTAGGTCGGTACTTTCCACCATAGGATGGTTGTTAATGTTTCCTTAATCCTCCTCTATATCTGAAATCATAGAGTACCTGTTACAACACCCATCTTCTTTCTGTTTTTTGAGACTACTGATCTTTTTTTTTCTCTCTTTTTCTGTTTAAAAAGATCATTCTGCTTAAAATAAATCTTTCATCCACTAATGAAACACTGCAAAGTCAATGGTATAAATAAACTATGTAAAGTTCATGAAAAAATTAATTAAAAAATAGCTATATCATTGTCAGTGGGATTTCTAAAAGTGAATTAGTGATTTTTTAAAAACATCCCTCAGTAGATTATGATCTTAGGTCCTGTCTAAGACTGTCACTTAATTATCTCCTAAAACTGAATTAGGAGACGCATGAAGATCTGGGAGCTTCTCTCTGTTTTAATGGGAATCAGTCAGTGGGCCTGAGACAAAATAAGCTGTCTTTTGGTCTTAAACTTGTAATTCTGGGTGAGATCCACCTTTACAAGATTGCCAGATCGCTAAATGACATAGCTAAGATATGTGATGAGGCCTTTTCTGGAAATGCTTCTCTCACTTCGCTTGCTCTCTGCTGGTAGTAAATAAACTTAATCTAGATGGATAGGTTTGGGAGACCTAAATTTAGGTCAAATAAATGTCATCTCACAAGTGTCCATGCCTACTTCTAAAACACTCTGAATCAGCTTGCATAACGCCTATGGACTCACCATAGGAAGTACTAATGTGTGCCCACAGGCAAATTGCAGTCTTGAAGAAGCAAATGCCTTGGACACTGCATCTCACAGGGAAATGTTCTAGCTTTTCTTTTCAATACATAACAGATTGAAGTTTCATTTTGAGCCCCAAAGGTCCTGCAGAGCTTTTTATTTTCAGTTTATGGTCTAGCGATTTTTCTCACTGAGGGAAATTCCCCCTAACTTTTAAATTATCACTTCTTTGCATGTTTATTCATACATACTGAATTCTTTGAGTGCCTTCGTGTAAATATTTGTCCTTCTTGTTTAGGGTTCACCATTTTATTAGTCTCTCCCATGAAGCGTGATGTGAATCCTCTAGTGCTTGAGTTCATTTGCCTTTTCTTAATTTCAAACAATTTTACTTCATTAAAGGAAGAGGAGGTTTATTTTCAAAAGCACCTGAATTGGCCTTAGTTAAAACTTCTACTTCAAATACTATATTGAGGTTCATCTAGACTGTCCCCAAGTTAGTCTACAATAAACTTATAGCCAGTGGAGAAAGGCACAAACCTCTAGAAAAGCCAAAGACGGGTGAAATGAAACATAAATCATTAAATGCCATCTGTCTTCAACACCTGTTTTAGCTTGGAGAGACTAACAAATCTCTTTCCACTGGATAAGAGAAAGACTACAAACCCACCCAGACCAAACAGATTGAAAACCAGAATAAAGTTCCTGCTCACTAAAGTAGTCCAGTGGCAAGACTTTTCAGCAGATGGAAAAAGCCCCAATAGTTTTAAAATGGCAGTTTGATCCATTTATCAAAAGACTCATATAATACAAGTGTCTGTGCTGATCCAGGAGACCGCTTCTTCTCCTATTTCTTATATCACTCTCAGCTGAGCTCCCGTACACGTCAGCTATTCAGCCTCCTGGCAGTTTATGTCTAGTTTCTGTATTTTTTTTTCTCTGTTATTTTCCTTTTCTTACATCTCAACATTTGTTTTTACGATACTGATCCTAGCCTGCTTGGGACATATAGATATATTTCAATTGTGGAAGCTCTTTTTGCATTGTTCTTAATTTGATTAATTTTTCTGCATGCATTGTCATAGGCACAGTATTTTAATCGCAGGGCTATGGTATTTTTCAAAATGCAAGGAAAAACTCCATTCCAGAGAATGGGGAAAACTGCAACTTAGACAAAGTGGGAAGAAGGGATGGGATGATGATGGAATACTAGAGAAAACCAGCTCAGCTCAGAGCTATTAAAAAACCTTACCAAATGTGTTCAGTTTCATCACTGAAACTTGCTGTACCTTAATTTAGGTTCTTTGATTACAGCCTGCTTTTGAAAGAAAAGACTTGCAAAGAGAGCTCATATAATGCAAAATGATGACATCTGGGGAAATGCGAAAGGCTCTGTCCTAGCAGAACAAACAATATCTTTCAAGAATTCACAGGAGGTGTTGTAGAACATGTGTTACATGACTGCCACCTCTAATTTGAATTAGTATAATTTTAACAGTAATTAAACTGTGATAAATTAATGTAACTTGAAGAACCAAATTAGCTCTCTAGAAAATAGCTAATTTGTCTATATTGAAAGATTGTCATTGCATCTGCAATAATGGGTAACCCTCAAGGGCTGTCGAAGCTCTAGGGAAAAATACTACTTTTACATCAGGATACATTTCTCAGCGAAGCTTTTTCTTTCACCAGGACCAAAAGGCTCTGTTATTGCACGTCTATCTTTCTCTTGCATCATTTTTTAAGAATGTGAATAATATCAAATGAACGTATTAAATACTTTTTGGCAGACTAACAGCAGGCCTCTTGTTGACCTTTCACCTCATATTGATTTATCCTTCAGTCATTTTTCTCAGTGATTTCCTCTCTTCTTTCATGCCCTTTAGTTAGGAATAGGGAAACTCTATCACTCTTTCTGAAAAGGACAGGATTTATACTTGATAGTAGAGAAAACACTACCCAATATTTTCTCCCATTTCAGGACTTTGTCTACTCAAGATTTTCTCATGAAATATAAACTTTTGTAGAACTGTCTTCCCCGCAGCCATATTTTCTCCTTCATCTCTCCTTTCTCAGATACATCAGTTCCTAAGGGGGTATCTTTAACCTTAGCAAGAAGCACAAAAATATACTCCCAAGACATTAAGTATGCTGGAAAGCATCTTCACTAGATAGCAAGGATTTCCAGGTCTGATCATCTGGAAAGGCTCAGCACAAGAAGAAGCCTCTTGCCATATTGCCTAAATATCTACATAGGATTTGTACACAAATGGGTCTCTGGAGAGGGCAAACTCCCGGTGTGCGAGAGCGGTGCCCATGAGAATGACCACAGACACCACTGGCCAGGCAGCCTTGTAGCGAAGTGGAGGGCGCAATGAGCTCGTCAAGGTGCTTTGTAGACAAGCAGAGTCTTGGAGAGAAATTCTCCTATAAGCCAGGCTGGGACTCTTTGCAATAGGGTAGGAAAATGTAGGTTCGAAGGGAAGAGAACAACTGCAGTCAGAGGTGTAGGGTACTACAGAGTGTCAGAGAATCATAGGTTGGACCTTAAGAATTTATACCTATTCCTCACCTATTCACAGCCTCAGCCATCTGGGGAAAAGAACACCAACTGTGCCATGTCCCTGGTGTTAAATAAGCTAAGTTACTCTGGTGCCCTCGTTGCAGTAGCAAAAGTTATTATGGAGTTTTTAACTAAAAAGTTGTAATAAGAATAGGCACAAGTAGCCTACAAAAAAAAAAAAAAAACCTGTGAAAAAGCATGTTGTTTGTCTGCCTTTCTGGTGTGATCCCAACCTTACTTTTTAACTGTTGATCAGAGTAATTTATATGTCTATCTAAGGAGGGCTTTTCTTTTAATCGTCGTTGTTAGCTCTGATGTCCTAGTGACTTTCCTCTTTGGGTAATTATGTCCTAACTGGATCAAGTCCACCTCTGGTTTAGAAACACAGAAAAATCATCGCTCCTGGTCAGCTATGTTCGCAGCTGCTATTTAACCCTTGAAATATTGAGCTAAAGAGACTGCCTACTCTAGAATGAGTTAAGTCTGTTTATGGGATCTGTAGTGTGTAGGAAGGGTTTTGATGTACCTCAGAAGGAAGCATTATGTGTTGTTCAGATTGAGAAAAAAAAAAAAGAATCTGAATTTTGCAAAGTGCAATAACTACAACTTTTTAAAAAATTTTATTCAGAATATCACAAATATGAGGTATATAGAAGAATCCAGATTTCACTTTATTTCTGTATTGAAATACAGAATTTCAAACCTAAACTGATCTGATTCTTCAAAATTAGCGTAGTTGAGTTTTGTTTGACAGAAACCTGGTTAAGACTTTTACAACTTCAGAAATCTAAATATATATGTATTATATTTCTCAATGCTCTCATTTATTAGAAAGGAGACACAATGGAAATCCCACATGGTGATTTACTCCATTTTTCTGGCCACTTTCTTTTTGCTTTTGTAAAGGTCTGAAACCACATATCGCTGTACAAAATTGTGCCAGACAAACTGATTTAATAGCAGTGCGCTAGCACTTAGCAAATGCCCATCTGAGAGCACGATTCCAGGTGGCTATTTCTGGATTCATACTAGTTTAATCAGAATGCAGTAGGATCTATGAACAAGCCCTAGGGGGTTTGTTGAGCTGGTGCTACAGCTGATATCTTAGGCCATTTTTTAATTAAGGCTGCTAATTATGCAGAGTAATGATCTCTTCTTCCCATGCTTTTTTTCCCCCCACATAATGCAAACTACACAAGGCCACTCTGAGCGCGCTGTCTCCCGACCTATCATAGATTGTGTCTGTGAACATGCTAATGTGTATAGAAATCATTACTCTCAAATTAGCGTTATAGTAATTACATTACTACTTTTTCCAACAGCCAAAACAAAAACAAGAGAAAGACAAATGATAAAGCAAGCAAACGATGGTAAATTCTGAGGCTAATTATTCAAGTACCGCTATGTCAAGTGGTGCGTGGCATGCTAGTTATTTTGTTTTGTTTGCCAAATGATTTGTATCTGACTCTTGAAACATGAAAAATATGATGTTTAAGTGTTTGCTGGGGCTGGACTGAGCATCATTCTATTGCCCTTCTCTGCTGGAAGACAAAAAACCTCTGGTTAAGAATGACAGACACTTTCAGTGAAGCAGTTTTTTAAATAGCTCTCTCTCCTCAGTCAGAGCTGCTATAATTTCAGGGTATTTTATTTCCTCATTCACAGAGTCAGTAAGAACAGGAAGAAATATCAAGTTACTCAGCAGCCAAAGGGACAGATCTGTTTACTTGACAAAGTTAATTGATTATGCTGAGTTCACTCCAATACAGGGTCATTGAATAGTTCTCTTATTGATGAAATGATACCGTCTACTAAGGTTATTAACCTTTTTAGCTTTCTGCATTAGCCCTGCTGCAGTCTTGCTTCAACATAATATAAATTCCCTGTGCTAAAAAAAAGCAAGAAAAAATATTAATTGTCAGACCTATGCTAGACCTGCATGCACATGCAGATTAATGTAAATATGCACATACATAAATATATAAATCTGCCAAATGCTATTCAGTGTAAGCTGCTGAGTTGCTTGTACTAAAAGAATTAATGCAGGTTATGGGGATACTGTTTCGCTCGTCTTAGATATTCCACGATGGTATTTTTGTCAGTGCTTTGGGGACATTTTTCTTTTCTTGAAGACGGCCTTTGAACATTTCCACAATTAGACATGCCTTTATTGTAAGTGTACTAATTAACCTTCTCAGCACTACTTAAATGTATCAAGGATTTAATTTTCCAAATCCCACCTGAAGCACTCTTTCCTTTTACAACATCAGTTTTAAACACTGTCAAATTCCTGCCTCAGAAATGTCCAATACATTCTTAAGTTTATATAACCAAACTAAATTTTCGGTAGGAGGAAATGATTTAAGTACCTACATTTCCTTCTACTTAGTGTTAATCTAGACAAGAACAAGCCCCTAATTTTGCAGGGCATTGCTCTGTTTAAAAAATGGTTACTGAAATCTGATTAGGATGTTATACCCTTTTTTTTTTTTTTTCCCTATTTTCCTCCTTGTGCCATTGGTATTAAAAGCATCACAGAGGAACATTAGAGGCAGATCTTTGTGTTCCGGTCCTGGGAGGTAGGAACGCAGTTAACCGCCCGTGTTCTTTCCCAGCTAAACTCCCCGGCAAATATTCTCAGGGCTTTCGTTTTATTTTCAGAACCAGCAAAAGGGAGGCAGAGAGAGACAAGTCCAGGGCAGTGGGGGTGCCTGGCGTGGGTGCACCACGATCCCAGGCACGTGCTCCAGGTGCCGCCCTGGAGATGGGAAGGCACGCTCGCATTCCCACCCGGACGCCTGGATGCCACGCGCGTTCTGCATCGCGGTGTGGCTGTTTTCCCTTCCTTGCAGACAGATCCCATTCCCTTCCTTGCAAACAGATCCCCTCCCTGCCAGGGTGTCGCCCATGGCCAGGATGCCCCATGGTGCATATTTAGCTAAACACACTTTTTCCATCCTTCCCGGTGTGCAAGATGTTTCTTTGGAAAAGGGCATTATCTTGCTCTCTGCCTGGTCTTTGCATTGTGCAATATGTCACATTTGGGGGCAAACTCCCTGGGGGGGACGAGCATAAGCAGTCCTGTGTTCCCGAGACGGCGCGACAAGAAGAGCTCTGCAGGGTGAGTGTGTGTGAAGAGCTGATTCCGGCTGCATTTCCTCCTCAGCCCCAGGCAGGTGACTCATTGAAAATATGCCTTGGAGTTACTCTTGGCTACTCCGAGAGCAACTGCAGTTAGTAGCAGTGTAAGGCACAAAAGAGCTGGGCAAAGAGGCTGAAGGGCTGGAAAGAACGGCTTTTCCGTCCTAATTTTCTCATCCTGCAACCTTGTTTGCAAGGGTTTTCCCTTCGCCCGTGTCATGGACAATAAAGGCAAAAATGCACATTCCCAAGAATGACCCAGAAGCTCTTGGTTGCCTAAAGTGTCAGCAGGAAAATACAGCCAGAGCTATGCAGAGGTCAGTGCTGGTAATGTTTTAACCTTTTATTCTGTTTGCAAGCTAATGAGGAAAATCGAATCCCTATCTAAAGTTCAGAACTGTAAGGAATAACCCGTGGCAAAAGCAGCCCCCACAAAGCTCTTATTAGATGAGCTTGTCCTATAGGGAAAACAACATGCACACACATAAAAAGATTCAGCATACTGTATTTGTCCCAGCAGTCAAGTGCTGGAACTTTTCTGTATGAGACGGATTTGTTTTATCCTTGTTTTATTTGTTGTTCAAACAAAATTCAGCTACCCTCAGTCCTCTCTTTGCTTGTGTAGGGCTTCTTGAAATGGGCTGCAGATGATAGAATGATAATGGTCTTCAATAACTGCGAACAGGAGAAAATCAGTGTGCTGTGTTTCAATAGGGTGCTATATTTGTTTGCATCTAACCAGAAGTGCTCATTGGGCGGCTGCCTCTCTCACGTCTTCTGCAGCACAGCATTAGTGAAGTGTCACTTTGTGTTAGGATCACCGGTGGCCTTTGCTATGTACATTCTTCCATGTTTCTGCACAAAGATAGCGAGGCACCTGGAGTCCTAGCTCTAGAGATCGATCTCTCCTCATGTCTGATATTAACTTACATCGCTAGGGCCAGGCTGGGTGTGAAAGAGGTGGGCAGAAATGGTGTTTATTCACTGAACCTTGAGGTAGAACTTTAGCAAATGGCTGAGCTGCTTTGAGTTGCTGAAATGACTGCAGTTTTGGTACCTTTTTAGGGTTTGCAATGATAAGAGCAGATCTCTAAGGAGTTGAATGTCTGAGTGATCTAAAACCAGGGCAGTCAAGCTGAAGAGGATGTGTGCACTAACCTGTTTGCACTGAATAGTCCCCATAAATAATTTACAACTATGACTGCTAGCTATTATTACAAAAATACTGGATTGCATTTTGACACATGCAGCCAGCTTGTAAGTCAATAGATACATTTCACCTAGTGTATGCAGACCACAGTTTCAGCCATCCATCCATGTGTGTTCTACAACAATGCAATCTACCTTTCCAAAACACCACCAAGAAGACCTTTCAAAAGAAGTTTAAAAAATCAGAACAGTGAGCAGACCGTGGGATTTTTTATTGAGGTGGTCCTTAATAGGGCTCTGTCCCCTTCCTGCACACAGCTTTCCGTTTCAAGCACCTGTGATGTTTTATTTAAGGGTCCTACTCTGCAGCCAGTGCTGTGGAGTCACTCAGGATCTACTGCAGAATTTCAGGGAAGAAAAAAATTAAAGGATGTATGCCTGACATTTCCTTTGCTGTGTTTTCCTTTGAGACTTGTTTGAGTCACCAAGCAAGTATTTCATTACAGTTTGATTTAACCAGAAAGAGTGTCAGTGGGTTTTGCCTCCGTCTGAGGGGTTAGCAGGGCAGTAGAAATAGTGAAAAATACAGTTTCCTATAACAATCAAGGGGAAAGATGCATAATAGTGTGTTAATTAATCTTAGCAAAGCCTGCACCAGGAAAACCTTTTTTTTTTTTTTTTTTTTTAAGTTTAATAAAAATCTCCAGTGCCTCAGGTGTTAGCCTACTTAGCTTGTACTTTAGTTTGTAATGAAATTTATCTTCTCTCGGCTTTTTTTTTTTTTAATGTACTTTTATATGAAATTAGGGTTCACGTACTTATATTTGAAAAGTATTTTCATTGTGGGAACTCAAGATAGAAATAAAAAAAGCAAAATAGCAACAAAAAATTCATATTAGCTGTAGCAGTATTCAAATAGAAATTTTTTTTTTCTCCTTAAGAAGATAGAACTGAAAGCAAAGTATAGGGTACGATTTCCTAGACTGTTGAAATCTATAATCTGTATAGAGATAGCGATTTCTCAGATATTTGGTCTGATTAGCTCACTAGTCATCTTTGATAGTCATGAATCTCACACCCGTTCTCAAACATCAGAAGATTTCCATTAATGAAAGCCTTTTTTTTTCCTTCCTTATTACCTCCCTATGCCCCCTGCATTATGTAATCATACAACAAAATGCATAGCAGAGGAAGTTAGGAGAATGGAAGAGAAAAGGTGAAAAAAGATAATAGTGGGGAGAGAGAGAAAGCTAGAAAACAAGATGGCCCCATTTTACTTGGTTTCCATGTCTTGAAATCTCAGGAACAGAGGAGGCTGAAGCAAGAAGTGGTCAGAATGAGCTAGCTGGGCAGTCGCCTGCACCTGGCAGCAGACACAGCAGATAGATTTCCAGCAGCATGGGACAGTTTTATGAATCCAAATGTTTATTATGTCCCTCTGTCATATCGAGAACTTAATACTTTTGAGTGTGGTGTGGATAAACTCTGACTCTTGAGTAGGCAGTCTTTTCTTTATCTCTGATCAGTAAGTTCTTTTTAGAAGAGTTAGGATATAGAGGTGCTTTAATTTAAGGATGGGATTCAACTTGCAGATTAAGACACTTAAATTCTAGTGTTTATAATGTATGTGTCTCTAAGTGAATTTAGGTATCAAAGGTCTTCAGTTTATTCTAAAAGACAGAAATCCTACATTTATTCAGGTGAATTGCTCAGTAGGGAGGGTTCAGCTTCCAAAATGTAGGTGCCTGCTGCCATACATAGTGTCTGGTGTCTACTGCCAAATGCCCTATTGTCTCTCCTCCTGCCTCCATCTGATTTTCCAAAGCATGTGTTTCTCCTGCAGGTCTTGTATGATATATGCCAACCATATGTGTTTGATTCATGCACTTAGGAGCATCTAGAATGGCCATGTGCATCAGTGTCAGGCTGGTGTCCATAGGTCTTATCCCTGAAGGGGATGATGTAGTTGGCATCATCTTTATCCAACTTTGCCCATGTTTGCTCAGGTAAACTGAAGAAATGTGAAGGCACATGTTTGAAGACTATGATAAAATATCTGTTCTGCTTAATTTTAATGCAACAAGTAGCACAGCTGTGACTGGAGCCAACTAGCACCTTCCCTACAATGCCTGGCTGTAGAGGACAGCACAGGCCATGGACGGTTACACACGACCGACTGGTTGAGCCCTTTCTGTCTGAGGCTCAGAAAGAGAGTTTAGGCTTGTCAACATTTGGGCAAGCTAGAGAATGGACCATGATCCATTTTTTTTTATTATCATGGACATAGCTGGGATCTCTACCAATGAGTCAGACTGGTAACCAGTTACTTAAGACAGGGAGCAATTATCAGTAGTGGCTTTGAACAAATCATTTATTTTTCTCTCAAGATCCACAGAAAGGCATCTTAATGGCTTTGTCAGTCCAGAGCAATGAAGTGATTTCTTCTATACAAAATTTCTGATGCTCGTCCTGAAAAAAACTGTTACTCTTGCCCATGAATTTGTAGCTTGACACAGTCTGGTAGCTGTATATATATGAGGCTAAATTAATCTATCTCTCCTCAGCTCCTCAGAAGAGGGAAATACAACAAAGGAAGATTGAAATGTTAAAGTGAAATTTGCTACATCTATTTAGCCAAAGTTCCTTCTCATACTTTGGCATGCAAATAGACCACACCAGCTAATATCCTCCTATGCTCAGAAGTAAACTGATATAAATTACTCTAAAGACTATAGGGTGCTATAAGGAAGAACAATTTAAAATAATTAACATATTCTACTTCTAAATTTGGATCACATTAAAATTAGTCTATTTTTTCTTGGATTAAACTACAATTTTGAACACATTTGATGGTAAATCCTTGCAAATGACACCTCATAGGAAACAGGAAACTGAAGCCACCAAAGAAAAAGTCCTATATATGTATCTAAAAACTATTCTACTACTGTCCACAGTCTGGTCAGAGACTTAAGGATATTTGAACTTTGAGTTATGGGCATCCAAACAGTGGTGGCTTGGGGACAGAAGAGAGGATTTTGTTGAAGAAAGGCTTCAGGAAAAGGCGGTGGTCACCATTTGCTTCCCTAAAGGCAGCTTTCTTCAGCCAGCTCTTCACACTCTCCGTTTCCCATCACAACATCGCTGCCTCGCTGACAGCAAAGTAGTGCAGGGCTGTAAACAGCAGACTCTACAGTCTCTTATTTACTCGTAGTTTTGGAGCCTTCTCCTTCAAGCCCAGCATTCAGCAGGAGTGGGCTGGAAGGTGTACAATAATCTATAATAATCAGGAAATCATTCAAGTCTTTTGATTCTCTCTGAGTGGCGTAACAAGGCTCTGTAGCTGGCAGAGATCCAAACTTAATTGGTGTAAGAATGGATCACAGGCAAGGCCGTGGTCATCCATAGGCATATGTGATGGATAACTACTCGTGCTGCATTTTCAGTCATCAATCTTTAGAGGAAAAAGACTGCTGTAGCTGGATAAAACATGTCTTATATCAGCAAAAATGACCTCCCAGTAAGGTTGAGGAGAATGATTCAGTCTGTAATCCGTTCTCTCAAGGAACTTTTCCTGATTTCTGATTAATCATAGTTGGATTTCAAACTCTATCCAGTGTATATAAAAATACAAATAATAAATAATATAAAAATAAATCAATAAAACAGTAAGGAATATTTTTATTGAGATACTATGTTAGGGGAAAAAATATAGTTGATAAATGAGGTGCACAATGTTGTGATAGACTTTTACAATATTCAATAGAGAAGAACACACATATTAATAGCCTTCTTAAGTGACTATTTTCTCTCACAAAAAAAATCTGAATATTTTTACTTAAAATTCTCCTATTAATTCAATTTGTTTGCAAGAAGTTAGAATGAAAAATAAAGAGAAACTTTTGTTTGTCTGTTTGTCTGTCTTTAAGGAGGATTTTCTAAAACCTTCCCTCCCCTATTTTCAATCATCATAAGCAATATAACCTTTATAACACACCTGACATATGTTCCATCATTGACTTTGTTAAAGTGCTTTGTCAGGGCAGATTAATTACTGAAGGTAATAAGAAACAATATAAGCCCACATTTTAAAATAGCTATATTTTAATTCACCACTTTTGTTGCTTTTGCGCAACCAAAATTTACATTAAGGTCATTTTTTTTCTGCAAAAGAAATAAAAGAATAGGTGCACTGTTGTTTTAGGTAAGCGATTCAAGTAATTTTTCCTCCTACCTAGATCCAAACATGACATACGTGTTCTGGTGGCCTCAAGTGTTTCCCTTTATTATATCTTCGTTTTTACTATTATTCTTCAATGAATTGATAATATCTATTGGGAGAAGTTCTAGTATGCTTGTCGAGAAATGACATGAGATGAGGATAATTTTCAGGTTGCTCTCTATTGTCATGGAATCCCAAAACTGAGAGACACATATAGTAGAAGAGGTCAATTAGAAAATCTTTTTTATCCATGATGCAATCAGAGCAGGTTTTACCCCATCATTATAAAATGTTTGGGGTATGCAGCAGTAAAGGCTTATATTGGTGTGATTGCATTTTGTGCATTACAAATTGTCTTTCTAAACTAGTTGTCTATAACTTCTTGACCAAGTGTGGTGGTCTTTATAAATTATACATACAAGGATCTGATTCTGCAATACTTCTAATAGCAGGACTCCCATTCAAATCAATGATGTCAGCTCCAGAGACTGTTTGTAGAGCAGACAGGATTCTGTAGAAGAAAATTTTTCCAGAGTTGAAAAGTACAGTAGGTAGCAGTTGTTCTGATCATTGTCCATGTAGCAGTTCATTAAAAACTAAAATTCTTGACCATGTGACATCATGTCACATCATGAACACATTAGTATTGTCACATGGGCACAAATACAGTCCCAAATCCCTGTCATGTCTATATTTAACTCCCTTTGAAGGCTCAACTGAAGAAATGATTTGTTATTAAAAAAAGGAAGACCTTCCCTGTCCCATTTCCACCACCAGTGAGAGCTCCTTCTCCTCTCCCTGTCTTTGGGATTCATTTCATGTACCTCTAGCTGTATACAGTGATGTCTGCTTTAAACATTTACTTCAGAGTGAGTTAATTCACACCACTAAAATACCCACTTTTCTCCACTGGCCTTATAGTGTAGATGAGTTTGCTTTGAAGATGCATAGTAACCTCACTTATGGGTCCACACCTGGGTCAGCCTCACCCTGCACCTATGTGGCAATAAAGTAAATGGCTAATTTAGATCAGCTCCTTTGTCTTTCCAGAAATCCTTCCAAACACATAAAAGAAATCTATAGTGATGAGATGTAGCAACAACTTCAGATATAAAGTTTGCAATACATTAGGTCTGTTTATAACATTTGGTTAAAAACAATGGAGAAAGAAGAAGCTGAAGAGCAGCCTTAAGGATGATATAGAGGTTAATGAAGAAAGCAGGGAGGAAGAATTTGCATGGCTGTTGGGGAGAGTGGTGCTGGGAAAAAGCTCCAAAATGGGAATGGGAGGAGGTTAGGAAGAGGCAAAGTGTTGCATATAGCTAATGTTGTGTAAATACTCCAGTATGACACACAGGGGTGGAAACCAGTTTTACAAACACAAGGTGACCACTGGCAAATGCAGAGCACGATCCAAGGAGGGTGGAGAAATACATAAATCCTGCTTTGAAGGGGAGTGAATCTGAAGGAGAAAAGAGCAAAAAGATAGTGACAGAAGAATCTATGTGGTAATGTGGCTTTTATCCACAGGCACTCAGCAGTGTGGGAGCAGGAGCAGGGGAAGTGAATATTAGTCAAGATGTGCATTATATGGAGTTTCCCTTATGGAAATGAAAATGAAAACATTTCTATTACTCTTTTGGACCAGACTGTAGAATTTAATAGAAAACTATATTCTTGCTATAACATTTTGCTGGATGTTTCATATGAACTATTAAAAGCTTATCGTTTCTATAAAAGTTCTTTCTGTGTAACCATACAAAATTTCATTTAGTTTAATCCTAAATTCCATATTTTTTTTTTCCCATGGAAGATCACTAAAGCATCTTTGAAAGAGAGACAGATATCCCATATGGTGTTCCATCCCTCCCGTCCCCCGGCAGCTACTCTCTTAGATATGTTATATGAAATAATAGTTTGTGTGTTGCTTATCTATATTGTTTACCGCATGATCTGTTACCTGC
Organism: Nothocercus julius; assembly: GCA_013398735.1. NCBI lineage: Eukaryota > Metazoa > Chordata > Aves > Tinamiformes > Tinamidae > Nothocercus > Nothocercus julius. Next base: position 752,854 of record VZSV01000204.1, on the reverse strand, counting down.
TTTCATTAAATATAATGCAGTTGCGTGAACTTGCCAAATGACAGCTCAAACTAAAATATATAGCATTATTTACTTCATTCAGAAATGGATTTAAAATGGAGGAGTCGGGGGTGTAATAAAACAAATGACAGAAACAAATGTATCCTATTTAGTGTGGAGATCGACAACAGACTGCTTCTTAGGTATTTTTGTCAGAACAACAATTTCTTTTCCTCCTCTCTCCTAAATAGACCTATCTAAGACAGTGTCCCTGATATATAATAAGATGTAAGTGGAGTTTATTCTATTGACTTTTTAAAACAATTCTTAATATCGCTTATAAAATTCTGCCAGAAAGTACTCATTTTAATCATCAGTCAGCATTTTTATTATATTATAATCCTTAATTGATTGACGTTTAATCACAGTCTTTGTATTTTACTATCCCTTGTCTCATAAGAGGCAATTTTCTCTTTACTGTAGTTTAACAGCTGATGAAAAAGATTTAAGGAAACCTATAAACTTAAGATTGGTTAATGGTCCCTTATAAAAGAATATTACACTTCTAGGATCCATTGCACAGATGTGATACTCAATTGTAGAAATGTGCATGGGGTTTATTAAATTACAGCACAAATCTTCAGTCTTCTGAATTATTGTTCATGTTGGTATTGTTAGGCAAATGGGGAGACACATTATTGCTTCCAGTTGTTCACATTACTGTGGTGTAATACAGTCAGAGACAGCTGGCACATTGCTCTAGGCAAACGCAGAGCTAGAGCAGCTGCAGAGTTCTGGGCCCCAAGTGAAGGTCCAGCACCGCTGAGTCAGTACTGGGTGGCTCATCAAAAGACGTCCAGAAATTAAGAGAAAAAAAGAAAAAAAAAGAAAAGAAAAAGTTGCTTTTCCTCAAAGCAAATGTGCTGAATTCTGTGCAGCTAATTAACACATCCACTTGTGGTTTTGTGTGGGAACTGGTGAGAAAGTCAAAGCAATAGTGAAACCACTGATCCTAGCCGTATGTCAGCAGGTGAGCTGTAGGCATTGTTGGCCCTATGGAGGCACAAATGAAGACCCAAAATCTGTGGTATTTAATGTTTTGGGAAGTTTTAAATTCTACTGAATGTTCTCCGAGAATGAACATGCAAGTGTGGTTTGCATCTGTGTACGAATGCTGTATTAAAAGCAAGGATTTTCAGATTAGATCATAAATTAGGTAGTAGATGATTAGGTAATAGATCAATCTATTGAGGATTCATGGATTCCAAGATCACAAGAAATCATTAAAATCATAAAAATTACCTACTTTGAATTCTCTCATGGCCCAGGCTACTGCATTTCATCCAGTAAATCCAAAGCCAGTCTTTGATTGAAACATCTTCCAGCGTGGCAACAAAGTCTTCCATTGTCCTCTAATTTTACGTGTTCTTTAGTAAATTGTTAAAAAAGCTTATTGTTAAAAATATTCATCTTATTCTACTTTGAACAGATGCCAACTCCCATCCTGGTGTTTCATTTCAGGAACAACAAAAACTATATGGAGCTGTCAGAGTTTTTGTTCCTTTTTTGGCTATTAAAAGGCGCATATTTTATTTCTGAGAGTGGTACCTGCAACTTAAACTGTAAAAATAAAATACTGGCCCCACTAAAGGCAGGGGCAAAACTACTTTTAGAGCTGTTGGCCCAGGCCTTTCAGGGTGCTGGAACAGAAATAGCACCTTACAGCTTCCAACTTTCAGCCTGGAATTATTTCTGGTGGACCAAAAATTAGAGCTGAAAGGGGCCTAGTATCTAACATGCATTTCCTAAAATGTCATTGACATGTTTTAATTAATGTAGTGTATCCTCTAACTTCGATGTAGATCTGTTCTCCTCCTAGTACTATTAATGTAAATAGACCACATGAATCTTCCTTGTTGGTCCTTCTGCATCTACCTTGTTTTAAGGGTAGGGTCTGTTTCATAAGTCACTTGAATATTGTCATTTGAGTATATTCCCTAATTTCATTTTTATAAAGGTGAGCTGCTTGGTTGTGTTCTGTCTAACTTGGATGATACGAGCCAAGAGCTAGAACGGAGGCTTGGAAAAACGTATGCTAGCAAGAAAATCTTTCCCAAATAGACAAGATGCAGATAACGATGGAGACGTTTGGGGAAGGAGGAGGAACGTAGTTAGAATCATTAAGAGACATGCTGAGCCCTTCTCCCCGTTTAAGATCCAAATGTAATTCTCCACCTTTTTTGGGCAACTGGCATGTATCAATATCTTGCCACTTCTTTCTGCAGCCGGATCTAGCTAAGAGATTAGAGCTTTTTCATTTGACAGATGTTCTTGTGGTTATTATCCATGCTTTAGGTGCTTCAAGATCTCCTTGTTGCCATTTGGTTTACACCGTGTTACCTTACAGCCCTGTGATGACTGAAGCTCGGGCTGTTTCAGAGAGAAACCGTAGCAGCAGGTTTGCTGGCTAGGGCTGCCCGCTGCAAAAACACTGATGTGCCAGAGTTACTCCGCGAATTCTGAGACTCAAAAGCTTCTTTTCTGGTTCAGCCCCTTTTTTGGCTCAGAGAATAGCCCTATATGGTTATCTCCAACTGACACCTGTTTAATGGCAGTCTTTAACAGGGCTGAGAGTGTGTTTCCCACAATGATGAAAGGGTAGAAAGGAGTCTCGGTAGGATGCTACTTGGCTGAGTTCCTGTTGGTGTGATTATTTTCATTCTGTTGGGATTATATTGTATTATTAATGGTATGGGAGGGACTTCAGAGCCTTAGACAGACATCTTTGTAATTATTTTTTTTTCTAAATAAATTAATTGTAGATAGCGCAAGAAAACCATATAAACTCACTACAACCTTTCACTTTGTAAAAGCTGGTAAACTCTTCTCATTCAAATCCTTTCCAAACTTTACATTTTTCCACAATGTCCATGAGAATTCCAGAATTATAAAAACAAAAGGGGATAGTCTAGCATATCTGTGGGGCTATTCCTTTTCCATATTTAAACATTTCGAAGTCCTCAAGGTGAGAACTGTCTATTTTGGTGTCGTTTATGTCAGCAGGTCACATTATCATCACTTGGGATAGTAAGGGAGAATCCTCTTGTCAGTGTTACTTTTAGATGCTCAGGTCAGGCTGCCGCTGAATATCCGTATGAAGGTGTCCCTGCCCCGATTTTCCTGTGAAGCAAATGCGAGCAGCTCTGAAGCATGGCTGTAGCAAATGTGCAGCTCTCCTTCACACAAATGTTTGCAAATACCCCTCACACGCTCCTCCCTGCCCTGCAAGACCAAGCCCAGTGGCAGTTCGGTCGGCGTTTGGCATGTGCGCTCTTCAGCAGGTGCGTACTGCATTGCGTTAGACTTAACAACAGGAATCCCTAATTGGGCACCAACGTGAGGAGTTCTCATCTGGGACCTGAATTGCAACACTTATCTCCCTTTAGGCAATATCACAGCCTTCCTATCCCAAAGCAACAGCGCTACCGCTTGAGCTAAAGGAGAATCTCTGTTAGCTAAGGGGAATAGCACTTACTGTATGCCCTGTTCCTAGGCTGAAAGCCACAACAGGAGAAAATCATTACAATCCCGTAGTGATTTATAATCACTGTGGTTGTTGGGCCCTGTATTTTCCACTTTTCATTTATTTTTAATTCTACGTGAAATTGTTTGGATAAAGTAAGAGTGGGATGCACTGGTTCTCAAAATTCAAATCAGAGAGAATTTCACTTTTTAGATATATTTAAGGGGGAAATTAAGCTCTTTCAATATTTTTCTCTTGTTTGTTAGCTAAATCTTTCTTCCTATTTCCAAACTGTGTTTTTTTTCTCACCATTACTCTTTTACAGACCTTTAAAGCTCTGAGTAGAACCTGATGTTACTTCTGCAAAAACTCCTGAAAGATATCAGATCTTCCCCCATAAATATCAATGTGGGGGTGTTTCAGAGGTCTGCTTCCAGAAGGGTCTATTATGGGGAAAACTCAGTGTTTGGATATGAACATGGGACCCGGGTCCAAGTAGAGATATTCAGCACTTTATGAAGCCATTTAGTTGTGCACATCTGCAAGCCTGTCTTACCTGCAGCACGTACACCTGAAGGATTTCAGCTGTTGCACCTCAACACTGAAGCAGATGATTATAGACCCCCTCTCTGCAGTAAGATAAGAGTTCAGACCTTAAATCAGCCGTGTTTCTCAAGTATTTTGTGATCTGTGCACTACAGGAATACACACATGGGTATTAAGATTGCCTGTATTGCTATTCAATCCCAGTGTTAGACATTTCTCTTTTCACAAGCTATACTACTATGTACATTTCTATATAGTGCTCAGATTTTCATTTCTAAAGGCAACTTGTCCTATGGGACTCTTTTCACATCCCTCCACCTCTCTCTCTTAAAAGTACTTCATTCCGATTAATATAATGTTCCTGTCTAGGTTAGTTGTTTGCTTTCTTTAAATGCTTCTGCAATAAAAATTGCATGACACTGTGTTCATGTTAGCAAAAAAAGAAAAAAAGAGGCAACAGTTTGAAAAGAAGGCTATTGATGCAGTTAAGGAACTGTGCATATCCTTAATTCAAAATGCTCCAAGAGGAACACAAGCATGTGTGCCAGTGTTGAAATAAGATCCGAGGAAGCAGTACGAATGGATCATTTTATGCTTCTATGCTATTTTCAACAATTTAAATTTATATTCAAAATAAATTTCACTGTTTCTAGTTCTTTCCCTCATTAGCTTCTTTTTTTCCCTCTGAAAACTCCTTATCTAATTCTTAGCAAGGAGCCTTGTCAACCAGTTGCAATAGTTGAAATTATGGAACTTTCATCCTATAAAGAGTTCTTATATTTTGATTTCCTTCTTTTCCCTTCCAAACTTGAAGGAAAATCTGGAATTTTCATAATTATTTAGCAAGTTAGACGTTCTGGGAAAATTTTATTTTGGAAGACTAAAGACTGAAGTCATATGGAAATACTTAGTTTGAAAGACAAAATGATAGAGATCAAAATGATTTTTGCTTTGTTAAAGCACCGTCCATTTTTAGGATTTTTTTTTCCCCTCAGCAAACCAGACCTTCTGGTAGAAGATTCTTCGATGAGGGATAATTTTTTTTTTTTCTTATCAGTTGTTATGAAAGCTGACACCCATTTCACAGAAAAAAAAAATAATTGAAGAGATTCATTTCAAAAAATGTGCGAGATGGATAGTATTATTCCCTCCTGGTGACCGCAAAGTCCTTCACGGAGACTTTGATAGTTCTGGATGCCCAGGCGCTCCTCCTTGCAGCACATTCATCATCAAATGCTGTTGCATAAACAGAAATTAGAGTCATTCTCTGAATACATCATTTCTCCCACTCATTATTGATGAGTTGGGGGTTATCAATAACTCAAAGAAATACAATAAATCATCTATCTTTTGTCAGACTATTATATATTCTTTGGATGTCCTGTAGTTATAACTAATTTCTGTGGCTTGCTGCGATTCTAATTTTTCTTGCAACATGAACATGGCAATGAACTGAAACAAAAGACTACAGACAACTCTGCTTTGGTCTAGTCATAGCACACTGAAAAAATATCTAAACCTACATTGGCTTTTGATTAAAAAATGTATATAACCAGATCCATACAGGAGGATTACTTTACTGTGTGTAAGTGTATAGTGAATGTCTACTTTTGAGCACAAGAACAGAGAGAAATAGGTGCTCCTGCAGTTCACCCAGTCTACTGTAGATGTCTATGTTAGGATGAGGTGAAAGAATTGCCCCTTTTCTGGGAGCAATGGGGTCCTGTCTGAATGCAGAGGGATCCCTAGGAGTCTGGATAATATAAGTCCATATCTGGTGAGACAAATCTTGAATGCAGAAGTAGTGCAAGGCGTACCTAGATGGAAAGAGGATGACTCATTACGAGCAGACACATATACTCTTAGTTAAAATAACCTCAGTAAAGCATGTGCTTTCAGTAAAATAATACCTGGAAAACATTTTGGAGAGCTACTCAGGATTTTTTTTTCTTTCACTCTTTTTCTGTGATGCCAGGTTGAAGTAGATACTTTCCAAAGAGAAAGCACAACATATTGCTACCCACGAGAGCAATGACCTCTAGTAATTATAAATGTCTTTCCAAATCTCTCCCACCTCTTCTTCAGCGTGCACTTCAGTATCAGAAAAGGATGGCATTAGATCCTTCTTTAAGTACGAAAAAATAGGGACATGGGGATTTATGACAGCCTCTCTTCAATATAATGTGAAATACCTGTTTCTAACCTCTTCTTTACTGCCTGCTTCCAAGAGTAATAGAGTGTACAGAGTGTAATTTAGGAGAGACTGTTCAGTGTCAACGTAAGGGTGATCTTACTGTTGCTGTATGTGTGTGCCTAGCGCTGCCCAGCTGCCCGAGCGGTTCGCTGGATGGGGGCCCCAGGCTGCGCTTCAGCTGCTGACATACTGACTGGGAAACATTAACCCACTCAGACTTTTGCTCCTGCTTCTCTTAACAGCAGAGAGGCGTTTAAATCAAGGAGCAGGCGCATGCAGTACGGAGATGAATGTATTACAGAGGTAGACCTGAGACAGAGTAAAATCCCGCTGTGCTTGTCCTTTTTGTGGTACACGTGGAGAAGCAATGTTAAATCAGTAGAGTGAGGAATAATTAATGCTAGTTTGTAGGGGATAAGTAAAGCAATATCACTGCAATCTCAAATCGCACAGAAAACCAACTGTGTAGTTGGGAGATAAATAAATGTCTTCCTGTGCTGTTCTCAAAGAATAGAGCAGCTTTGACAACTTGACTTCACTTTCAAATGTCACTAATTATTTAGGAGGAGGAAATGTTTGTTTTTTCATTGCCCAGGAAAAGCTGTTTTGCAGGGCTTGAATGCTGGAAGCATTGCAAAAATTCAAATCCCTCTTTATAATACATTGAAATATCACTTCCACACCATCACTGCTCAGAATTGCATGAGGCTCTGGATCAGACACATAATAATAAAATTTTCTGCCTTTCTTAGGAGGAATTTTACATCTTAATTTCTCTGTACAGGTTTATTTTGTAGGTCTGTAGGTTGCCCTTTAATATTTCTTGGCCACACCAGAAAGGCTTTTGTCTGCTGAGGTTCTTCTTGTATTTTGTCTCAGTCAAACTCTTTCCTCTGAAAATCTGCTGCTACTAGTCAAAAAAGTTGATGTGAAAGTCGGCAATATTACACAGAAGTCATTGTTTCATAAGGAAAAAAAAGAGATTAACTTTAATAATTTAAGACACTCTCTAAATTAACAAAAAGGAAGTGGACAATGCAGCCATATTCTACCGAGATGGATGCCCTTTTCCCTTTTTTTTTTTTTTTTTGTTGGATTCCTAATGGTGTCACTCAAGCTTCAAAATTCAACATTGTCAATTGCCGTCATTACGTATAGCCTCGTGTGCCCAGGGCGGGATGTTAAGTCCTGTAGCTGCAGCTTTGAGGATGAGGAGGGTTTGTGCCTGACTACAGCAGCTAATTGGAGACAGCCCTGCACGAGGCAGAGCTAAACCAGCTGTTTGGAAACTGCAGCTGTCTGAGCAGGGAGTCTCGGGGCCGAGGAGGGAGCAGAAGTGCTTGCAAAGCACCAACCAGAGACTCAGTCCCCCTGAATCCAAATATCAGTTTCTGTCTATATCTGTATGTGTTTCTTTTTGTAAAGAGATGAAGGAATTGAGGAGAGGGCAGACAAGAATTCCCCACGTGTGTGTGAGCCTCTTCTTCACTCCAGACCTTAATTAAATCGCCCGGCTCTCTCCATGCATACCTTCCCCTGTTTGCAACACAGGAGCAGAGGTGGGGAAGGAAAACACCACGACAGGGATCTCAGACCTGTGCTGAATTTTCTTTTCTGTCACCTAACCCATAAATCTATGAATGAGCAGCAACACTGGAAATTATATTATACAGCCAACATGTTAGAGCAGAGTGCTGAAACACGAGCTTTCCATTTGGGGTGTAACAACATTCTGGTAACTGGCATTTTACTATTAGTTGGAAAATATGTCTGTGCTATTAGGTGTAAGACACGTGGAAGTTAAGGTTAAGTCGCCTTGCAAATAAATACTACTGTTGTGCTGAGAAGAAGAGGGTACTGCTGATTAATGTCAATCTATGACAGCAAAGCACAGATTTGTTACCTAAACTGAGAGCAGACTCCCTTGTGACAGCTTGGAATATTTTCCAAAGAGATCCAGTCATAGAGGTACAATTTATACCTTACTATGCTACGGAGCAAAAGGAATAACTGTGCCTTACTCGAAAACATTATGGACCAGAGGTTTGTTTTTTAGAGAGTAAGATGTGGCTGTCCTTTGAGGAAGCCAGCCACGTCCCCACTTTCTGAAGCCGAGTCGCAGCAGCTGCCTGCAGCGAGCAAAGTTAGGAAAATAACAGGCAGGATAGCAGCCCCTGCCTCTAGTTTTCTCGTGTTCAAGGACACGTACTTGGAAACTCTGAGGCAGAGAGCCAGTTTTCCATTTCAGCTTTATGTGCTGCTCACTTGGTGCGCACACAGTTTTAAATGCAGGTCTCCACCTTGTCTGAAGGGCAGTAATTAAGTGGGGTTTTGGTTGCCCCAGGCAGCCAGATAATAGGAACTTTCCTGTCTTGATGAGCAGTCCCAGAGGAGCTGAGCTTTTGGTACCTCTTGATTTGACTGCTGCAATGCACTCGATGTGGGGCAGCCTTGAAAACTGCTCAGAAACACCAGCTTCTGCGGCAGGTCTGCTTGCTCAGCCACGCACCACGGGCGGTTCTGGATGGTTTGGGTCTGAGTTATTCAAGCCACTACCTGCCTCCTTCATCCCAGTCAGCTAATGATGATAACCAGCATGCAACGTTTGGGTTTGGTTTCAGAAGAGGCGGTCTAGGAAGTGAAAGCGTGTCACTGCTGAAGGCTGGGGCTTGGCTGCTCCAGGAGAGCAAGGCTTCCTCTCTTGCACCACAGTCGCTGCTTCATCGGCTCAGCAAAGCCCAGAATTTTGATCTTGGGGCGGGAGATGGGGATATTCTGGCTTTCTAAAAGCAATTTGTCTGACAACATATTTACAAGGATTGTGTTTTAATCCCTATTTTTAAACATATTAGCTTGTATTAATTATCCTGAATTGTATACATGTATGTACACATGCATATGTATAAATCCCCTAGCAGGAAAACTAATGGACAGCACGGTTCGAAAAAACGGCCAGCCAAATTTCAGGAGGCAGCTTGGGAAAAAAATTAAAAGAGTTTAACCTTGGAAAGCATGAAACTCCTGCCTAAGCATCTGAAGAAAAAATAAATAAAAATAAAAAAAATTAAAAAAGTAAATAGATATATTTAGTTTTTTTTTTTTTTTTTTTTTCTGGACATACTTAATCTTGTCTTTCCACAAATGATTGGACCTAATGGTCTCCTGCGATCTCTTCCACTCATCCATGGTACTGCTCTCTTAAGGTGCAGATAAATGTGGTCTGAAAACTCAGTGAAAGGCTCTGTGGTCTAGTATTAGATATTAATAAAAAAACCCAAAAGCCTTGATGTGTTTTCAAGGTCTTGGCTTCTCTCACTATTGGTCTGACAAAAAAAGGATAACAAGAAGTGAGATACTTGCCAACATTGATACAGTTTTACATCTCATTAGGCAAAGAACTCTGCTCATTTTCCTGCAACAAAAAATGAAGTTTTTGTTGGATTTCCTTGGTCCAAAATTTTACAGTGATTCCAGAGCTATGCACATCTGCATAGCTGCAGTAAGGTACTGCCATGCCTCAAACAGGGATTGTGATGAATTTGGAGGCGTTACTGCAATAGATAGGCAGTTTTGGTATTTATTCAGTGCAACAAGCAGATTTTTTTAATTGAAACTCAATCATTTCACAGAAATTTCATCCAATAATTTGAATGAGGAGGTTTCCACAGGGAGTTGGAATTTCATATTAAAACAAACAGGAGGGAAAGAACCTGAATTTTCCAGGGGTTATAGATAAAAAATAAAAATAAATAAATAAATAAATAGACTTAGCTCATTTTCTTTTTCTGTCTCATTTAGATGATCTGATCTTTTACCTGGTCTTTTTGCACTTTTTTTTCCCCTTCTCTCTATCTATGTGTATAATACCTATGTCCAGTTGTTTTACCTCACCATTTGAACCCTCAAGTTTTATTTACAAAATACAAGAGGTTTTTTTTTTCTTACTTGGAGTTATGGAAGTGATTAAAAGAAAAAAAAAATGGAACCTTCTTCTAGTCAGGCTAAACAGAGATGAACATAAAGCATTAATAAACCCCCAGCCGAGTTCCCCTTTGCGTTCATAAATTCTTCATACTTTTACAACAGTTTCCCAAAGAGGAAAAAAATTTGCAAGATATTAATTGAAGATTTGATCACATTGAGTCAGTGAGTCTGAAAGTGCCCAGCTTGTTTGGGTTCTTACATGGCATGGGGGCTCTTGCACCTTTTTTTCTTAAAGGTATGTATGGCAGTCATTTTTTTAACATGAAAAGCTCAATTTGATTTTTGGATGCTTAAAATTGCTTTGTTTTTAATGTATATTTTTAGATCTCTAATAGATTCAATACCTGGGATAATATGTATTTTTGACAATATAGATCAATATTTCTATCTGATTATATACTGCTTGATTCTGATTTTAGATCTAAAATCTAATCTGCATATTCTCTTGTTTTCCTTTCCAAGGTTAAGCTTTATTAATCTTATAGGTTATGTATTAGGAGCTATCTGAATACTAGAAGCACAGATCTTATTCTCACCACATCATTCCACTAGCCGAGCTGGTTAAAATACAGCGTATTTCAGAAGTTTTTTGCTTAAATTTTCAATATTTATATTTAAAATCAAGCCATGCATTTTTTGCCTTGCAACATGAAAAGAAAAAATGCCGGTAGGTGATAGACACTCTAATTCATTGGCTTTTCTTTCACATTTGTTGCAAATGACTGTAGGAAAGACATATAAGAAATTCCAGGTAACTCTATTAAATGGGTTTATTTAAACAGATGCTTTCGTCTCCTAAGTTCCCTAAGTTCCTATACAAGGCTGGAGAATCCAGGGCAGGCACAGAGCTGACGAAATGTGTTTCCAGTTTCCACTACAGACCCTTTCAGGTATTCTGCTTGGTGGGCGCCTGGGGTAGCAGGGACCCGGTTGCCATCTAGTTTTTGTGGATAGCTGGTAGCAATGCTGGTGATCTCTGCCTGTGCCACCTGCCAGCCGGGCAGAGAGCCAGTAAAGCCCCTGTCCTCCCAAGCCTTGTTCTTTGATTTTCTCCTTTTGCTGTCAAAGGTGGACCCGGGGATGGGGCAAACGAGTGGGGCAAATAGGTGAACAAGTGGGGAAAATAGGCCAATCCCCGTATTAACTCTAAGGGGGACCTGCTCAAGAGGTGCCCTAGCCTGGCCCCCACGGTCCTTGAGAAGGTCACCATGGTCTATCCGAAACGAGGGGAAATGGGCACACTGCTGATGCTGCACATGGAGTGGGGTTTACTTCTGGCTGGCCTTCTCATGTCACCTGCTGGATCTCAGCCTCTTTTGAGGCTGTGCCAGCAGCCAGGGCAGAAAACACGAGAGCCGGTGGGAGGCCTGGAAGCTGCTCTTGCTGAGCTTGGGACAAAATAATTTCTCATGATTTCTCAGAAACGCGGAAAGAGGCATCTTTCTAATTCATTCAGTGGATAAAAAGAATTAAAACAAAACAAAACAAAACAAAAAGCTGTAGGAATGGTCCAGATTCCCCTTGCTGTAGATTAGCTCTGCATCACACCGCACTCTCAGTTCTTTTGGAAGTGCTGCAGTAAAGCATGCACACTCCTGAAATGTAGCAGTGGAGCATCAGAAATCAAATTCACAGGCAGAATAAAATACCCATTTTCTGCACAAAGTTTCTTTTATATAGAGGTAATCTAATATTTCACCAAAAGGTGATTTACAAGTGTAGGAAAAGACCTATAATTTTATAGGAAATAGACTGGGCCATTGAGCAGTCAATTTATTTTTAAATAGCACTCTTCATGCAAAATTTCTGAAGACAGATGAAGAAAGAGCTACAGATGCACTCTTACATTTTAATCAGTGCGAGGAATGAAGGATGTGAGAAGAGGTCAGAGAAACAGGTGAATGCCACTGACAACGAGTTTCACGAATCGGTCCTGAAATTCTCTGGGAATAATTGAGGTCTGAGAAAGATAACAGGTAAGTTACCCTGAAGTGAGACCCCACAGTTTAACAGAATAGCAAAATACACAATAGACAAGGTGGCAGCTACCATTAAAAAAGAGAAAAATCAAGTTCCCTTTCACAAAATATCCCTGGTCATAAGGTATATGAAGTGGCAGGGTACAGCTATCCACTTGGAGGACGATTATGCAAAATTCCTGCTGACATCCGTAGTCCGGAATCAGGCCCATAATGACCATAAGGGTAGTGAGAGTCGATTCATAGTGAAAGACAATTTTTATTATATTCCCTTGAGAGTAAAAAACAAAACAAAACAAAACAAAACAAAAGAAGGCCACTGATCCAAATAGAAGGACCGAAGTCTAAAATCCCCCCACAACACATTCCAACATTAATAATGTAACCCGAATCTACGGCACGGTTAAAATTGCACAAAGCTAACAGGCGACTTTAGCGGCGGTGTAGCAAAGGGGACCCTGGAAAAGGCAGAACTTTAACCGTTGCAAGCAGCGAGCCTGAGCATCAGCAGCTTGGGCACGCTGATAACATCCTCACTCGTGAATAAAACTGCTTTTTCTTAGGCTTAGCAGCAGAGCTGACAGGCCTCAATCAATGTAGAGCTTATGCCACCTTCTGGTGGTCACCCAGATGACAGCTCCTTGCCTCTGTGGACCCATCGAGTCCTCAAGAATTCATGCAATGCTTGCTTTGCGGGAAAGAGGAGACTTGCCACAAGCCCTGCACACTTTTTCTACCCTTTTGGGCACATTTCATAAATGTTCCTTAGTGACTCCTTGAAACGAAATACTTTATATTAGGGCATGAAAAAAACATAATGTAAGCCGTCTTTATTTCTTGGGAGTGTCACAGAAATGGGATAGTTTGAAATTCTTTGACTACTTCTACCACATTGCTAGTTTCCATGCAGATCTGATTTTTGCCTGGATGCTTACTCAACTCAAAGTTGGCATAAAGTCTGTCAACTATTTACAGCTAAAGCAGCTGGAAGGGCTTGCTATGATTCTTCAAAACATGGCAATCCTGATGTTCTGGTCCCAGCAGAAAAGTTAAACATGCTGTCCTCATCGAATTTCAAGCTGGATAAACACCACTTTAGCTGGATATTTTTTTCTGTAGGCTAACTAATAAATATTATTTGTTAAAGATATCAGGCAAGAATGAATACAATTTTTTTTTTTTCTGAGAAATTAATTATTATCCCAGGCAAATTTTTCAAAATATCTCACCAGTTTGAATTATCCTTTGATAAATAACTTTAGGAGATAGTAGGTTATGATATAGATTCCCTTTACAGAACAGAAATCCTAAAGGTGAATCTTTTATAAAACTTTTTAGAGAAAAATATCTCTTCTTCCTGTCCACTTTCGGTAATTTCAGGACAGATTCTTCATACATCCTTTCAAACTGGAGCCAGATGAGACTGAAAATGGAAAGCCCATCAATCTTTCTTTCTCCTGGTTTCTTCTCTTTTTCCTTTCTCTCATGCTGCTTCAAACTCCTTGAATTCTACTTATTCTAGGGACTTTTTATAAGGCGTTTTATAAACCGTTCAGCTCATAAAAAGTTCCTCCCTTGGTCTTGCAAGTCTCAGTCTCGTTTTCTACTATCATTGTTGCTCTCTGAGATATGTTGGGTCCCCCGGGGGAAGCCCTGTACCTATGGCTGTTACCACTAATTGACTTCCACATTACTTTCTAGAACTGCTGTCTTCAGCCCTCTACTCTTATAGGCAAAGACTGCACCAACGGATTGTTATTAACTCTCCTTCCAGCCAATATAGGGAGCAGATCTAAATAAAACTCAAATATTTAAATTCACTTGGGTAATTTGGATTGCATACTCTCAATATAAGTTCCCCAAACACATCTTTACAGTACTTATTTCCCATTTATTTACCATCCTTCTTCCTTGGACCATAATAATGTAAGACAAGCCATTGGTCTGACTTGCATAGTTCTGAAACAAAGCCATTGTTTTCAATTATTTTTTTTGCATTATAGTCTCTGATCATTTATTTTTTATGCTTAGTTATGCTAATTAGGTTAAAAGCCTCTAGTTGTAAGCAGCATTTTATTTCATAGTGTTTGAAAGTTATTTTATATGGGCTGTGACAATCCATGTGTTTATAAATTAACAGGATATAACATTCTAAAAGGCCTAGCCAGTTGAGAATAAAATAATAATGATAGGCATTTTTTAAATTTCTTTCAACGGAAAAATCCTGTAAGTACAGAATAAAATTTGCATAAATGGCAAATAACAAATAATTTGAGTAAAATAGCAAACTAAATACTGAAAAGATATTTAAATAACACATTTGTCACTTTTGTTAGACCTTTAAAATTGTTCTTACTAAGTCACATAATCACAAATGGTGAAGCCATTCTTACAGAAAATACATTACTGAAGAAATAATTCTGACTTTTGCCATTCTTTAAGTGAAATCTGCACGCAAATTGAGATTTCCTGCTAAGGAAAAATTCAAATTATGTAGAGAAGACACTAAATCGTAAATAGATTAACAACAAAGATGATGACAGCATATGAATGTTAACTCAGTGATATCCCTTTTTTTTTTTTTGGATACTTTTAACTAAGATAGGAAGATTTGCTAAGGTAATTATGAATGGCTGTATAGGTGTGCACAATTTCAAATCCTATTTGGAGCTCTGTCTTGCATTAACATAAAACAAGGCTTGAAGTTTCACCCATAATTTGCTTAACTCATGAAATATTTTCCAAAGTCTTTTAAAATGAAAAGGCTTAGAGGAAGTCAGAACTTCACAGTGAAGTGCTTTTGTTCCAGTTATCTGCACTCCCACAAAAGCTTCAGGTGTCTATAGTTCTCCTATTATCCATAAGGATCTTGAGTCCTAACTTTTTTAAGATCACCTAATCAAAGTCTCAGTGAATAAAAACATAATCACATGAATACGAAGTGTCAGTAGTGACCCTTGTAGCACAAAATTGTTGAAATGAAATGAAAGGAAATGAAAAAGTAGATCAGATGTGTTGATTTAATAAATCCTTAAACTATTCTATGGAAATGATACCGCACGGCATATTAAAATTATTTGTGAATTTGTTCCAAGGAAATTAATAAAATGTGCAATGAATGCATTGTTTCGAGCACTTCAGCCCTGACTCTGCGCAGTCGCAGACATTGCGTGGTTCCCAGGGTGGTGGTGGTGGGAGCGGAGACTCCAGTTTCCACTTCCATCAGTATTATCTTAAAGGTCTTTTCCAACCATTATAATTCTATAATAATTCTATGATTGGCTTTTTTTTTTCACCCTATGTGGTTTAATGACCTTAAACCAGAGTTCAAAACATCAGCCTGACTGTGCTGACTGCTGACTTACGTAGGAAGGTATTCACAGATAGAAAGCTATGCAGGAGCAGACCTTAACAATTTGCCTGAAGAAAACCTACAGGATGCACATCCAAGCAACACACAGAAAATCTCCTAAGATGAAGGAAAGAGTTTTCAGGAGGGAAAAGATGTGCCAGTTCATGGGGCATTTGGTCCATTGAAGGTGCCAAGAGAACGCAGAATGCTGAGTTTAGTTAGTCTGGTATTTACTCTAGTTAAAAACTACACAGTGGGAAAACAAATATAAAATCCCCATCAGGATAAAATTCTTCAGCCTAGCATCAGTTTTCCATCACAAATGAGCCAGCATGGAGCCATTTATTTCAAAGTAAATTATGCCCGCACTGATTATCTTTGGTGTGCTTTTTTTCCCCCTTAAAACAGAAATAATTCACTTTTTTTTTTTTTTTTTCCAGACAGACAAAATAGAAAATTAAAGAAAAAATACGTTCTATCTTGATTTGAAGATTTCCAGGTGATCCATGACATTTGACAGAACTCAGCAAGGGAAAGGCTGAAAAGCGTACAGGGATTAATGACACTTCTGTCAAGTGATGGATTCTCTCGGCCTAGAAACCCGGCTTTTTGCATTCTGTCAAGATCAGAGCAGTTTTTAAGCTGTTTAAGTTGTGATTATTTTCTCACATCTGTTTCCTTGAAAACTAATTGTAGATCTGAATTTGCGGTTTTTAAATAATTCATAAAAACTTAAATCCAGAGGAAAGTGGCAAAGGTATACAGGAACCCAGGGAAGTACAAAGAAAAGGGTCAAGTCAGCTGTAGTTATCGGAGTGCTCCTCTTACTCCTGAAGTACTTAATTAGGCCTGTCTGACAGTTTGGCCTTGGGTTGATTTTTTCTTTCAAGAGAGCTGTTGACCTGGTGGTATATTAAAACACACTGGGATGTAGCTTCAAAATGATTACTAAAAACATTTGTAAATGCTGCTATTTTGGCAATGCAGGCTAGCTTGCAAAACTCATGCATTTATAATTGTTTTGTTTTTTTCATGCGACTGAATAGCCTTTTAGCTCTACCAATTACACAGATCAGCTAGACAACTTCGTTTACTGTAGGCAACAAAATGCCCAGAAGATCCTTATCTATGAAAACAAGAGCATCCACAAGTTTTGGAGGGTCTCCCAACCAGACAATTAATTGAACTAATTCAATGAAGCCTTTATAAAGTTTATAGCTTCTGGAATTATTTCTGAGCTTACAGGAGAGTTTTAAAGATCATGTGCACCAAACTTCTAGATCAGTTATTTTACAGTAGGGGTAGATCCCTTGTTTTAAAATGTGTCTTTGTGCTGATCTACG